>OY982580.1:8917504-8963027 GCA_963859945.1 Euplagia quadripunctaria
CGGCTCCTAGCGCTGTGCTCCGACCTTCTGCATGCCGTGCTGCCCTACTATAAGACTGCTGAGGTATGCGGGAATATCGAAAGTTACAATCAACTTATTTCATCGATATATGTTTATTTTAAACTAACTTCTACTAAGTACTCTCAATTTCGGTGGTATTCTATTCTCAATGCAAAACGACACGGTAAAAATATAATAATCGTAGACATGGTCGTGTAGAGACTTAGTACGTTATTAGCAAACGCAAGCGAATTATTGAAAAATCTGGACATTCCATTAACATACTTTTTATTATATACCCATAGTTTTACTCACGTTGGCCCTCTTTCTTACGAAATAGTAGGTTTATCGGTCAATTTTCAAGTTGAATTTGTCAGTTTCATAAAATAAGACCACACCTTTCTGTAACAGCCTGTATATTTAAATTGTTTGAATATATAGCTCGACTGTCTGCGGACCCAACAAGAGAGCACAGCTGAACAGGAGGAACAAACTACATTATTATAATCATCTCTAACAGATATAGGAGGGCGAAACATCAACATAGTCGTATTTCTTCAACTGCTATAGAAATGATTTTGTTCCAGGTTCGTGAAAATGAAATAGTGCAATTCACGTATGATAAATGGAAGTCGGTAAAAATGAAACATCACATATTCTGCTACCAGGCCTCGCCCGCCAAGAAACAGTTTTCCACTGAAAGTGATAGACAGTAAGATCATTCTTTCATTTCTTTACACGTAATCAATGTATAACTGTGTGTCTTAAATGGAACATTATAATTTGATGTGTTGTTAAAATATTTTAAAACAATTTTGCAGAGCAAGTCAGGATAATAATATGTATCGGTATGCTAAACATACTATTGTATTAGAAGTCCTTTTGTTTTTAATTTATTATATCACAATAGAAATTTTCAATGCATAGAAAAACCCATAGATAAACGCTTAATTTACCAGTTTAGTTTAGTGATTTAATAAAATATAATTTATGCAATCAGCTATTTCGACGGCGCCGAACGTTTAAGGTCATTCACCGGACCGCACAAAAATAATACCTACGTTTGTAACGTTTACATTGCCTAGCGCAAAATCAAACTAATAAGTAAATCCTTAATCTCGAATTTTTATAATGAATTGACTTTTGCATTGTGATAAGTATCCACAGAAAGACGTTTTTGTAAACTTGAAACTAACATGGTGTATTAACTTTAGTTTAATAAACCCGATACTTTATTTAGATAAGGCGGTAAGATTTTAGTTCGTCTAGGAACTTGCTGCACTTGATTGAATAAGTTATAAAAAAGGCATTCAAACGCCGAAAACTACATTGTGATAATACTTCCAGTATTTTGTTTGATAATAAATTAAAGATTTAGAACATTCCAAAAAAATTCAAGTTAATATTAAAAAAATACATTAAAAAAACTGCTAGTAAGCGTTTATGAGTACGAGGGCTACTCTTTGAGTTAAATACATAATAATACTCACGTATATTAAAATACATTAATATTTTATTCTTATACTTATTTAAATTATATTTTATTGAATGAATTTACTTATTTTTTGTTTGTATGAAATATGCATGTATGTGTATGTAGTTGTGACTTTGTTTTATAGTAAAAATGGGTATGTTGCATATAGTATTTAGGTGAGCTTTGATTCAATTTAAAATGCATCTTGTACAATGAGTTTAGATGAAATTAAAACTTTCGTAATTAGAGCCAAAAAGAGATTAGCGGGGCAATAAGATAATGTATTGTCTGTAGTTTTTAATTTAAGCATACCAGATTAGCGATTAGAAATTAGTCGCCTTGTGAATACGCTATTTAAATTAACAGAGATCGATTAACAAGTAACATATTAAACTAGATTACAATATGATTAGGCTAGAAACACAATGTTTATGCAAAGAAAAAACTTTGAACTTTAGAAACACAATCGCTTTTTATACAGTTATGAGCGAGTTAAATATACCTAAATATTTATTTAATTATTTTTCTTTATTGTACACCATTACAGTATTAAATAGTACAGAGATGATTACAAACATTTAGGCATTTCAGTTGGTGGTTTAATAATTCAAAAGCTATTAATATTTAAGAGTTTCTGTAAATAGATCCTTAAAAAGGAGGAAATTTCCAATAAAAAGTACGCGCTCCCGGAATTCTATCTCCATTATTTATTATTTTTATTCAACGCCGAAAATAGGGTTTGAATTATAACTATTGAACTATTGAAATAACGAAAAACTGAAAGAGCTATCGCACATATTTTTAGAACCAGGAAAAAAATTAACACGTTTTTTAACTAACAGACTGGACTAGTATACGACCTTGTTATATTGTCGTGTGTAGTGTTGTTATTGTATTACAATTATATCATAGTACTCGTAGATCTCAAATAATGCTGGTATTAATTCATATTTTATTCTAATACATAGGCTATTTACTGTAAAGACTCTTATTTTACTCTATAGGCCATCAAAATACACCGGACACCCGGGCCACGAGCTGGATATCCAAGTCCTAGCCTCGGAGGAAACATGGCGGACGCCTTCGCTGCTGCAGGCCACCGACCTTACGAACAGAGGGATTGCTATCTTCTCACAGGTAGCTTTACAACATATTTTAACTTTCCTCCCAAGTACTAACTAGATAAAAATGTAGAAAATGTTTCAAAACTGATCAGTTTTTAAAAGAATAGGTAGAATTCACAGCCATTTTCTTTTATTAAATATAAATAATTTATTACCAAGATATTGTTGCGTTTCTGTTCGTTAGCGGGTTGATCTAAAGACTGCACGGATGGCGCAATGGTTTAAGTGGTCACCTCGCCACTACGCCGCGCCGAATGTTGTGGGTTCAAATCCCAAACGGGACAAAAATTTGTGTGATCCACAAATAGATGTCCTGAGTTTGGGTGTTCTTTGTGTCCGTTGTTTGCGAAACCCCCCGGGACACAGGAATATTCCTAATGCGGGAGTTGTCTTTTTTCTACAGATCTTTGAGACGGGAGATTGGCGGTGAGACTGCTACCTTAATACTGAAAAAAAAGGCAAAAGAAATAGCACTTGAATGGTTTTCACGTAGAGACGATTCATATGCAAAATGCATATTAGCATTGTCAGACATAGTACTGTACTAAGTCGAACACATTAAACCACGAACAGTTAATATACCCGCTGTAATGAAATTTACATACGAGTACAAAATGTACTAATTGTGGTATTATTAGTGTGTCCTCGCAAACAATAAATACATCTGCCGTTGTAATGTGCTTACAGTAACAGGATGATATATCTACTATAGTTATGTAGCTCTCTCTGATTGTACTACATTCGTTTTTATAATGTGCATTTAACTTTTGCAATGTTTTTGTGTATTGTTTTTTTTTTTAAAACTTAATCAGTTTCTAGTGTGTGTTCTCGGCATTTCTTACTTTTAAAGCAGAATCCGACTATGTAATAAATAATATTATCGATAATAGAGTACGCAACAATATTATATGTCTAACGGAGCACATCATTAAAATCTGTCTCCAATTATTATATTGTCGGTATTACATAGCTTTGAAGTGCCCGACGTTTCGACCATGTTGCAGATATCTATAAAAATTCTGTGTCACGTTGTTTGTTCACGATGAACTCCTAAACTGAAAAAAATGAACCAATTTTAATAAAATTTTGCAGTATGTGTGTAGTTTGATCCAACTTGAGAGATAGGATAGTTTTTTTTTATTATTGCAAATTACCTAGCCATAGCAACGCGTGGCCGGATAGCTAGTTATTTATAAAAAAATCGTTTCACGTTGTTTGTCGGCGATGAACTCCTAAAGTAGCAAATCGAATTTAATGAAGTTTTGCAAACTGTGTGCAAAATTTTGCAAAGTTTAGTCGAACTTGAGACATGGGATAGTTTTCATCTCATTTTTTAGTCATAATATTTTTTATTGCGAATTGCTTCGCCACAGCAAAGCGTGGCCGGGTTGTTAGTATAACATATATATATACATATAATTATATAAAACATAATCATATATTATGAAATGCGAAAGTTTAAAAGTTAGCGAATTTTTGTTTTTTTTTAGATTCATTTAGAAGCGGATCCAAGCGACTATTTAGGCGAAGAAGGAATGAAAAGCAACGAGGCTCGTCTAGGCATCATTCACAAAATTCTCGGAGATATCTTAGGGCTCCACGTCAAAGACCCACAGGAACTAACCCAGATCGACTATACTAGAGGATTTTTCCTAGGAAACCATGTGGTGAGACAATACTACATACATATTACATCATTAATTGTAGGTGTATGTATATATTTATTTCGCATCACCATCAAAGTAGCAATTGCTGATAGATATTTATATTTTGATACCTGTTCATTGTTGTTTAAAGTTACTCATAGAAACTCCTTGGACTTTTTCTTTAAATTAATAAAGATATAACATCTTGATTTTTAAAAGTGAACGATAATCTCTTTATAATATTTAGACCGACCTTAGTATTTGACTAAAATCGAAATCCACTAGACCAAGATCCCAGGGCCGTAAGACGTTACTTATTTTCTGACTAACAAAATGTGTCGTATTGTGTACTATTAGTAGAGACTCTGAAGGTATGCCTATACACCTGTTAGCTGGGTCAAGCGTTAGGCGTAAATAACCTCAGACGGAAACTATCTGGCAATATTGATAATAATTTTTGTAATAGATTGTGTGTTTTATGTAACTTTAACACCTATTATCTGAAAATTGGCCTCCGACCTAAGCTAGGAGGTATGCATACCTTCAGAGTCTCTACTAATACTACTCATACGACTCATTTCGTTCGTCAGAAAATAAGTAAGGTCTGGCGGCTCAGGGATCTTACTCTACATGTCTAAACAGGTATGTAAGTACATACTGTGTACAATTGGCAACGCGCATGCCAGTTCTCTGGAATTGCAAGCGTTCATAAGCTACGGTAACCGCTTTTTTTTTTTGTGGCATAGGGGGCAAACGAGCAGCCGGTCACCTGATAGTAAATGACTACCGCCGCCCATGGGCACCTGCAACTCGAGAGTCACAAGTGCGTTGCCGCCCTTTAAGGTGGGAGTAAGAGAAGAGGAGGAGGGGGGGAAGAGTGGGAAGAAGGAGGAGAGGGGAAGGACGGAAATAAGGGAGAGGGAAGGGTTAGGGCCTCCGGTAACCTCACTCACGCGGCGAAATGCAATGCAAGCATTGCTTCACGGCCGGTTTTCTGTGAGGCCGTGGTAACGAGCGGAGTCGAGCCGGCCCATACGTGCCGAAGCATGGCTCTCGCACATCAGTGCTTACCATCAGGCGGGCCGTATGCTTGTTTGCCACCGAAGTAGTATAAAAAAACATACCAACCGAGATGTACATTTAACTAAGAGATAAATATAACATGCTGCTTTAGTTTACTATGGAATGGAATATATTTAAAATGCTTAAAATAATGGGACGGATCTGAGTGTAGTCTGAGTGTCTCTGATCTGATCTACACTTAGTGTCTTTCTAATTTGCAGTAACAAGTTTCTTAGAAATCTGGGCAAATAAAATTACCCTCGTTATTTGATGTACGCCTATGCTTTTGCATGTGTGGGCCGGCTAAACCGGAAAGATACCACGGCCTTACAGAAAACCGGCGTGAAACAATACTTGCATTGTGTTTCGCCGAGTGAGTGAGGTTACCGGAGGCCCTAACCCCCAGTTGTGACTCTTGAGTTGCACCTGCAACTCGCACACCGCTCATGGACACCTGTCCATGGGCGGTGGTAGTCACTTACCATCAGGTGATCCTTATGCTCGTTTAGCCCCTATGCCATAAAAAAAAAAACCAAAACCACCTCGGAGAAATAGTACAACATTTTAAGAAAATGCAACCGAATCTTTCTCTTCGAAAGTGCAACTGGACTGTGACTCCAAAAATTATCAAAATATAAATATCTCCTATAGAGAACGTTATATGATTGTACTAGGAGTAAAGTAGATAACGATAATGTAATGTTACTTGTCTGCATAAATTAGACTTTATGTATTATTTGATTAGGTTTTGAACAAACTTTTGAACTTTCTCACGTTATGTTGGGCTTCTTAGTGACACCGTCACATCATTTAAAATAATTAATACTTGGTAGATCGTTCATGAATTCGCATTGTGTATTCTAGCGACACTTGACACCACAAGGTGAGTTTTTTGTACTTTTGTTTAAATGTGTGGCAATTGCACAACGTTTTAACAAACTGAAAGGCAAAACAGATTAACTGTTATGTCTCAAACCTAGTTTAGCGCTAGATACTGTAAATTATCTTTTACTACTACATTCGATTAATCAATACCAGGTACCATGCAATAACTACATTCTGTTCTTACATAAGGAGAAACACACTTGGATCATAAATACCATAGATGTTTGATCGCTGCTCAAAAATGGCACCAACTAAACTGTCTTAAATGCAGTTGTAAGCACAGTTGAGCTATCAGACGCTTCGCGTCCGCGCTAGCGGTGTTACGTAACTATGCTTTAGAAATGCAAAGAAAGCATGAAATGTCGTGCTTTAGAAAATAATAATATTTTTGTCATAGCTTTAGATTTTTAAAGTATGATAGTGGGTCTGTAACAAACAAACTTTAAGAGTTTGTTATTTTTGAAATACGTAGCTTGCCTACCTGTACCTTTCACTTTCGCGAGCGTGCGTCTGGAATAAGTACCACGAGTCTTAATAGACTCGTGGTACTTATTCCAGACGCTCCGTTGTAGACAATACTTGCATACAAATATATAAAATTCAAGTGTCTGTTTGTAATGTCCAAATAATAGTTTTTTTTTTAAGCTTATACAGTTTTTTGCATGATACCTATGCCTAAAAATCTGTTAGTAAGTACGGACACTTAACATTTCAGTTTTTGTATTAACCTATTACAACATATATGCACAGGAACATTAACTGCGGTCTGGTTTATTATTACGATCGCATATTAGATGCATGCACGTAGAGTAATGTGGAACTATTGAGTGCCACTAAGTGACGTAATTTTTGGAAAGAGATCGTGTATCTATGGTATATTTAATCTAGGCAACACAGGTAATTACTTTATTAAAACAATGTCGTAATTATTACACATAAATTCTTATTCTCTAATTGTCTTTGAGAAGCATCTTGCTTGACTAAATTTGGGGCTTCCCTCCCTCCTCATAATGCCTAGCTGTAGAAACAATGATCGAGGGTCCGAAAAATAACTAACAGTGAAGAATGTATCTTCTTTTGTAGTAGAAAACAGCACAGAGACTGGTAAATAGGAAAACTTTATATTTATGACAAACGCGTTGATCCGCCACATCGCGGTGGTATGAAAGGATCTGAGAGAAGTTAGATGACATCTCTTTAAATAAACATTTAAAATATGTACATTGAAATTATAAACACTAAATTGAATTGAATTTGGGGAATACTTCCATCTAAAAGGGAAGACTGTTTAGATAGCATATTGTTTTTTTCTGATGGTAATTAAGGTTCCCTAAACTCTATAAATAAATTACAATCATAAATTAAAAATACCTCCGACTCAAAAATCCTTTTAACGATTAGAAAAGAGCTAATGAGATTTTCTTGAATTATATCCAAGAACACTTTCGATCAAGTCACCTTTCAAACAAAATAAATTAAATCAAAACTATTCCATCCCTCTAGAAACTATGATTCCACAGACAGACACACACACAGACACACAGATACACGTTAAAATTACAACACCGTTCCTTTTTGCGTCGAGAGTTAAAAAGAAAATAGGCTTAACGCATAAGTGACAATGCTGATATTGCGATCTAAAGACAAGGTAAAGGCTTCCTCAACCAGGGCGTGCGCTTGTTTCACATCTTTTTTGCATAAAAAATCAGTACGTCAACCAATCATGTAACCTGTAAGCAACTAAGCGAAGCGATTCTATGTTTTTTAACACGGATAAAACCACATTGCAGTTATAAAGTAAAATAAAATAAATAAACTCATATAGTGTTGTCGAATACATAATGCTTTCACTCAGTCATCATTTAGCATGTATGATCCAAAAGAGAAGTATACATAGAGAATGTTGTCACTAGGCGGCGTGGCGAAAGACGTCGGGCGCGGCCCCCGGCCACCTGACGGTGTGATGGCCGGTGAGACCACCACGCTTCACGCACTTTGTTTATTTGTACGAACTTAACGCATAAAACAAAATTTTAAGAGTGAGATACTTTATGTACAGTCTTCGACTTGTAAGCACTAACTTTGGAGACTACACTTCCCAGCAAAAAAGTGTCATAATACAAAAACTGTTATTTCGAGAAGACACGACTTTTATGCCTGTGAATTGAACAAAACAGCTTCACTGAGCTAATAACGATGTTTTTACAGCTGACCAAATGCAACATTTGCTATTCAATGCTATAAAAATGTTAAACGTACCTAACATGTGATATGACACTTTTTTTGTGATATGACACTTTTTTTGCCGGGAGGCGACTAGTTGAGCTCAAGCATGATGCTGATTTTATTAGGAACGGGATGGCGTGTTTCAATTCTTTGGCGTGGTTTATTCTCTTTCCACTTTATAATTTTTAGACAATAGGACAGGATAGCATTAGGAGTACATTCAAGGGAGTGAGAATTACTAGACTTTTTTACCTTCCGGTTTCAATCATGTTTTTTATGGTTCCTAGGAACCTTACGAGTCCACCTCTATTTTTTTGAGTTTAGATTTCAATAATGTTTTTTGACTGACTGAAATGCGTTTGCGGAGGCCAATAAGTACTAATATCAAGTCATTATACCACGTGAGATCTGGTACTATTCTGAGTAATCAGATTCATTTTGTACTCTAGTGTGAGTGAGAAGTTGAAGTAGGTTACTGGGGCAGAAGCTAGTAATAAATAAATATACACAGTACATCTCATTTGCACCAATCGAAATTAAAACAAGGCTTTTAATGCATCGTCACATCATTTGACAGTTACTTCTTTGGACACGTTATCCCGGTACAGTTAAGATTTTGCACACAGTAAAAGTAATTTTAATGCTTAACATTTATACTAACAGCAAGAAACTAATATGCGTTTTATTTTAACCTATTAATCGATTTTGATTTTTTCTGTCTTTTACGACATTACAAAATTAAAATTAGATATAATTTTGTGACTACGAACTCACTCTTGAAATTTTTGTTTAATACTATGAAAACACGCTTCTATTAAGTGTTTAGTTTATGAAGTACTAAATTGAAATACAACATTTTCTTAATACTGAATGCACGCAAATAGCTTAATAGTTAAATTTTTTTCGATTTCCTTTTTCTCAACTTTTCATTAATTTTATCTACCACGACTGCTATACATCGACTCGACTTTCTTTAGATTAAAATAATCTAGATAGTTCTATATTGAGATAAAACCATTGCTTAACTCACTAGAGTCACCAGTATAATTATTTCGTGCTTTGCCGTAATAATAAATAATATCGTAAAATTATTTATTTTTTAAATAATATTTAATTGAACTCAATTTTTAATTTACTATATATCAATGTTGCATGCCATTACTCTTGTAACTTTTTGTAATGTAAGGTTTTCAAAATTTGTTAAAATAATTACTTCATTTATCACCATAATGTCTCTTATCTTTTTTTACGCTAATCCGTCGATTAATCCCTAAGTCATTCATTTAAATGGTGGCTATGTCTTACATCAGTTGGTAAATAGTATTAAATAGCAGTAGCTTTTGATTGGCTTATGTATGACTAACAAAGGAGCAGAACGTGTCAAGAACAGTTCTCGTTCACACCACAAAGCGTTAATAAAGAGGTGTGTATCATTTTATGAAAAGTATAATTGTAAGATCTCTTTTAAGTTAATGCTCTGTTTCTACATCAAATATTCATAAATATGAATGGTGTGTATATAGAACAAGCTGCAACTGGTGGAACGGTGTGCGGTGGTAGACGGTGCGCGGATGCAGAAGTGCGATAACGTCATGATACAATGGTGCCTGCGCGGTGAGACGCCGCGAGAACCGCCCTCAGAAACATTCTTGCCCGTCTACGTTTACGAATGCCCAGAACATTTCTCCACCGTTGAATATTTCGATGTGAGTAACTTCATCTTAATTTTTTTTTTACAATACCTATCGTGTTACTAGCGTTGCCAACCGAATTCCCCACATTCGTAACAGATCAAGTGCTTTCAAGAGATCAAGAGATTACTGAAAAACCATAACTGTCACCTTTAATTAGGATTTTGTTTATGGTTATATAATTTTTTTTTATGTATTTCAGAACCTGACCTCAAGTTTAATGGGCCGTCTAGTAGTGTATGCCGACGTGATGCCGTCCACTCACAGCGTGACGAACGTGCCCCTGGGTCACGGCGTGGGGTCCGTGGCGCTGCGCCAGACGGCGGGCCGGGGCCGCTTCGGGAACCGCTGGATTGGACCCAAGGGACAAGCTTGTATGTCTTTACAGGTACATCTTAACTCATTTTAGTTACTTTCTAAAGAAATATATGAAAATTAAAATAATGATTATTAAAAGAGAGTTCGTGTGTCACTTTGAATTTTTTTGAATATGACTAAGATGAAAATATAAAATAGCACACATCATTTACGACAACCAATGGTCTATGGTAGGGACCATAGACCATTGGTTGCTGATGTTGTACGTTTTATAGTTATATTCACGGGAAGAATCATCACTCGATGGATGGATCACCAATGGATCTTCTGAGATTGAAACTAATTTACACATTTTGACTGACAGACCTCCAATAAAAAAAAACTGTCAGTCGTAGGACTGCATGTCAGAAGTGAAAACATTACTTACACATATAGTATATATATAATGCTATTATTCTTGTGATAGATAGATCGACACCGTAAAACAAAAACAATGGTTTCTTTCTGAAAACAAAAGTAATTCTTTATTTTGGTAAGTTTATTATTGATGTCGATTCCTAAATCACTATAAATTAAGTCTTTTTCACAATCTCAATAATGTATGTAATACGCGTAGCCATTAACCAAAACCACTCCCTTAATGGGAGTGGTTTTGGTTAATGGCTACCACAGGTAACAAAGTCAGTCTGCTAGCGCTTCATGCGCGGGAGATTTAAGTAAAGAAAAAATATATTTTTTCTTTACATACATATAATTATTAAACAGACACACACACAAGCACATCGGTATATATATATCTGAGCATGACGGTCACGCGAGTTCAGTGCTTTTTCCCCATACCAAAAGTGCCCAACGTGCCTAAAGAAGTTTTCACTTCAATTTTTTTTAAAATGTAATATTATATGTTAAAAGGCCACTTAAAGATTGACTGGTCCAGGGCGTCTGGACAGTTTCGGTGTTTTGATAGAAAACGATACGGTGGCGGCATCCTTTTAATAAATAATTTTATTCCAAATTCACAAAAGTTACCTTAAAGCGGTGGAAATTAAGAAATTTGGGGATGCTTTTCTGGTCACGGAGTCAACAAAAGTACAAAAAATATATTGGAAACAACAATGTTACCTTATGCTAAAGTGGTACTTCCGGCAATTTGATCCAAGACATACAGCACCCTCAGTAAAGGAATTACGCGAATCACACTCAGCTTTTGTCTGAGACTGGCCAGCTAACAGCCCCAGTTCTAAATCCTATAAATACCTTTTTCTTGACTTTGGATTTAATGTGTCCTATACATTAAGTGCAAAGTCAAGAAAAGGGTATCAAATCGACAATGCTGCGATTTAAGAGATCGTTCTTAATTTTATGACCACACCTGTATATGTGACAAAAATAAGATCCTCATGGCCCCATGACATTAAATAAACACTTAGACCATTGCTTTTGTGGTAAAAATGTTTTATGTGACAATAGCGTTTAAAGGAATAGTGTAGTGTTGTATATTGTAGTGTTTTGCATTATAGAATGCGAGAAGTTTAATACGATAATCTCGGTCCCACCCAGGTGTGGCTGCCGCTCTCCCGCACGCTGCCCTTGCTGCAGCACGCGGCCGCGCTGGCCGCCGTGCGCGCCGTGCGCTCCGTGCCCAGCTACGAACACCTCGACATCAGGTAACACACGGGTCACACTACAGACGATAAGCTCGGTCCCACCCAGGTGTGGCTGCCGCTCTCCCGCACGCTGCCCTTGCTGCAGCACGCGGCCGCGCTGGCCGCCGTGCGCGCCGTGCGCTCCGTGCCCAGCTACGAACACCTCGACATCAGGTAACACGCGGGTCACACTACAGACGATAAGCTCGGTCCCACCCAGGTGTGGCTGCCGCTCTCCCGCACGCTGCCCTTGCTGCAGCACGCGGCCGCGCTGGCCGCCGTGCGCTCCGTGCCCAGCTACGAACACCTCGACATCAGGTAACACACGGGTCACACTACAGACGATAAGCTCGGTCCCACCCAGGCGTGGCTGCCGCTCTCCCGCACGCTGCCCTTGCTGCAGCACGCGGCCGCGCTGGCCGCCGTGCGCTCCGTACCCAGCTACGAACACCTCGACATCAGGTAACACACGGGTCACACTACAGACGATAAGCTCGGTCCCACCCAGGTGTGGCTGCCGCTCTCCCGCACGCTGCCCTTGCTGCAGCACGCGGCCGCGCTGGCCGCCGTGCGCGCCGTGCGCTCCGTGCCCAGCTACGAACACCTCGACATCAGGTAACACACGGGTCACACTACAGACGATAAGCTCGGTCCCACCCAGGTGTGGCTGCCGCTCTCCCGCACGCTGCCCTTGCTGCAGCACGCGGCCGCGCTGGCCGCCGTGCGCTCCGTGCCCAGCTACGAACACCTCGACATCAGGTAACACACGGGTCACACTACAGACGATAAGCTCGGTCCCACCCAGGTGTG
The DNA here is from genome assembly GCA_963859945.1 of Euplagia quadripunctaria. Lineage (NCBI taxonomy): Eukaryota > Metazoa > Arthropoda > Insecta > Lepidoptera > Erebidae > Euplagia > Euplagia quadripunctaria. The sequence goes on from OY982580.1 coordinate 8,930,387, forward strand.
GCTGCCGCTCTCCCGCACGCTGCCCTTGCTGCAGCACGCGGCCGCGCTGGCCGCCGTGCGCTCCGTACCCAGCTACGAACACCTCGACATCAGGTAACACACGGGTCACACTACAGACGATAAGCTCGGTCCCACCCAGGTGTGGCTGCCGCTCTCCCGCACGCTGCCCTTGCTGCAGCACGCGGCCGCGCTGGCCGCCGTGCGCGCCGTGCGCTCCGTGCCCAGCTACGAACACCTCGACATCAGGTAACACACGGGTCACACTACAGACGATAAGCTCGGTCCCACCCAGGTGTGGCTGCCGCTCTCCCGCACGCTGCCCTTGCTGCAGCACGCGGCCGCGTTGGCCGCCGTGCGCGCCGTGCGCTCCGTACCCAGCTACGAACACCTCAACATCAGGTAACACACGGGTCACACTACAGACGATAAGCTCGGTCCCACCCAGGTGTGACTGCCGCTCTCCCGCACGCTGCCCTTGCTGCAGCACGCGGCCGCGCTGGCCGCCGTGCGCGCCGTGTGCTCCGTACCCAGCTACGAACACCTCAACATCAGGTAACACACGGGTCACACTACAGACGATAAGCTCGGTCCCACCCAGGTGTGGCTGCCGCTCTCCCGCACGCTGCCCTTGCTGCAGCACGCGGCCGCGCTGGCCGCCGTGCGCTCCGTGCCCAGCTACGAACACCTCGACATCAGGTAACACACGGGTCACACTACAGACGATAAGCTCGGTCCCACCCAGGTGTGGCTGCCGCTCTCCCGCACGCTGCCCTTGCTGCAGCACGCGGCCGCGCTGGCCGCCGTGCGCGCCGTGCGCTCCTTGCCCAGCTACGAACACCTCGACATCAGGTAACACACGGGTCACACTACAGACGATAAGCTCGGTCCCACCCAGGTGTGGCTGCCGCTCTCCCGCACGCTGCCCTTGCTGCAGCACGCGGCCGCGCTGGCCGCCGTGCGCTCCGTGCCCAGCTACGAACACCTCGACATCAGGTAACACACGGGTCACACTACAGACGATAAGCTCGGTCCCACCCAGGTGTGGCTGCCGCTCTCCCGCACGCTGCCCTTGCTGCAGCACGCGGCCGCGCTGGCCGCCGTGCGCTCCGTGCCCAGCTACGAACACCTTGACATCAGGTAACACACGGGTCACACTACAGACGATAAGCTCGGTCCCACCCAGGCGTGGCTGCCGCTCTCCCGCACGCTGCCCTTGCTGCAGCACGCGGCCGCGCTGGCCGCCGTGCGCTCCGTACCCAGCTACGTACACCTCGACATCAGGTAACACACGGGTCACACTACAGACGATAAGCTCGGTCCCACCCAGGTGTGGCTGCCGCTCTCCCGCACGCTGCCCTTGCTGCAGCACGCGGCCGCGCTGGCCGCCGTGCGCGCCGTGCGCTCCGTGCCCAGCTACGAACACCTCGACATCAGGTAACACACGGGTCACACTACAGACGATAAGCTCGGTCCCACCCAGGTGTGGCTGCCGCTCTCCCGCACGCTGCCCTTGCTGCAGCACGCGGCCGCGCTGGCCGCCGTGCGCGCCGTGCGCTCCGTGCCCAGCTACGAACACCTCGACATCAGGTAACACACGGGTCACACTACAGACGATAAGCTCGGTCCCACCCAGGTGTGGCTGCCGCTCTCCCGCACGCTGCCCTTGCTGCAGCACGCGGCCGCGCTGGCCGCCGTGCGCGCCGTGCGCTCCGTGCCCAGCTACGAACACCTCGACATCAGGTAACACACGGGTCACACTACAGACGATAAGCTCGGTCCCACCCAGGTGTGGCTGCCGCTCTCCCGCACGCTGCCTTTGCTGCAGCACGCGGCCGCGCTGGCCGCCGTGCGCTCCGTGCCCAGCTACGAACACCTCGACATCAGGTAACACACGGGTCACACTACAGACGATAAGCTCGGTCCCACCCAGGTGTGGCTGCCGCTCTCCCGCACGCTGCCCTTGCTGCAGCACGCGGCCGCGCTGGCCGCCGTGCGCTCCGTGCCCAGCTACGAACACCTCGACATCAGGTAACACACGGGTCACACTACAGACGATAAGCTCGGTCCCACCCAGGCGTGGCTGCCGCTCTCCCGCACGCTGCCCTTGCTGCAGCACGCGGCCGCGCTGGCCGCCGTGCGCTCCGTACCCAGCTACGTACACCTCGACATCAGGTAACACACGGGTCACACTACAGACGATAAGCTCGGTCCCACCCAGGTGTGGCTGCCGCTCTCCCGCACGCTGCCCTTGCTGCAGCACGCGGCCGCGCTGGCCGCCGTGCGCGCCGTGCGCTCCGTGCCCAGCTACGAACACCTCGACATCAGGTAACACACGGGTCACACTACAGACGATAAGCTCGGTCCCACCCAGGTGTGGCTGCCGCTCTCCCGCACGCTGCCCTTGCTGCAGCACGCGGCCGCGCTGGCCGCCGTGCGCTCCGTACCCAGCTACGTACACCTCGACATCAGGTAACACACGGGTCACACTACAGACGATAAGCTCGGTCCCACCCAGGTGTGGCTGCCGCTCTCCCGCACGCTGCCCTTGCTGCAGCACGCGGCCGCGCTGGCCGCCGTGCGCGCCGTGCGCTCCGTGCCCAGCTACGAACATCTCGACATCAGGTAACACACGGGTCACACTACAGACGATAAGCTCGGTCCCACCCAGGTGTGGCTGCCGCTCTCCCGCACGCTGCCCTTGCTGCAGCACGCGGCCGCGCTGGCCGCCGTGCGCTCCGTGCCCAGCAACGAACACCTCGACATCAGGTAACACACGGGTCACACTACAGACGATAAGCTCGGTCCCACCCAGGTGTGGTTGCCGCTCTCCCGCATGCTGCCGAAACTTCAGCCGTTAGATCATCAGCTCTTTTGTATTCGTTGATGAGATTTTTAAGTCGGGGGTATTTTTAATTTATGTTATATGTCAATCAGTTCAAGTATCCCTCAACAACAGCACATTTTCTAGATAAAAGGTATCCGATGCCCTTTCCTGTATGTACTCTTGACAGCGTGTGATAAGTTGAGTAGTTAAGGCGTTAAAGCTAAAAACCCAACCGAGTTGGTTGGATTTTTAGGTTAACACATAATGTTAGTTAGGATTACAATTTGTGACGTCATACTTTTACTACGACTTTAATGTTTGGTTAAGGAATCTAATTTTTCAGTCTTAAATCATTATTAGTTCATGAGGATGCATAAATAATTTCTTTGAACCATCTGAAACGAGCCTATTGATATACTTATTGTGTGATGTTAATGTTTACAGAATAAAGTGGCCTAACGACGTGTACTTCGGCCGTGAAGTAAAAATTGGTGGTACAATAACCACCGCGAACTGTTACGGTGATAACGTCTACGTCAACATAGGTAATAATATTATTCAATTGCCAAATTAGAAGGTAGGACACAGCTACTTGCTCCCAGTGGTGAGTAGGATCGCCAGGTCTATTTGGGGGGATTGTATGTAAATACACATAATCATACATAGAAACACCCATAATATAACTCCTTCAATATATGTGCAGTAAATCCTTAAACGTCAGGTGTGCGTGTCAGCTCCCTTTCGCTCTCACTATCTCTCTCTCTCTCCCTCTCCCTATCCCTCTCCCTCTCTCTCTCTCTCTCTCTCTCTCTCTTTTTCTCTTCTCTTTTTCCGAAGCATGACTGTAGTTTACGTTTACAATAAAATACAATTACATTTAAACACGCACACACACACTTTTATGCACATACTTACATGATTTCACGAAACGATTTCACTCGTAATAAAATTTCCATACATAAACTCTACACAAGGAAAGGAGTAAATACCAATCATGCAATTTGTTCTAACAGCGCAATCATTAATTTGCGTACAACGGCATATGAAGTAAGCTGTAAATGCGTCTATATTATTATCATAACTCACCTAACAGTGTGACAGGCTTAGGGCATCATGCAAGTGACATGTATTAGAATGTAGTGAGTATATCTGCAAGTCCACCCTCTATTAAATGGATCAATGGGTTTAGAGGAACTTGCGTGATGTCCCTCGAACACAAAGAGAGACCGAAATGCTTGGCAGAGGTCCTATGTGAGGAAATTATACGTATAATAATTTAGAGCGAAAACTTGCATTGAGAGGTGCAGGATAAATAGTTTCTACTTAGTTCGGCGTATTTTCGCTAGGTGTCACTGCTTAATTAGTCGAAGTATCTGAAATGTATCATTTACACCCAGGTACCGGTATGAACATATCAAACAGCGTGCCCACTACCTGCATTAACGACATAATAACTGAGCACAACAGACAGCACGGTACGAGCTTGGCGCCCTGGTCCATCGAGAAGTTCCTGGCGCGGTACGCCTCGCAGCTGGAGAGGATTATCGAATATATGAACACGGACGGCGGAGTCAATGCCTTCTTAGAACAGTATTATGAGTACTGGTTGCACGAGTAAGTGATACTTTGATAGGTTTTTTATGTCTAATAATTTTATCGTTTAACGCGTAAACTGAAGGCGTAGAAATCTTAGAGCAATGTCCGTTTCTTTATAGAATCGGAATAGTGTCTTCGCTTTCTTTAAACACGGTTGCCGAGTTTACTAATTTGCTTTTGGGTTTATTCAATTTTTATTTATTCGTTATCGCTTTATTGAATAAGAAACTGAATACTCCTTTTATTACATTATTACTTTTATTTTACCGACGTTTCGATCGAATCGCACCGATCGTGGTCACTACGCGGTTACTTTTGTCATAACTTTATAATTTCATACTTACTTTAAAAATCTTTCTAGTCGACCATTATCGATATATTATTAACGGTCTTATCCTATACGTGTAGTAATGAATCAATCCGCATTCAAAACGAGGCCACATCGAGTCCCGTGGAAGGTACAATATCGGGTCTGGACGCGGCGGGCTGGCTCGTCGTGCGCACGGGCGCGGGCGACGTGCGCGTGGAGCCCGACGGGAACTCCTTCGATATCATGAACGGACTCATCGCACCCAAGATTAAACCTGAGGTTAAGTAGACATGTACTTATATTTTTTTTTATACAGAAGTCGTTTTAGGAGTTGTTTAGTGAACGCACAGTATGACATATACTGTTTTACACCTCCGCACCTAAAACCGTGATGGTGGAGACCGTCCGTGGGGATTTCCACATGTAAAAAAAGGAATTGTTTCATGAAAATAGTGGTTAGGTTTTCGGCAAACTTGATTTACAAATAAAAATATTACGACAAACAGCTCCTAAAACAGGTTTGTAATGATATCTATGTTTAATAATTGAATAGGTTGGGAAAAGAAATCTTCTGTTAGAGTATAAGGTGATTATATAGAAGAGGTTAATTGAATAGTGAACTTTACAATTACAGTCATCCAATCCCTGAACATTGTTGTTTCAATGATCGTGAAATCATGAACATTTAGTTATTTATATATTCATCACTTTACTCCCAATTTACAAATGTTATATACCTGAATTTATTGAGTTAAAGGCGATGATTGTCTTTCGTTATTCATATATTATGTTGCACTTAAAGAAAACTAGTTATTTAAATTGAAAACGAATTATTTAAAAATAAAATGTTGACTAAATACAAAATTGCATCTTAATTAAGCTATTTCCGAGAGCCGGTATTATTCAAGCTTGCTCGTTTCCTTAGAACCTGTACCTTATAAGTTACAGGCGATTTGAAATTCGAACAAAATAATAAAGATTACATTGAAGACAGTGTTTATTTAATTATTTTATCACATTATCATTGTATTTTATTGACGTATCATGTGAAATAACATATGACGTGAATGAGAGCCGGCTTTAGATTTTTTGATGGTTGTATGGTTCAGGGACTGGATGGTTCTAGTGACACTGCAAATATTACCAGTTACTCGTTTAGTTTAGGTGTTAAAACATCAATTAGAAGTTTACCAGACAGTTGAGCTGTAATAGTTTTAATAATTATTCTGATAGATTAAAATCGTTATTTGTACCCCAAGTATGAGGTATTGTGAAATGAAAGCATAACTCGTAAAGAATAAATATCCAGCTACTTTTACGATGAGCTCACAAAACTCATACGGGGAACTTAGTTATCAGAGGCTTATTAATTACACTTTATTTAATTAAGTTGTCACTAAAAGAGGACAATATTAAGAAATCTTCTGATACATTACATTAACATTATTATTGTGTCTTTAAATTTTTATTATTATTTTTTTGTCTAAAAATAAGGTATTGTTTTATTAAAGCTCTATAGTTTGAATTTCTTTTTATTACATTTTTCTTCGCACGTGCCAGTTAGCAACTTAATTTAAAAAGTGTAATAAAGTTCTTTCTTGTCTTTGGTTTTAAATTTAAGAATGTGGTACATATTTAAATTCCATTACTTTGATATTTATTCCAAATTTAATCCGTGATATTATTATTAGTTACTTGCTCTCTAGCGCAATATTGTTTTTCATTGTGATTTTTATGTTGGTTAGATAGAGATAGAGATATTTTGGTTATTGTGATCTGGTTTCTTTGTAAAAGAAATGTTGAAGGTAAAAAATAAGTTTTAATTGAATTAAAACAACATAAGTGTTAAGTGTATTGCATAGAAAATTGTTTGGATGCGGTGTATAATTTTTATTTTATATAACAATTTTTATTACACTGATGATTATAATTAGTTACAAAAACATTCTTAGTTGCTCATTTATTATGTTAATTAAATTTTATTGTGATATAATTTTTGCCGGCGAAATTGAGAGCTTGTATAGTGGTCGTGGTTTTTGAAAAGGGTTTAAAATTCGTGCGATTAAGTCGGTCCAGTAAACACCAGTGTAGTATTGTAGCAGGTATAAGGTATTCGGAACATTATCTATAAATAATCATAAATTAAAAACACCCCCGACTCGAAAATCCCTTCAACGATTTGAAAAGAGCTGATGATCTTCGAACGGCTAAACAGATTTTCTTGAATTATATCTAAGAACACTAGGTATATTAAGTTACCTTTCAAACAGAATAAACGCAAAAAAACTTAAATCGGTCCATTCGTTTGAGAGCTACGATGCCACAGACAGACACACAGATATGTCAAACTTACATCACCCCTCTTTTTGCGTCGGGGGTTAAATATAGAATATTTGATATAGGAGTAAGTCATTACGGAATTTCGTCGGATAGCGTTAATAAATTGTTCCCATTATTGAAAAAAAAAAACAAATTTGCTAATTTATATTATTTTAGAAGAAATTAAAATATATATATAGTTACTATCGATGTTAAAATATTAATAAATATTGTAGGTAGCAAAAATGTAATAGGGATACCTGTATCCATATCCTAGCGGTATTCGCGTACTGTAGGCATATTATAAAAATGAAATCAATATCGATATAATATTATACTCATATTAAATAAATGTAAGTTATCGAAGTGTTCGCTGGGTTACATATACTGTATTTGTGTTGCCACAGACGAAATGTTCCTCTGAGCAGCCGTCAAATATGTAATATTTTAATTAAATAGGGTCAATTTTTTAAATTTCACTAGCCTGTTGACCTAATGGTTAGTGACCCTGACTGCTATGCCATAGGTCGTCTGGGTGTTCTTTGTGTCCGTAGTTTGTATGTTTGTAAAGTCCCCCGCGACACAGGCGTAATTCCGGATGCGGGAGTTATCTTTAAAAAAATATATATATCTAGTTAGCTAACCTAAGAGACCCTAGAGAGAGAGAAAGTAGACAAGATAAAGTAGAACGACTCGCCTTCACGACGCCGGGTTTAACAATTTCAGGCAATAGAGAGAGAAGAGCGATCCCAACAAAAAGGTTATGAGACGCTATAGCATCAGTGTGATTATAAAACGTTGCCATATTCGTACTTGTAGATAATTTCTTATCACTGAAGAGAAAGCAATCAAAATTATTCTCAAATTCTTTATTTATTTCCAAATATGCGTTATAAATAAATTTTTATAAGTGGTTGACTCATTACAAAGAATTTATCTAAGATTTCATTTATAATTTAGCTTAATTCTGTCAAACAATGACAAGGATTAAAACTCTTCATCCAAATACCGTCCCGGTTAGTCTGGAAACTGACATATTCAAGTTCTAATTCTAAATGAATGACATAAAATTCATTCACTGTTATACTCGTCCGACATTTCGTCTGTGCGCTTCGTTAAATTTAATATTGGGATTTAAAAAAAAGTTATTGTAGCACTTAGTATTTGAACAGCCACACCACTGCCAGTGCTCTTATATCGTATAGCGGTTAGTTTCTATGTAAAATATAAAGTATGAATGTACTCTAAACTATCCGTTCGTAGTATAGATGTTTCTGTATCTCGTAAAGATGCATGCTAGTGAATTAGTCGGTGGACGTCAATTACTTTAAGGTGTGAGATGCAGTTATTGAGAATTGTCGCCGTAATATTTCTTGTTATTTAGTCGGATGTCTAAAAGGCTGTCAAATAAAATAACTAAAGTCAGGAATGTAGGAAATAATTAATAAATAGGCATCCAGTTGTTTTAATCAAATATATTGTCTGCTTTATTGAATGATTCCTTAATAGTTACAATATAACCTTAACTTAGTGACTTAATACGTATTCTCGAGTTAGTTTGTGACCGGGGCGGGGATAAAAAGTGGGGCGAAAAAAATGTATTTTATGATAGTTCCTGCCCTGGCACAGGAGCTTTTCCTGTGTCGGAGAGCAGTCACTAGGAGAGGACAGTAAACTAAGTTTACCCAGTCAGATTAGTTGATGTCAAACTAAATGGACACATACTAAACGTAAACGAATAATCGGTCACTTTCCCTGTAATATTATAATCAAGTAACAGAATGATGTCACTCTTTAGTTTGATCTTTAGGACAAAGCAAAAGTCTTTTCGGCGACATTTGGCGGGCAATTTCCATGTTTCATTTCAATATATATGAGGTATAGACACTTTTAGGTTAATAAAAGTCGTATCTTGAGTACCTACTGTAGTTCTCAGTCCTTCTATTATGATAAAGAAAAATCTCTCTTTGCCACTCGACTCGGCTATAAAAATTGCCGCTCGAGTCTTTCATAATTTAAAAATATCGCACACAGTAAACAAAGAAGTTCAAACAAGCTTAGAGACTGTTCATGAGAATAGGCATAATGTATGGCCTATGCCTGTATTGGCTATTGACTTTACATGTTTTGTCTATCAATCCCTATTGGCTAATATTGTAGTATTAAAATGTGTAACACTGTTATTTATTTTTAAAGGAACAAAGCTGTAGGGCACTTCATTGCCGATTGCTCTCGTTAGAGGCGCCACTGATGTATAAAGATAGAGCATGCAGATTTATAGACAGGGATAATAAGTTAACTTTATTATTTTCAGTCATATTGTTGTAAGTGATGTTAATGACAGCAATTTTGGTGTTTTGCTGACACGATAAATTTAAGCACTACGCAATAGAAATTCTTAGATGAGGAGGACTTCTTCACTTTGGTGTAGCTACACAAGTATGTGACGGGTAGTGTCCGACGAAAGGTCGATTTTTGGCGAAGCTGAAGCCGAAGCCATCAGTAAAACCTTCGGCCGAAGCCCAAAACGAAAGGCTAAATTTAAAAAAAAGTTTTATTAATTGTATTAACTTAATGAGTTGTTTAAAATTACCTCTAACTGGTTAAAAATAATAACAATAAAAAACATTCTTTAAAATATTTATTAAATTAAAATCACTATACCTAACAAATAGTGCACCTGGCTTTAAAATTATAAACATAATTTAATAATAATTAACACATTCAATACTATTGAGAAGTAAGTAACCTAAGTATTGTGTTACTTACATTTTTCTGGGTTACATATGTTTTTAGAAATCTCAATATTCTCTTCGTCTTCAATCAAATAATAAGTCTCACAGTTCATGATAACAACAAACACAAAGTACCAAAGTAGATAATCAAAATGCCCGTACAAACTTGTTTTGTTTTGATCTGGTTATTTATTGCCAATGGCTGCCGCTCAGCCCAACGCAATGTGACCCCCTGCCCTCGCGGATCGCCTGTTTCGCCGTGGTCCCGCAAATCGTAATAGATCGTTCAATTTTGGTGCTTGCTAAGAACCTTCAGCTTTGACCAAAACTTCGACCCATTTTGGCCAATGGTATTTTTGGCCGGAGGTGGCCGAAAGTTCCGTCGGACACTAGCCACAGATGACTGTTTCTTTGGTTACAATTACATTTCAATAGTAAGTAACACACTTTCATCGGACCGATTGGAGTATTACGTCAGTGGTGCCATCGAAGTAAATAAGAGTAAAAGCAAGTGGGGTACCCTGTTTCGTACGCAGTTCTATTCTGCTATCTCTGTTATTCAGCTGCCGATTTATGAAACGTTTTATACCTCAATCTTGAGGATTTTTAATATTATAAATCTTTATATGCATCTCTGGGTTTTAACATTTCATATTGGGTAAGTAAATAGCTATTAAGTCATTGAAATTTTTTGAGTAAATTGCAATATTCTTTGTAATCTTAACTTATATATGAAAAATAACATATTTATTATATATTAGATGAGAAAATTAGCAAAACTACACATAAAGATTGTATTGCAGTGCTAAGTTGTATTGATGCTCTAACTACGATTTTTTAAATAATAAGAAGTTTTAGTCGGCTGTGCTTTAATTGTTTATACGAAATCCAAGCAGTCTAGTCCAAAGGTTATTATATTTATATATATTTTTTAAATACTGAAGTCCAACCAACAGTTTCAGCGCGTCGATCCTGCTGGCTTAATAGAATCAAAACACAAACAAAACTATCCAGAATCATATTATGTAAAACACCAATACAAAGGTTATTTAGAGTTACACAATTTGTGAGGAATAAATAATAAAAAATATCCACACAAAATATAACAAAAACTTCCACATTAATTAGGGGTACGGTGAGGAATAACACGTACGGTACAAGTACTAAGTACTATTTTCTTTTTTAAGAGTGAAGTGTCATCGAATTTTCACGATTTGATTTTCTTATCTAGTATATTAATTAAGTCTGTGGAAAACAATGTGCCTAAACAAAGTTATCGTAAAATGGTGACACACGCAATCAATATAATTATGTATTTGTTAGATATTAAGTAACGTTGTACGATTTACAAGCTATCGCATCTTGGAAAATATTTGAAAAAAATTATAAATTTAAAATTATTAAAATCAATTAAATGTGAATTCTAAATTTTCGCTGAGCTAATGACGTTTAAATGTCGAATTCTTAAAGTGTATAGAATAAAAACTAAAATCCAGGATATGTTATTAATTCATTCCAAGAATATTTAAGACGTGTTTCGTATTTTTAAGTAAGTTATCACAATGTTATGATTGCACATCAAGATTAAGTTAGGTATTTAAAAGAATGACATGATCACGTCTTGTCACGCCACGTCAAATCGTTTCAAGTTAATTTGACCCATCTGTGTGTGACAAAACAGGATTCTCTCCAGTTCTCCACTTGGATTGAATTAATAATGAATATAAACTGTACTTAAATGAATATTTAGGAATCATCACAAGTTGTTGTCATCGAAGGATTACAAGTTTCTAGTCACTTCCTCGCTGTTGTCATGTGATGTTATGTTGTTTAGATGTTATTTATTAATAGAGTTTAAAATGTTATACATTCTCTTGTTACATTTCTCTGGTTGTATTCATGTGCTCTAATAAAATTATTTCATAAATATTATACGTTATTTTTATTGTTAAACTGGCTAAAAGAATAACTAAAATAATGTAATGGAGAAAAACTTGACACATCTCACACACGGCCGTCTGATTCCAAACTAAGCAGAGCCTGTACTATTACAACCAGATGCTGATAAACATACTTACATATTTCTAAATACATACATATTGTAGATAAAATACATCCAAATTATCATGCTCATCACACAATTATTTGTCCTGGGTGGGAATCGAACCCAGGACCTCTGGCTCAGCTGTCAAAATCACTAACCTATAACTTTAAAATCAATTATTAGTTTTTGCAAATCAGTTGCTTATTTGACAAAAAAAAAGTATGAATACGTACTTCCTTAAACTGTTTCACCGTATGTTTGTTAAATAGAAACTGCTAACTTTACAGTCTAAGAATTACAACTTATTTTATTTTTCTGTTAAAAAGTACTAATAGAAATGCAAATATACATAAATATTTTTATTCCAATTTTGCAGAAAAAAATATTTATTCCACATCAGTAATAAAAAGTTGAAAAGTCGCGTTCTCAACATGCACACGTTTCCACGCCACCTGTGAGGTAATGTACTTGGCGCGTTGTTTGAAGTGAAAACTTCTTTAGGCACAGTGGACACTGGTGTGGGGAGAAAGCACTAAAATCGCGTGACCATCGCACTCAGATACGCCTTATATACTGAGATGTGTGTTTGTTGTCAATTCTGTGGTGTGGGAAAATTATTAGTCTGATCCATAAAATGATTTAATGGAACTTTAAATGTAATGTCTTCGATGGGGAGTTTTCACATTTTATTTATAATGGTGTTGCCAACATTCGTACCAATTTTCAGCTCTATGCGAATGATTGCAAAGAGGATTTCAACACCTTTATGATTGAGGTACTCATCAATGCAAAAGTAAATACATATATCAAAGTACTTATAAGTTCATCTTAGTACCTAACATCTTATCGCTAGGGCAAGCGAGTTTGACAGTGTTTTAAAGGCATTTGGGATATTAAATTGGAGCTGTATACAACTTTCCCATTACAAGATTGAGCAATTGAAAATGAGTGGACATGAGATTTTATGCCTAAATTCTACTTTGTGATCTTAGAAGGAAGACACAGGTTTGGCTTTTACATACATACATACATTTCCAAATATTGGATGAGAATATTAAAAAGCAGCCTAACCTAACAAAAGTCATCCGAGCCTACGATCAAATACCCTATATTGCCTTAATAATTGTCAGCATTAGGAAAAATAAACTTATGGTCTGGTACTCCTGTGGTTCCCAGTCGATGTAAGATGAATAAGGAACCCGCTAGCGGTTCATGTCGTAGAGTAATGACGTCCATGTTGTTTCTGGACGTCGTCACTACGAGGATATCGAGCGCTGGTCCGGCCCACGTCATCGATGTTGCACGAGACACAGGGAGCTTGTACCTTTCCACCACGTTTCTTCTGTCTGGATCGATGCGTACAACCTGCTCGTAGGAAACAGTGTTCATATTTATCTTTACATGTAGTTGAACAGATAGTGCAGTGTCTTGAGTGGTTGGTATCTAAGGTTGATGGTTTTATCAAAAAAACAAACAAATTCTATAAGAAGGAACTACAACCAAGGAGATAACAAGGGTTGGAAAACGGCAATACTCTTAAAACATTAGAAGTAGGTGGCTGATCAACGGAAAAAAAGTACGTATAAATCGCGGTATGTTTATTCTGATGAGTAGGGTGACCAGAGCTTCTTGGGAAGGATAGGTATATGATCAATAACGAGCATTAGCGTGCGATAATTTGTAGAAACCAGTGATCACCGTACCATACAATAGTAACCAACATCACGAGTCTAGTCATATAGATTTTCGAAACTTTTAATCATGGTATACTTAGTATACTGTGGTATAATCAGTGGTATTATAAAAATAACTTACACATCCTTCAAACATAAGGGCAACCCACAGATATCCATCTCTGTCAATAGTCATTCCATCTGCTATTACTGGTTCTGGAAAATCTTTACTTACGTCATAGATTGTTCGCCGATTAGCTAGAAATATTAAAAATACATTAACATTAAAAAGAAAGAAAAGTAAACTTTTTGTGTTCTAATAAAAATTTTAAAAGGCAAGTCATCATCATCATCATCGCGATGAATCCCGGTTACAACCGGAGCTTCCGCTTCGGTGCCCAGGGTCCGCTTTCCTACCTTTTCTTCTCCACTTCGCACGATCTTCGGCATCAATGATAGTAAGTCCATTGGCACGCATATCACCCCTTACGACGTCAAGCCAGCACTTTTTTGGCCTGCCCCTCCTGCCGGGACCCGGCGGAGGCGGCATGGCCTGACATTTGTTTCCCACGTAAGTATCCGTAAAATCCGTAAGGTTGCCGTAAAACGTGGCCATACCAGCGAAGGCGACACTCCTGCAATTTATCCGCAATGTCACGGACATATAGGCTGCCCCGAATGCGGGAGTTCCTAACGCGGTCCTTCCGCGTTACTCCACACATCCACCGCAGCATATTCAGTTCCTGCTTGTGTCGCTCCAGCACCGGCCACGCTTCATAGCCGTATAAAAGGACAGGCCTAATGATGGTTTTATAGACCTGTCCCTTCAACTGAACCGGTATCTTGGGGTCACAAATGACACCAGTCACCTCACGCCATTTGGCCCACGCGGCAGCAATGCGTGCCTTGACGTCGCAATCGATGTGACCAGACGCGTGAAATACAGATCCCAGGTATTTCACCTGATCCGTGCGCTCGACCGTGTCGCCGTCTATGCGCACGGGTGTGGGGTCTGTAGAGTTGCAGGCCAAGTACTCGGTCTTCGCCACATTGAGCTTCAGACCGCCGTTCTCAAGCGACTCCTTCCATGCCTTCACGCGTCGCACCAACCTACCCTTGTCCGCATCCGCATATCGTCAGCGTACATGAGCAGCCATGGAGGCCGCTCATGTGCATCTCTAACGCTGTTTGACAGGATATCTAATATCACGCTGAACAGAAACGGACTGAGGACGGATCCCTGGTGTACCCCGACGGTGATGGGGAAGGGTTTCGTGTCACCAACAGAGGTTCGAACTATGGAATCAGAATAGCGGTACATGTCTCGAATGATGTCAACATAAGCCTCAGGTACCCCTTTGGACCGCAGTGCCCACCAGATCATCACGCGAGGAATACAGTCAAAGGCCTTCTGCATGTCCAGAAACAGGCAATGCAGAGGCGTATTCTTCGTCCTGTATTTCCCCGCGACAGTCCTTAGGGCAAAAACAGGGTCCATGGTCCCGTAACCGGGGCGAAACCAATATTGACACTCCGAGACAGTACACTCCTCTCGGATCCGAGAGTCAATAACCCTCTCAAAGAGCTTCATTGTGTGGGACATGACCTTTATACCTCGGTAATTACCGCACTCCTGCACCGATCCCTTGCCTTTGAAGACTGGTGTAATGATACTCAGCCTCCATTGGTTCGGGATCATAAAGGTGAGGAGTGTCCGGTTAAAAAGGTCGGTTAAGATGCCCACACCACGAGAGCCCATCGCCTTCCAGGCTTCGATGGGGACTCCATCGGCTCCGACAGCTTTCCGATTCTTCATGCGGCGAAGACAATTCTGGACTTCTGCAGGCGTTACCGGTGGCACTAGTCCTTGATTTGGAGGCAGCTCCGGCGGCTGCACCTCTTTGTGCTACTTGTTCAGCAACTCGTGGAAATACGAGCGCCATCTCTCCTTCACCTCGAGGTCCTCGCATAGTAGGTTGCCCCCAGGGTCCTTTACACAGCGGCACTTAGAAATATCCTGTGCCGCTTTGACCCTGGAGCGCGCCAACTTATAGATGAGCTTCTGCCCCTCAGACGATTCCAACTTATCGTACAGTGGCTGTAAGTGGTCTCGTCTGGCTCTGGCTACAGCTCTCTTAGTGGCGCGCTTTGCCACCCTGTATGCGTCGCGATCTTCAGGAGATCTGGACGCTTGCCACTTCTTAAAGAGGGCTTTCTTCGCCCTGGTCTCTCTCTGGACTGTGTCGTTCCACCACCATGTCTCCTTGTCACACTTGCGACCGCCCTTAGACACGCCAAGCACCCCCCTCGCCGACCCAAGGATAGCCGCCTGAATCCTGTCCCAGTAAGCCTGAACTGGTTCGCCCTCACTACCGGCGCATTTGTCGCCGATAGCTGAAGCGAAATCCTGGGACGTGACTTCGTCAAGCAGCCACCACCTAATTCGGCGCTGGCAGCGCTCGGCACGTTTGTCTTTGGGCTTTACGCAGAGGTCCATGACAAGAAGACGGTGTTGTGCCGTGAGACTTTCACCGGGTATAACCTTGCAGTTGGCTATTTTGGTGATATGATGTCTCCTAATGAGTAAGAAGTCGATTTGGGTAGCATTCCTACCGCTCTTGTAGGTGATGAGATGCTCGGGTTTCTTTTTGAAATACGTGTTCACGATGGCAAGGTCGGCAGCCGCACACGTATTGAGTATGTCCCCCCCTTCCGCGTTGCGGCTACCGTACCCAAAACCACCGTGAACACGCTCAAACTCCCCACATCCCTCACCCACATGACCATTCAGATCGCCACCCAAAACGATCCCATGTGATAATGGAATCCCACGAAGCACTTCTCCGAGAAGATTCCAAAACGCCATCTTATCGGCGTCGCTACAACCAACATGTGGCGCGTAGGCGCTTATCAAGTGGGTAACTATCCCACCGATAAGCACCCTCACAACCATAAGCCGGTCGCTGTAAAAGGCAAGTACCATGTAGGTATATACATCAACGTTCACCTTCTCACAAAACCAATTTTTTTTTTTTGGAACTACATTCATATTATACACCCAGACCGATTCAAATTCATGCATATAAATATTTGTACTGAGCGGGAAACGAACTAGCCACCCCCAGCGTAGCGGCCGAATGCACTACCGCCGCGGCACAGAGGCGTTAATTGTCCCATTCCCACATGGGTCAATTAACCAACGCCACAACAGTTGGCTTGGTTTCAGTTGGCGATGTAACCTCTGTGGAACTACTGCGCTATCCATCACCCAAAAAGATTTATGATATTTGAACTTTTTATGACGACATCTAGATAATTCTTTCATCTAACTCAAGTATGACAACATTTTTTCAAAGTAATAGTTTGTCATAGACAAATATCTTTTATACCTACTAGGGTAATAGAAGGTCTTTTACAAGATTTTATGGCTGATTTTCACGCGTTTATTAGCTTCAATGGTAACTAATTAAAAATGCAATCAAATCTCCTACTTCTAATAATTGTCGTATCGAAATTAAACTTTGTATTTATGTACATGTAGTTCGAATAACAATAACATAATTTGTGCGCTCTTTAGTGATGATTCGTTTTGATGTTTTTTTAATTTTTCCAGCTATAATTTGCAAGTGACTTGCTCTGAATAATCGAATAAACACATTTTTATATATTCTGTAAAAATGTTCCATTAGGTAGATACATGTTACAACTTACATATGCGTCCTTTTAGTAGATCAAAGTCGAAAGCTTCTACCTTCCGCGTGTACGAGTCTACATAGTACATTGCAGTGTTGTTGAGTGACCAAACAAGTCCGTTAGATATCGTCACTGGCTTGACATGTACACGAGGTATGAAGTTCGGACCTTCCAAGCTATACAAAGCGCCTTCGTCGGGTTCGACTATATGACCCTCTTGTCGACCTTTTGTTCCTTAAATCGAAAAAATATTTGTTTAGCTGTTCAAATGCAGGTGAATTCTAAAACGAAATATATTTTTTTAATTGCCTTTGAGACCAGTTTTTTTTTTATATAAAAGGGCCTACCTATATATACCTATATAGCTAGTGATATTATAATGTTGACGGAGGTATTATAAAATAGTTACACCAACTTACATGCGCTAATAGCAAATGAACGAGAATATCCCTGTTATTCATATTACTATTTATTTATATTAATGTGATTCTACCTTTGCGCAAATGTAGAACAATACATAAAAAGACATTTAGGTGTACCTATAATAATAATAATAACTTGAGACGCCTCACGGTATAGGTACCTACTTACATTTTATATACCTACTTTACAACTTGTATAGTATCTAACAACTATTGCTGTACCTATAGCCCAACCAGTAAACACGTTTACGTCAAAGTGACGTCAAAATGATATTGCGTCAGGATTTACGTAAGATATAAGTCACGAATATGTCACATGTGACTCATTATTTCACACTTCTTGACGTAAAACTTTTACGTAATAAGTATGACGTACGTATGTCCAGTTGACCTCATTATTATCTAAAAAAAGCGTTAGCTGACATAACAATGATGAATGACATAAGAATGTCAAGCTATTACCGAATTACATCACGATGTGACGCTTTCCGCCCTATTTCCGGGGACTTTCCACAGGGTAAATGAGTTAACTGAACTCAGTCTGTAACCCCGCTGACTGAACTGGTCGGAACCCGTCATGAAACTATCAATTTGTTCGTATAAATGTTTAAATCACGATGTGACGCTTTCCGCTCTACCTCCGGGGACTTTCCACAGGGTGAATGAGTTACGTGAACTCTGTCTGTGACTGATCTGATCTGATCATTTTGTTCGTATAAATTTTTAAACATATGAGAACTTCAATAGTGTGGTACAGAAACAATCTGTTTATTGTGTATACTTTGTAATACTAGTCAGCGTTACTAAGTTCAGCATATCCTAAAGTGCTTAAGATGTTTAAATCAGTGAAGTATTAGATGAAAACCTTTACTGTCACTGCTGACTTTAGGATTACATTGAAGCCAGAAGGCACATTTACACTAATACTAACAACGCCATCTAGTTGAAATGATGGTAATTAATAATTATTATAAGAACAAAAAGATAAAACTACAAAACTGTCTAGGGACAGGGAGGGATCACTTAGTCTTATCGTATTTATATTCATTTTCTAAATTAAAAATATGATGGATAAGCGACGTATTACGTCACTTTTAAGTATTAGAAATATTGATTTATATTTTACGTAAAAATATAATGGAATTATTACGTCACTTTTAAGATTAAGGTTAAATAAAGTCACTATTACCTGATGACTACGTAATTTTAAATTGTATAACCTTTGATCTATGTATGACGTCATTTTAAGGTCATGTGTTCACTGGGCAGTCAAGGAACTAAAATACCTAAATTTTGGATTACAACGCATTTTTATTTTTGGATTAATACTAAAAAAATGCGCTGAAATTTTTTCTCATTTTTGTTCTCCATTACATTACCTACAAAATGAGACCTGTTCAAAGTCACTAAATGCTTTTGTTTCATAACAAGGGAAGGTCAAAGTTTTTTTTCCAACATTTTAATAACTTTGAAAGGAACGTACGTAGAAGTCTGAAACTTTCTGAAATTGTAGCTTGTGATGATACTAAAAAGTGCTATAAATTTATATATATTATATATATATAGATCGGTTCTAAACTTCTGAAATTATTAACGATCATTTAATTGTTTTAGCCTTAATTGCAAAATATACCATTTTTTTTCTAAACTACTAAACTAGTCGCCGCAGCTTAGAAAATTCAAAAAACGATTTAAGTTTATGAGCCCGTTGGAATTTTTTAGAAATATCGATTTTAACCGATTTTATAACGACATTTTGAGGTATACGTTTTTTTACGCGAGACGTATAAAACTACATAATTATCTTTTTTTTCAAATAACCGCTTTTTAATATCTTATTAAATATAACATATTAAAAAGCGGTTATTTGAAAAATGAAAAAACAAAGACAGTATTTTTTAATACGTCGCGTAAAAAGGTTTACCTCAAAATCTCGTTATAAAACAGGCAGTTACTATGGTTGGGAAACAATGCCATCTGTCTCATCATAGTAGAATCAAAATCACAAATATTTTTTTAACAAATACCGGGTTTTACATTTGATCATCGTAAACCCCCTTTTTGGCAAATATTTAACTAGTGTTAGGGGCATTACAGCAGCATACAGCTTTACCCCCTTCAGACCTGCTCCGTGCGCCTCTCTAAATAAGAGGGGTAGGACCCTCCGCACCTCATAGTGGTCATTTGCTCAACAGGTGGCCGAGTCTGCCGGGGTTCAAATGTGTGCAATAAGATAAGACCTGGTGACGGAACACTGTGTGTTTTAGTCGGATTTTCATGTGGTTTTCACCAATAGATAGAGCGGTTCATGAGCAAGGTTTAGGTTTATAATTTGTTAAGATTTTGTGCAAATTGGTTGAAATATGATGATGATTGTTGAAGATGTCTCTGCTAACCGTGCGAAGCCGGGGCGGGTTTCTGGGATAATATAATAAAATAAAGCCTAGATAGTATAGTACTCGTACATACCACACCTACCTAAATGAAGTTGTTGCATAAATTTACCAGCAATCCCTGAGCTAGAGATGATATAATATTTGGTATAGACTAACTAACTAAAATCCGAACCCCTACTCGGAAATATATACATATAGGTAGTTATAGATAATCTTGTCAAACTTACCTCCCCAAAACCTCCCAAACGCATCCGCTTTTCCTTCGTTTAGTACATTGTCAGGGAAGCCTTCGCCGAATACAGCGACGAGTCTTAATGCGGTGTCACCCGCTTTGTGCCAGTCCATAAGAAACAACTCGGATCTGACAGCTACCAGGAGACGACGGCTATCTTTTATCGGCATAACTATATTGACTTCACCGTATGCTACAAACAGTATATTTTTGTTAATTATAAAAATGTGAGAAATTAATAGAGAAGCAGCTGAAAGTAGAGGCAGTGGGATTATCACACAACAGATACACATGGAACAAATTATCGAGGGATGAGCAAAATATGGTGAGAGATTTTTGGTATGGAAGTAGATGGATACAAGAGTAGAGGACGACCAAAGAAAAGATGGATGGACTGCGGGTAAGAGGATATACCTAGAAAGGTAGCAGTGAACTGACGAATGATAGCGGAGAATGGAAGAAGGAAACACAGAAAATGGAAAAGGGTAACAAGACGATGATGATCAACTTGTATGCAATTCCATCCAATCGCGGCGATGTGGGTAGTATAGGGTAGGTACTAGTACCTACATGACAAGAAATAAACAATAATGATATATAGGCAGAAATATATAAACATAACATAATACATAAAATAGGTAGTTATACTTAAAAATACGCTCAAATGAGGGTTTCCAAAACAATAAACACAGAATATTCTATTAATTGACTATAGTAGGTATTGTTAGAATACTTACTTATATTTTTTGTTTTTATGACACCAAAGCGTATTATTGGAAGTATTTATAATTCGTTGCTTCATTCTTACCAATGTGTTTAACTTCATGACTGCCTGTATAATAGTTTAAGGAATGTATATTTTGGTTGATCACATCGACCCAGAACAAAGTGTTGGTGGCTGGATCCCAAACTGGACTCTCAGCGTGAGTGAACGTGAGATTTGTATACTCGAACACGTTAAACTGTTCATTATTTGGTGTTAAATACTGTACCTGTAAAATAGTAATTATTGATTGAAGTTTAACGAAGACAGATAGTTTTAACTTAGAAATAATCAATCTCTTCTTTAGTAATTTAAAGGAAGTATATTGGCAACTGTCGATGCACTTTTGTTTGTTTGTTTGTTTTATTCTATCGTATATTGGACATAATCTTTAATCAACTGAGATCGCGCATCCTTGCAATGAAAGAAATTGTTAACAATTTCAATGTCTTGCAACCTGTCACTTTAATTAGTCATTTATAAAAATGAATCTACAAGCATTATTACATAAAGGGTGCCACCACATCAAACGATTGACTGGTGTGGTAGCTTTTTCGGACCGATTTGTGGGGTAACAACTGATGATGGCCGAAAACTGACCCATTCTATCATCGACCGATGAATGTGGTGACACCCTAATGGAGGGCCCCATCCGATGAATTAGCCACGGGCCTCAGGTGGTGTAGTTACGCCACTGACCTGCAGTTATTGTAGTGTCAGGTCAGGTCAGGAAAACTGTAATGAACATTGCCAGGAAGGCAGCCCCGAATCTTGAATTTTTTTGAGGCTAGGCAAAAACTGAAAAATGCCGCCCTTACTTACCCGCCTACATTTTTTCTAAAAACACATGCATCCATATTTTTTTTCAATATTTAAAAAAAGATAGGACAGGAATGGGTCTGAAATAAAACGTTAGATTAAAAGTAATTATTGTATGGCACATTAAAATCACAATTTAAGTTTTCGGGCCTTTTGTTCTGCAAACAAATTTATGACTTTGGCATAATTGATCTCTATAATAATATTGCGAGACCCTATAAACGTTCCTTGCTCGTCGACGATCGTAGATAATTTTTTAATAAGTTTTAGTTTCTAAAACTTCGCTCGCAGCATGCGAATGTAGTAGGAAGCGTACAGTATATTCGCAGAACAATACAAATATTAGGAAAAGCATCCTGAAAATCATGCTTATAGATTTGTTGCAAGAGATTGAAAGCGCTAGCATTTTTTATATCTCCAAATAAAAGTGGAGCTTGCTCTTCAAAAACATATAGTTCTCTGCAGAATTCAACTGTGCTTAAATCTCGCTCGTACTTTCGTCCCAGATCTCCTCCATGTTTCTGCAGTTCTTCAGTTGACATATTTAAGATTTCAGTACCATTGAGAAATACAAAATTCTAATTCAATGTGGTAGCACTATCAAGTCTCTTTTTAATTTCTGAAAATATTCTATCAAATATCATCGTTGTTGCCTTAGAAAAGAGTTGAACAGGTTGAAGTGTTGGTAGTTCGCCATCACACATCTCATCAAATTGTTTTTTGCACCTCGAAATTCGTTTATTTGGTAGAATAGGCTCAACGCCAATTTTTTCTGCAACTTCTTTAACCTCTTTTATCCAATACTCAATTAAATTTTTATCTAATTTTTTTGCAATGTTTTCATCAAGCCATCCATTAAAGAAACGGAACGCGCAAGGATTATATCTTCCTTTTGAATTTCAATATTAACTCGATTGATTTCATGGAGAATATTTTCCTAAATCGTTAGGTTCAGAATAAATTTAAAATTCTTTCTGCAATCCTGGCTTGCACTCCGTAAGGTGCCAGATGTATTGGGCCCATTATCATAAGATTGGTCACTGCATTGTCTAATATCTAAATCATCAAATATCAATTTTTCCACAATCTTTTGACAAATGTACTTTCCTGTCTTACCAGCAACTTCTATGAAATCAATGAAACTTTCTTTTACATACTGAATGACCTGGCTCATTTGTTCTGTATGCGACACATTTGGAGTGCAGTTGAACAATATTGTGTAGTGCTTAGCTTCTTTGATGTCGTAGCATTCTAAACATAAACTTAATATTACTACTAAGTTTATGTTTAGAATGCTATTTTTAACTGTTTTTGCCATTATATCAGTAATTTAATTCTGTATTGTCTTTGGGAAATATGATACTTGTCCCTTTTTTAAGTTTTCTAATTGAAACTTAAGAGTTGAATTATGTTTGGAGAGTAGGTAAATTTAATTCCAGAAGTTTCCTAGACCAGCCTGAGGACATTATGTGGTGAGCTCGCTAGGGGCTTCGTGGCTCCCACGAAAAGAACGACAGTTTGTCCATTTTCTATTCTTCTTCCATCCAATTTCTTTCATCCATTTGTTACTAGGCGCCGCGACGGCGACTTAGAACCGCGACGGTGAACTGGCGCTGCGACGGTTACTTGGCGCCGCAAGGGTGATTTGGCGCCGCGACCATGAATTGACGCCGAGACGGTGATTTGTCGAGGCGACGATTAATTGACGCGGTGTAACAAAATGCACAAGATACGATAGAATACTTACCTATAAAGCTGTGACAGAATTGATGATGCAGCACTAACACAGAACTTGAATACTTTTAAAGTTTGTAATAAAATATAATTTTGGCGAATATTTATAATAGTTTAATTATAAAAATAATTATTACAAATATTATAATTTTGATGGCTTTCGATGGCTAAAATAAATTTCACTGAATACTGAATTCCTGGACGCACCTTCCACCCGACGATAAGCTATACAGCGACAGCCGCGGTTCTTTTGATTTTAACGCAAAACTCATAATTAACGTAAACTAAAAGTCTAAAACACGAGACGTACGACACGTGAGTTCATAGACCGATCTACTTTAAAAGCTTATTTATTTATATACCGGTATTGCGTGCCGTCTGTGTTGCAGCACACTTATAAAAAGTAAGACGCAATTTCGATTTATGTTATTATTACAAGTAAACTATTATTCGGTCTCTCTGTACCCTTGACTTAGTAAACTTATAAGTTTATGCTCTGTACATCCGATTTGTTCGCGGAAATCAGCGAATATATTTCATGTCTTGAGCTAATGAACGGCTTGATGAAGCTGATGAAAACGGTGATGTGTTCCTTATTTCAAACCCCTGATTATATTTATATAGGTTACAAGGGTTGACATCAGGCTAAAACGATAGAGGACAGTGCAGAGAGCACGAATAAAAAAGTACCACTACGTTACAAAGTTTAGAAAGTATTTGATACCCCGTTACAGTAACACCCGTGTGAACTATGTATTAAAATAAAAACTTTGTTTTTAAAATAAAAAAAATTCTACACCGAATGGCGTATTTTATAGGTGGCTTCATTTTTCGAAACTGTACGTACCTATATTTCGCTTGGAATTATTCATTTACTTACAGATAATGTGGATATCGCCGGTATAAAACTACACAAATGATATATTGCCAGTCGCACTGATTTAAACATGGCGTTTTTCACGTCCTGTGAACACTTCAACGTATTAATCCACTATAATGCCATACCCATTGCTACTACTAGGTACTTAAAGTTGAATTAAGGCATGAAGATTAACATTAGCAATAATTAGTTCACAGTTAATGATGAAAATATGTGTGGAATAAATCGAGTAATTATGTAATATGCCACATGTGTACCTACCTACTACATACGTACATCACTACTTATTATAAAACAAAGTCCCCCGTCGCGTCTGTCTGTCTGTTCGCGATAAACTGGAAAACTACTGAACGGATTTTCATGCGGTTTACACCAATAGACGGAAAGATTCAAGAGGAAGGTTTATTGTAGTATACATGCATATTATAATAGAGAAAAGCCGAGAAATACAAAGATTTGTAATGTGATGTCGTAACAAACATATTTTTGTGGGCTCACATTGCAAACGAGATAGATCAAATTAATGTACTACGGAATTGCATATCTTAAAAAAATCTAACAACAATTTTTATCTTTTACATACTACAAAAAATATGGGTTATTTACCAAACTATTTTAAACAATACAGTATTATTCCTTATGCAATTAAATACATTAGATACGTTGCGCATTTCATAATGTAGATCAAAATTGCCCTTTACAGCATATTATTAAAATGAATATCTTAGTTTACTTACTAAGACTCTACTCTACTCTACTTTACTTGATTATTTCAAAGATTGAAGCACCGACGAAAATATACTATTCAGTCGACATTGTGCTCGATTTTGGTGAGGCATTTTCCTACAGAATTTCTTAATGTACTCTCTCCACATAAACTGGTGTTGAAAGTAGGTTGTCCTGTTATTTTATTAAGGAACCTTAAGCCGCCTACATTATGTAACGGTACGCAATTGCTGATAAAGTCCTTTAAAACTTTCATAATAGAGTGCACAATACTTACCGGATGTGGTACTGGAGATGTTTTAATTCCCCGGATTCCTCTAATACCATCGGATTTACCGTTCTTTTGCAACGACCATTAATAAATCACAGGATTAAATATTCAAATTTGCAGGCTTAGATTTGAGCGTTGAGTGTTTCTCACACAGCCAGTTATATGTCGCGCTTTCGAGAGTAACCTCTAAAGAAAACATGTTTGTGCTGTCTCATCAAAAAACAGCTGTAAATATTGTATAAAAAGATATCCTGTAGTATAGACTAATCATAATCACAATATTATTAATCACTCCACACTGCTTCACATAGTAGGTATCTACATTGCACGCGTGCGAAGGCGAAGGGATTGGCATAACACATTAGGTAATTTGTAATTATTACGTGAGAGTTTAAATTCGCCGTTCCATCCTTTTAAGGGTTGCCCCAGACTATGTCATTTCCAGGGGCGGCCCTAGAGCGGTGCGACCGCACCGGGTGTCGTCACGCGGGGGACGCCGAGTTCAACCGAAACATTACCACAAGGCACCGGTCACCGACTCGTTATCGTTATTAAGATCATCTGGCCATTGACTATAGCGGGACAGGCTAATAATCTGCTGTCAGGCTGATGCCTATGGTCGATTATGGTAAATACGTAATGTAGTCGTCTAAATACTCCTCTATCTACTGGACTGCACTACTGACGTTAATTCATAACGAAGAAGAAGTCGAAATATGAGTGTTTTGTTGTTTATAAGCCGGTAAGTGACTCTTCAAAAACAGCCTGACCGGTATTGTTAAGTGCCTTCCGCACTGTGTTCATTAGGAGTGTCATACCCACGGAGTAGATACAAAGATATCTGCTCCGTGGTCATACCTATAAATATGTTTATCCTCAGGGGCGGCCTTAGGCATTGCGAGGCCTCGGGCGATAGATCTTTGCGAGGCCGGGAGGAAAAATGCAATTTAAAAAATTGTACATAAGAAATTAACAAAACTTTTATGTCAATTTCCTTCACTTTTGTATGGAACGGTATTCACTAACCAATTGAGGATCTGTTTTATTTTACGCTAAATCTTTCAAAGCATCACATATATCGCTTAGTTGATATTTAACGGCCTATCGACTCTACCCAGAAATCCCACGTAGTTTCAGATAGCAATTTTGACTTGAGCCAGCAAAGAGATTTTTCTCCGTGTGTGGTTGTGCGAGGGTGCGAGGCCCCTGCAAGAGCGTGGCCCCGGGCGGTTGCCTTGCTTGTCACCCCCTAAGGCCGCCACTGTTTATCCCTTTGGGTATTATATATATAAAATCATACTAGGCCGAGGACACAAAAGTTTGGGAATGTGAAAGTGAAGCCCATTTTGGCAACAGAGGTAAGGTTTTCAGCTATGTTAATAACTTCAAGTTTTCGAGTAATATACGCACCTTTGTTCCGAAATAATAATAAAAGTACTCTACTTGCAGATTAACTAAATAAAAGATTAAGGGCGGTTTTCGTCTTTTCCAAACTGACACAAAAAGAGCCTTTCAGGCTTTCAGAAATCTTGATAGAACAGTGAAGATATCTTGAATATCGGGTTACGGTTCTGTAATATATTATGATGTTTGACTAAAAACTCATATCAAGCGTAGGTAAATAATAATAACACAACACTTCGTTTTATGTACATTGTAATTTATAATAGTTTGATCAATAAAAATCAGCGTTATCAAATCGGAACATGTTAGGCGCAACCCCACGGCTGCCTGTGCCTCGAATAGTAAAAATAGCGCCTCCAAGCGGTTCATTTGTGACATCGTGATTGCCCCGGGCTGTTGTGACGAATAGCTCGTCGAAGTTGGGACCGCCCCAGCATACCGATGATACACGAGATACAGGGAGCTTGTAACCAAAGATCACAACGCCTTTGTCGGGATCAATATGCAGGACCTGTAAGGATAAAATATATTTAAAACACAAGTAACTAGATAGATAAATAGATCAAACATTATGTAAGGTACGCAATGATAATAATATGGTGGTTTCATTAGTTCGATCGTTGTTATATATGAGGCTATGGAATGATAATTAATTATTAGGCAATTTTGTAGGTCTTGTAAGATTGTCTGTGTAAACTATTGCGGTGTAAGATAAAAACAAAACAGTGTACCTAAGCAGCTTGGTACTTACGGTGCCCCCGAGCATGAGCGCAACCCATAACTTGCCGTGGCTGTCGATGGTCATACCATCAGGAAAAGCATCTTCATATCCATAGTTAGTAATGTCTATTATAGTTCTACGGCCACCTGTAAATAAACAACATACAGAATTTAACCCACCTACAGTACCTACCAGACCTACCTACAGTAATTATAGTGAAAAACCTTGCTGTTAAATACTCGAACCATTCGGCTGCTAGTATCTGCAGCCCCAGTTAAACCTCATTTAGCTTGTCGCAATTTTGGTAGCATGGCCAAAGTATTGAAAAGGGCTTGTGCTGGTTTCATGAAGGTGTAAAGAACTTAGGTCTACTGCGGTAGAAGGATCACCAAAATCCCTGCTTAACCAAATCATAATCCAACTACAAATGAGTTGGCAAGTTTGCAAGCGCCCAAAGGCACTTTAACGGGCTTAGAACTTTAAACTTGTGGCGGTGACATTTCTAGTGGTCCTATTCTATTCCAGTGGAATCATATTAAATCTAATATATCTTACTCAAATCTCCCCTATGCATATCATAGTCAAACGCTTCGACTTTCTGTGTGGCCGAGTCTATGTAATACAACACGCTGTTGTTCAGGGACCAGACCAGTCCGCTGGATATGGAAACAGGACGAATCTGTACGCGCGGCTTGGCGAAACTCTCTTGTTCTATTGTGTACAGGGTTCCTTTATCAGGAGCCACTTCATCACCTCTTTCGGCACCTTTCGTTCCTGTGGATTATATTAATAACCGTTTAAATAAAAAAATATAAGACAATATTTATATTTTTTTTCAATTTTGCTTCCTCTACTCTTCAATACTTTGTTACTTTCTGTATTAGCACGTTTCAAATGTTACTCCAAAGAAAACACAGACTACTGTACCTACAGTATTGAGATCGTAAAGTAATCACAATATTATATATATTTTTTAGACATACCTGCCCAAAATCTTCCCTCAGCATCAGGTTTTCCATCACTGATCACGTTATCTGGCAAACCCATATCCAACGTAGTGACCAACCGCAAGGCATCGTCACCAGCTGTCCCCCACTCGAGCAAGTATAATGCAGAACGTACAGAGACCAAAACTCTTTGCGAGCCACTTACTAGCGATACTACGTTTACTTCACCGTACCCTGTAATATAACGAGTGCTAGAAGTAATTTTCTTATAAGAAATCGCAATAATGTCTTCTTTTCGTGTGTAGAAGACTTACAAAAATTCTTAATTGAAATAGTCAACAAATTATAATTATTGTTGAAAAATAAACAGTGAATCCTTGTAGGGGTTTAAGGTTAAACGTGGGTAGGTATCCAGAAATAATCTAGGTGTAATTCGGTACCACACAGTCCGTTTGTCACGTGTCTATGGACAAAGCGCTTCTTTGTATATTTAGACTAAAGCGTCGAGTCATTTTATTTAAGGTGTAGTCTATGTTCAGGGTTGTTACCTCCATCTCTGACTAATAGTGCGAAAAAGTAAACTTTCGTATAAATTTACCCAGAATTTGCGGGCTCGGAATTAATTTGTAGGACGTCTTACATTATCAAGCATAAATCTCTTTCCATCCAAGCCGTTTCCGAGTCTGCGAGAAAGGACATTTCTAAACGCTGACGATAAGAGGTACCGTCACTCACATCCTCATGCCACCACACCTACAACACTCACTCAATACTTGTAAAAACTTACCGATATACTTAGAGTTAATCTTGCCGGAGACATAATCGAGTCGATGTACTTTGTTATCGCGTGAGTCGACGAAGTACAAACTCTGCAGCACCGGGTCCCACACAGGACTCTTACCGTGAATAAACAGAGCTGGACTACCGGGATTTTCGTGTGATGATACCTATTTTTTTGGGAATTAAATGTCATATTTTTTAGTCCAAAAACACACCTAGACCAACAATAAACAAATACCTATGCATTATTTGCGTGCATACGTCCTAATAAAACCTAAATTGTATAGAGTTAAAATGTAAGTACTTAGTGTTTATTTGCTCTGTTGGCTAGAGCATTTCGGGTATTGCATTATGACAGACTTTCATGTGTTCTAAACATCAGTCTGAAACTGGGTCATTCAGATTAGTGTAACGCAGCGATCGGCAATCTCACAAGGGTGCCGCATGTGGCCGTGATTACCATCAAACCTCTGAGCCCAAGAGACTAGTCCATCGGTCTCAATCCTGAAATCTACTTCAGAGCAGCTTTCTTATGAGGTGTGGTTATAGCTTCATCAACTTACCATAGAAATTCTATAAAACTGTTGTGTTTCTTGGTTATCTTGAGGTTCCACTGAAGCTATACATTTTGAATAATGACTTAAATAAACTAAACATATTAATATAAACATTTTATGTAACAAATCACTTGGGTCAATGTAAAATAAATTTTATTTTCAAATTTCACTAACCGTACTGCACGTACGGTTTTCTAGATAACTGTGGGGAAATCAAGTGTTTCCAAAACATGTCAGCAATAAAATGACTCCGTAAAGGATGCAAGTCGACGTAGTTTTATTTTTATAGCGAAAAGGTAAACCAAAGGCATGGTCGTGATAACATGGTACAAAAGAAGAATGAAACAACATGATCGATTAATTTCTTTTTATTTCATAACGTCACGTTATGGACCTACGATTATAAACATACTTAAATGTCTAAGGCTGCCTGAACACAACGGGTGGGACGAGACGTCAGGCGGATAACGGAAAACCGAAGTCGGTGTAATGTTATAACTTTTATGAAACAAGTTCAATTTTGATTTCTTGACTTACAACTTGCTCGAATTGTAACTGGGATATTTTTCTTCGATTCTAATATGAGTGAGAGTTTTAAACAGCTATAGACATTGACACTGCTCTAGTTCATATAACAATAAATATAATGTTACAAGTGGTATGTTCAGAAACAAGATTACTGCAAATACGCACTTGTATCAGTGCTAGTATATCGAAAATGAAATGAAACCATATTAAATATAGTAATGATTATGTTGAAAAAACTTATTAATAGTGTTAATTAAATCATGTAATATCTATAACTAGCTCATTAAGCTAAGCGTGTCATGTAGTATTTTTTTTATATATTATCACAAGGTACAGCTTGGAAGGGACTCAACAATAGAGTCAAAAAAGTACGATATCATTTATGCTGTCTTTATGTGGCGCGTGGTATAGAATGCCTTGATGCCGCCAATGCCTGTTTAACATATCAATACTACAAGCTCACTTCAGCTATTATGACCGATTGAATTTGCGCTACCGTCACGTATCGCCCGCTGTGTACACGCTGGTTAAAAATAAAATTATATTAACTTAGTACCATTAACATTACTTTCACTCAGTAAGATCTTTCAGACACAATATATATTTGTTAAAGTAAACTTACAATAACATTTACTTATCTCCTTAGTTAACTACGTGCATGATTAGGGAACAGTAGGTTTTCTATCGCTAAAGCGCTCCGTTCGCTCGACCTCGCTATATATTAGGAAGTATATGGGTGATTAGGTGATTACACTTTGATATGAAGTCGCCACCGAAACGTATGTATGCATATAGAATGTTAGGGAAACGCTTTCGATTTTTTTACATTACAAAATATTATAAATCGGCAAGGAATCGCCAGCACTTATACCTTTTTTTGTTTCACAAACATATTTCGAATTTCTTTTATCAATCTAATCTGTTGCAATTTTTATATTTTAAATGGAAATAATTATACATAGCATACGTCATTTGTTAATCGGTTACTGTAAATTGTACATCTATTACGGGTGTTAGTTGCTTCTGTACAGTTCTTATAGGTAAAAATCATTTCTGTCTTAAAAATTTCTTTATCTTAAGAAAATGTAAGGAGATTATAAACTCATAAACCTATTTGCTATGGTGAAAATACATAAATGATCGGTTCCTTCACAGGAAGGCCTGGGCAAGGTCCTAGAAGGTGTACATCAGACAGAGACGGCCGTGATATGGTCTCTTCGAAATTGGTTCACAACAGATTCTGAGTCTCGTCGCCGCTTGTTTGAGGTACAAAATGTAAATGTAGGAACAAGAATAAGGAAGTTAGCAGAGTGCGATTTGATGGCATTTCTACCAGCTCAAGTCAAACAACTTACCAAGCTCAGAAAAGAGCGAAACTTGAGTTTGTCCGAGAACAATTGAATTGGACAATGGATCAATGCAGTTCTCAGTTCTCTTCTCAGACGAACCAAGAATTGCTTTACGTGGTGAAAGGTTTGCTGAATGTGCTATGGTTGGAACCAAGGGCGGCCTTAGGCATTGCGGGGCCCCGGGCGATACATCTTTGCGAGGCCCTTGTCCTTTGAGGAATTTATGTGAATTGAACCTATATTTGATGCCGATGCTTAATGAAAAATGCAATAAAAAAAAATTGCTTTAAAATTGTACATAGGAAATTGATAAAACTTATATTTCAATTTCCTTCACTTTTCTATGGAACGGTATTCACCTATTCACTAAACAAATTGACGATCTGTTTTATTTTCCGCTAAATCTTTCAAATATATCACATATATTTCGCTTAGTTGATATTTAACGACCTTCGACTACCCTGCATTCCCACGTAGTTCCGGATAGCAGTTTTGACTTCAGCCAGCAAAGAGATTTTTCTCCTTGAGTCGTAGAGCAAGAGCGAGGCCCGGGGCGGTTGCCCTGCTTGCCACCCTAAGGCCGCCACTGGTTGGAACAGTGGGCTACGATGACTACAGAGTACAGAGTTAGTCATCTTTGACAGAGGCAATCTTTGCTAGAAAAAGTCTTAGAACCACATGTGAACTATTGGCGATTATTTTGTTTTAATGCACGACAAAGCTCGTGTTCACACTGAATACTTTGACAATGTCAATATTCAGTGATTGCGATGGCTACCTCGAAGTCCTAATTTAAACTCAATTTAACAAGTCTGGGACAAATTCTAAAATCGGATTACAATTCGTACATCAGTACCTATGATCATCAGAGAGTTAAAAGCTGCAGTTGTTGAAGAATTGAATAATATTCTTCAAAGC
>OY982580.1:9563227-9849088 GCA_963859945.1 Euplagia quadripunctaria
CCTAACCAGGTTATTATATTATAAGCTATATGCATATTTGGTTAATATAATTATGTTAAAATGTCTTACCGTTGGAGTAGTACTTCCGGTTCTTGGAGGAGGAACAGCATAAGTGCTCATGTGCTTATGCAATAGCTTGATTAATGGATTTTCCTCGCCACAAAGGCCGTTGAAGTCGTCCATGTCGATAGCCCAAGTCATAGCGCCAAGGTAGCCCTTCTCTTTGATCCAATTCATCTTAATCTCCACGCTACGGGGGTCTTCGTAGCCAACCCATTGGGTACCTTTGTAGGCGTAGGGGCATTTACCATGTTCATCCCACTTTTTGGTCCAACCAGAGCCCTCTTTGTCAACTTCAGTACAAATCTATGAAAAACATATAGCTAATATAAGACAGATAGGAAACTCTAGGTAAACAAGACTAGAACTGACTAACTAGAACAAAAAAAGGAATTATGAGAAGAAGAACATACAAAGGTCATCACAGTGAGGACCATACGTATGTATTTGTAACTAACAGCGCCTCGCGGTTTCACCCACGTAAGTCCCTATCCCGTGGGAATATCGGGATAAAAAGTAGCCTATGCGTTAATCCAGGTCTCCAGCTATCTACATATCAAGTTTCATCTCAATCGGTTCAGTGGTTTTTGCGTGAAAGAGTAACAAACATCCATCCATCCATCCATCCATCCACCCATGTAAACTTTCGCGTTTATAATATTAGTGAGATAACTGCCTAATAATGTATTTTAATCTCTTAGACAGTAAGGCATAAAATATTTTCTTTCTCTCTTTAGAAGATCTGTATTATCTCTTTCTATCTATGTAGATAATAACTTTGTTTAATGGCAATCATGGAAAACAGACTTATTAAAAAGATGTAACGAACTCTAAATTTACCTCATAGTAAGCCCAAAATCCGGTGGCATTGGTGTAAGCAGCGGGATCGCCACCACCGGCCTCCTTATTGATGAAAGTTCCAAGCTCATAATTATTATTACCAGCAGATAACGTGAACGAACGACCGTAGAACGGAATACCGACGACCAGCTTGTTTGAAGGACAGCCCTTCTCTTCCCAAAGAGCTAGACCATCATTCTGAAATCGAAAGATATTGGGTTACAGTTTAAAGATAATAAGTACAAACCTATATTTGACACGGTCTTTGCAAGCACGTGGAAAAAATACACAAACGGGCAAATTTCTTACCTACATGTAATGAAAATCTGTTAAACCGCTTGGAACACTATTAAAGGCGCTGTCGTAGATCTTATAAAGATCTCTTGTGTAAATATTCTGATTTGTACACAAATTAGCTAAAGATAGTGACAGTAACATGGATAAATAGAGTAGTATTCATTAAGCATAAAGTGTCTTTATAGTATAAAAAACCTCAGTTATTGACTTAAGCTTCTCAATAAAAATTTATTACCGAGCAATAGAAGGATGAGCTACTTACCACATTGAGTTTTTCGTAGGCCCACTGGTCATGGGGACGCTTGTACAAAGGTGAGTGCACATCGGCAAAGCCAGCCCAATTGCCACGCAGATCATAAGACATCACGTGGATAGCATCAAGTTCCCTGAAATGAACATTCTTCTTGTTATTTTATGTTTTTTTTAAGTTTTGGCTAATCAAAACTGTAGATACTGCGGAGGAAGTTACAAACAAATAATTTAATGGAGGCAAATGATTAACTTAATTCGTATAAATATGTGAGTCGTAGATAAGTGTCGCATGTGAGATTCGATCTTACAATATTCGACAGTATGGCAGTTGGCCTTGTATGCCACCGCACTAACCGTGCAGTTAGTCTTCTTGTGAATAAAACTTCAAAAGCGCTTCAAAATACTTTCAAATTCAAACTATATTTTATTTCGTTTTCATCCTCTCTCGCTCTGTAATTTATATACTTTCCACAAAGTTTAAAGCGAGAAACCGTCTAAACTGCCACTTGAGAGTTTATCCTTTTTACGGCGTTCAACTATTGGAATCAGGTATCGTATAAAGTTGTAGAGTTTAATTTTTTTAATTAAATATGAGATGTTAACAATATATTGTTAGGCTAAAATGCAACAAGAACGAAAATATCGATAAAATTTTAAAAGGCATATTTCAAGGAACTGCAGAAAATAATACACTTATATGTTGACATGTATTTTTTTCTAAAGACATAACGATACTCACTGGCAAAGGTCAGGCACATGGTATCCCTCCATCAATCT
The DNA here is from genome assembly GCA_963859945.1 of Euplagia quadripunctaria. Lineage (NCBI taxonomy): Eukaryota > Metazoa > Arthropoda > Insecta > Lepidoptera > Erebidae > Euplagia > Euplagia quadripunctaria. The sequence continues at coordinate 9,565,454 of OY982580.1, forward strand.
AAAGTTAGCAAGAGGAACAGCAGCAGTCAGTTCCCAGCCTTTACCAACCCTGGTAAAAGCCCTCTTGAGTTCTTGCACAAGAAAGAGGAACCTGTCCTTATCGGAGAAGGAGCCACCGCGGTCAGCGGCTCCAGGGTACTCCCAGTCAAGGTCCAAACCATCAAAGTCATATTTTTTCATGAAGTCTAGAATGGAAAGTAAAATATTTTCTATCACATTAAGAAATTACTGACTCAAATTTAAGGGGAATATATGAAATACATCAAGATCACCAACAATATGAGCAAAAAAAGAAGAAAAAGGATTTTTTAGAGAGGGAGGGGAGAAGATAGAAGGAATCCTACCATTCATCAGAACTACCAAAATACTTATGTATATGAAAATTTATGTGCTAGATCTCCCACAAATTACGAATTCGAAATCAAAAATCTTGTCAACTGAATGCTGTAAATATGATGTAATTTGTGGGGATGAAATAAACATTTTTATTAATAAAAAAAGATGGTGCGAATGAAGATGAAGACAATTGTGGAGAGCGAATTGTATAAAATATACTATTTAAGGTTTTAATTAGGTAATTAATTCATGAATCATTAATTTCCGATAAAATCCGACTGTTCTTTTCAGTCGGATTGCACTGATCGTTATAATTTTAAATATTAAATCATTAAGAAGTATTACGGAACATTCAATTATAATCTTTAAGAAACAATCAATGAGGCTGACATGTACAGAAATTGTATTAAGGCCAGAATTAAGGTTTTAAGTAACTTAACATAATGAGTGTAACTTCAAAAATTAGCCTCCTAACTAAAATCAGCTTTTCACGTTAACTTTAAAAAAAAACCGTTTCATTTCATGAGTTTCTTTATAGAGTGTAATAAACTTTTGTGTCGGTAAGTTTACGTGTATTAATAATAAGCAGTTCCCGCGCAGCTTCGCTCGCGTATACATATTTATATATTTTGCGAGGAACCCTAATTATTTTTCAAAAATAAAAGTAGCCTATAGTAAGTTACTCCTTATAATACCAGCTATCTGCCAGTGAAAGTCCCGTGGAAACCGGACCACCCGTTCCGCAGATTATCCGTTACAAACAGACAGACAGATAAAACATTTAAAAACTGATTTTTAGGTACCTATTTTTGACATTACAAACAGACACTTCAATTTTATTTATTTGTATTGATGATGGTGGTTATTCTGGCTATGAACGTAGTTTTGCTTTTTCTAACATATTTCTACTCTTAACCGATAAATCTTGCTCGTTAATTGCCTTTCACTTATTCCTTCTCCCGCAACGGATCCTCTTAATGTACCGTTTTTACCCTTTAAAATATATTTGAAACTGCTATTTTTCTGTTAAAATATTATAAAATGGATAGAGTTAGTCTATCTTCGCCTCGTTAGTTACGATACTGACAGCTTGATTGCTAATATAAATTAAGTTAGTTCCTGAACTAAGTGGAACGTTATTGGATAAGTAAAGTTAGATTTAAACTTAAAATCTACATTATAGTTATTAATTAATACTTCAAGATACCAAATGTAAAACGTGCGTTCAAAAACTTTTATATAAATATATAAGTAAGGATAAAAGGAACTTGCCACTGTTAAGAAAAACTACATTAATTACTCTTTTTTTCTTTACTTGCTAAAAAAATTACTTGCAAAAAAAATTAACTGATGGTAAATAGACTATCTAATCACCTAATTGCCAAAATTTTGAAAGCCCCAGACTCGAAAATCCCTTTAGCGATTACAAAATGCCCTACATCATTTTGGAAAAGAGCTGATACTCTTACACTGCTGGTCTGATATTAATCAAACATAGCTAAAAACCACGGCAAGGAAACTGGCTTTCAAATGAAAAAACCGCATCGAAATCGGTCAATCCGTTTGAGAGCTACGATGCCACAGACAGACACACACACACACAGACATCGACGTCAAACTTATAAGACCCCTCTTTTTGCGTCGGGGGTTAAAAAGCACTCTTGCTAACACGTTGCCCAAATAATTATGTTTTACTGTCGCCAAATTGTCAAATTCTGTAACTTAGACAAATCAAACAAACCATTTTCCTAATTTTAAGAACACCCCCGAGGTTAGGACAGCCCTTATATATGTTTTTTTTGTAAAGTTATGTACACGAACTTGAGAAATATATGGGTATACAAATCTATCTGTGTATATACAGGCACACAGTATAAAGCGAGGTCGGACAAAATATGGGAGGTACACACACTTCCAGATCATTAATTAATGTCATGCTATTTTTCATTTTATTAATTAATTTTACCTCCCTCTTCCGCAACCTGTTTTAATAAATATGATATACTCTTTTTTATTTTACGGAGAATACAAGACACGTTTTCATAACACTCAGGCCACAAATAATCATGTAGAGTGACAAATGGTAATCACCACACACTGATTCGACCTCTTTTGATTAAACTAACCTATTATAAGGCAGTTCTGTAGTATTATTTTTAGCTACTTATAATTAAGGGGCAACACAAGAACATGACACTTTACCTACAAGTAAAATCAAAATATGATTGATGTCGAAATTATACGAAACCTCTCGTGGCGGGATATTTTGACAAATTTTATTTACTCATGCTCCTTCCGAGAATATATCAAAATGTTTATTTGTTTACCTACTTCGGGGGACGTAACGGGAAAATTGAAAAATAGATTGAATATCAAGACCCTTGATACAATTCGCTACACCGCTATTTAATAACGGTTCAAATTAATAACGAATAGACCAAGTTCCTTAGACATGATACCATGTTCGTTATAGACTTGATATGTACCTATTTAGATTTTTATTTCGAATGTCATCAAATCTTGACACAAATATACAATACCAATGCTATCTATTTCAGATAATATCATTAAAAACTTAGGTTAAGTTCATCCCACATTAATAAAATTAAAGTAATTAATGTTAGATGAGGTCTAATTAATACCTAGCGTAATTGCAAATAATGTGTGGTAAGCTAAAAAGCAACGTGTATAAACATATTGGCTGGAAAGATGCCTCATCTCAAATTCGTCGCATTATGGTAGTAAGTAATTATTACAAAAGCAATTGCGGTTCCTTAATGGCTTAGGTGTTGAATTTGTAATTTAGAGGTTGCTACAACTACCGACGTGAAGGTACATAACACGAGCAGTAAGCTTATTTGAAATTTGGTTTAGAAAATATAGTAACTATACCTTGTATGTTTAGGTGCGACCTACGACTACTAATAAATGCTGCAGCTTAGAATTTAGGGAGACATTATGATTAGATGCAGCTAAAATATAATGAAATGAATAGACACTAGTAAACGAAATTTGAATCTTCCTAAAGCTGTAAATAATTTCGCTTAGAACAGCACATAGCACTAGAATACTTTTTATCCCGGAAAAATGTACGGTTCCCGTGAGATAGATTTCACCAAAATATCGACGCGAACGAAGTCGCGGGAAACAGCTATTCTACATTAACGCCAGCGAAAATCTAGTTGAATATAAAACATCTTCATTCCAAAGTTGGAGAGAAATGATGGTTCCTATAGAGAACATACGTTTTCTTGGTGTAAGAACATTACAAAGCATTTTCTTGCTGGCAAAAAGTGAACGCAGGAGTTATAGCGACTTTGTTGTTATTGTAACTTTCTTAATTTAATTAAATTTGCCAAGAACGTATCTAGCAGTGACGTAAGAGTCATAGTACCGTCAAATAAATGCCGTTAATTCCTTTGTTTTCCTTGAAAGCCTTCGCCAGAACTATGTGTAGGAATGTCATATGAGGAAATTATATTCCAAACAACGCAGCAGCTCATAATTTATGGCTTTTCGGTTTGTTATGACATCACATAATATATTTCATTTACCATACTATTTTCCCGCATTGTTAGCCTACACTTTAACGTAATATTACATCGTACTATAGTATTTTTGGATATATTTATTTTACATATATATATATATATTGTTTAAGGCTGCTAGACCTAAGAGCAATAATTACTATTGCTCTTAATGCTCGACCAATAGACTTCTAGCCGTACGTACAACTGTCAAATATCTTGACGTTCAGAAGAATATAACGATGCATAATAATAGATGGATAAACTTTGCACTGGCATTTATACCCAGATTTATTTTTAAATAGCAAATACTCTAAAAATATTTAAATTTACTTTGCAGTTTTTCAGTGTTAATTTTATAATATAAACAATCAATGCTCCTAGTTACATTTTGCCATCACGTAAAAGACAATCAAAGCTAATTTGTTAATAATATCATAAAAACGATTACTACCTACTCCCATTTAAAAATACGACTTATAACCGCTCGCTTTTAACCCCCGACGCAAAAACGACAGGGTGTTATAAGTTTGACGTGTGTGTGTGTGTGTGTCTGTCTGTGGCATCATAGCTCCCGAACGGATGAATCGATTTTGATTTTGCTTTTTTTTGTTTGAAAGGTGAATTAGTCGGGAGTGTTCTTAATATAATTCAAGAAAATCTGTTCAGCCGTTCGAATATTATCAGTTCTTTTGTAATCATTGAAGGGATTTTCGAGTCAGGGGTGTTTTAAATTTATTATTAATTCTATGGCAAATAACAACATAGTTATAAACATTCTAAACAAAGCAGCCCATGATTATTCAATACCTTATGAAATTATATTTGATACCAGGCACGCTATTCAACACGTTATCTTCTCCCATATTCACTGACCTACTGCGAACAAGATCCTATGTCGGAAGCTATTTTCCGCAATATTATATTTCATCCTGAAACTTTGTTCAACTTCTACTGCAACGTGATACAATATAGGTATTAGCACGGTCCTAAATACATAAAACTACTAACTTTAACGTATTTGTTACCTTATCACGTTTTTGTTATAAAGTAATCGATACAAACCTCTGCACTGACAATAAAAATTTGTTATCTATATTGACTTTATAGGTTTTTTTTTTAAATAAGACTGCATATTTTTCATATGTATTTTTTTATATGATTTTATACATATTTCTTAATTCACAACAATGATGAATGTGCCTCGAACGTACTCGTATTTTTACTTTTTTTTTTCATAACCTAGAAGCTAATTTAACTGTTCCAAATTTGACTAGTTCTACACGTATCAAGATTAAGCGCCCTTGACACGGGTACATCTGCATTATCATTATGAAATATTTATTTTTTATAGTTTAGTAAAACTAGAAAATACGATTTAATGGCTAACCGAATTAAAAATAAAAAAGAGTTCCAGTATCCACCGGTTTCAACATCAGACCATCGTTACTAAGCCCAATCTATTGGACTCGACAAAACGAATCATATGAGCCCAAACTCGAGGCAACTGGTGGTAACTGAGGAGCTCTATTACTGACCTCCTGACTCCATCATCAGATCAGTTCAGGATGCCAGATTATAATTTTGTCATCATAAACACTTACTTACCACCTACCTACAAAGTTTCATTTCGATACGACCGCGACAGTTAGAAGATTGGTTTATATATTTAGTTAGCTATATATTAGCTATATAAAAGCTTGTTAAAAATGAAACAGGAATTTTAGTAATAATAAGTAAAGAATGTAGTTCTTATTGTCCTTTAAATTCGCTTGATACTTACCAACGATACTTCTGACGAAGGTCAATCTAGACTGTTTCTGGGCGACCATATGCGAGTATTTAGAGCCGCCTTCTGCCCAGCCTCCTACCGCCACCATGAACTTGACGTTGGGATGAGACTTGCGAAGAGACGTAAAGTTGCTGAACCCATTCTTCTCAACGTCCAACTGTTATTGAAAAGTAATTTTAATGATAATATGCGATAAAAAAAGTTCTACATAGGATAGAAAGAAATTTTCCCATTCTTATGCTCGAGGTTAACCGATGCCTTTAATCTTCTATAAGAAACAGAACTAGAACAACGGTTAAAGCTTTGACTGTTCTCTATTTGCCATCAGACAAATAACTTGGAGACCCGATTTTTCCCTATTCTAATTTATACAATATTTACCAAACAATCTCACCTCTGGATCAATAATGAGGACTTCATTGCTCTTCTCCGTGACTCCGATGAAAGAGTAGATGAGATGTGTGCAGAGATCAACAGGAACGTCTTCTATACCGTAACGCCCTACACCTGGCCTATACACCGCCCAGTTGCTGAAGTAGCATACTATGCGCGCTTTGCTGTCCGCTGAAATAAAAATTTTGACTTGGTAAAATAGTTTATTGCCCGTCCGTGCAAATTGGAGATACCATTGTTTTGATGCACTCGAAATCATTTTTCATAGACGTGGTCCAACTGAACTACGCCAGTGGATCACGGACGATAGACTGGTGAAGTGATCCTAGTAAGTTGTCCAGTAATGGGTGAACCATATAAATAAAGTATGCCATAAATCGGGTTTAGCAAAAAAACTACGGATGATTTTTAAACATTAAGTTTTCCCTAGAATACTAACTATTCTGCCTAACAAAACAGGGTATCAAAGGCATGATATTATATTCAGGATCTAAAAAGGGATCAGCGTACCGCAATGATAAATAAATTAAGTATAATTTTAACCTGTCACTTTCAGATGTATAGTAACAAGAACAAAACCCTTAATTTAACACAAACTAATGTGAAATATAAAATATAATTAATATCCAGAACCAATAAATTGGAAATTCAAATACGGTAATGTATACACACAGTACCTAATGGCAATAAATTATTAACAACTGCCAACATTAGCAAGTTTATGTGATAGTTGCAATGTTTCCTAAGCAGTTTCCGTTTAATTATTAAGTGAAGTTAGGTTAGAAAAACACATGCTCGAAACATAAATTACATCACTTGCTTGCAGTTTAGTTATATAAATAACTTTTACTAATATTAAAGAATGTCGAAAAGTAAAAAAAGCAGGCAAAATTTGAAAGTCCTTTAAAAGCTACCAGATCTAATAACAGATTAAAGTATGTAGATAAATAAGGTCTTCCAATAGGCCTTCCCAAAAGCTATGGTGTGATTCTTTTCTTAGTTTAGTCATGTATTTTATAACCTAGAATTATAATAAAATGTTAATATAAACTTACCTTCAATTGCAGTCGTGAAGACCGCTAGGACGACCAACGTCGCTAGTAAGGCTCGCATTTTGAACCTACAACCAAAACAGGTAATTTTTAATAAAAATTGTTAAAAAAAAATCGTATGAAGGCAATAAAACACTTTTCACGGAGTCATTTCAGTTCATTTGTCATGATAAAGGTCACACTTTACAAGCATTAATTTTAATATGTTTTTCATGTTAAGTGCTTGCTCAAATGGAAATTCAGTTGTATAAGATTTTGACCGATTTTGATTTAGTTTTTTTGTTTGAAAGGTCGTGTTTTTAGCTAAAATACAAGAAAATCGGTTCAGTCGTTCGAAAATCGTCAGCTCTTTTCTAATCGTTGAAGGGATTTGTGAGTCGGGGCTATTTATTTTTTTTTATTTATACTTGTTAATCTGTTGTACATAGAGAGATACTATTTGAATTCATACTAATATTATAAAGCTGAAGAGTTTGTTTGTTTGGTTGTGCGCACTAATCTCAGCGGTTCTAATCAAAAAAAAATCTGGTTCTAATCATAAAAAGTTCTGGTTCTAATTAAAAAAATCTTTTAGTAGGTATATCACCACGCTACGATCAATAGAAGCGGAGCATCAATGAAAATTTTTCTTTCTCTTATGTGATGTAGACGAAGTTGACCGGATCAGCTAGTATTTCTATATTCTATTTTTAAATTGGTAATGAGCCTTGCGCTATTGCACAGTTATACAATTCCCATACTACTCGGGTATCGGGTATGAACGGTAGATGGCTAACGGACTCAAACTGGCTAGATTATATCCACATTCCATGCCTAGCAACTTAATACAGGTAATAGAAGAAGCAATGGCCATAATCAACTTTTTTATGTTATAGGGGGCAAACGAGCAGACGGGTCACCTTTATGGCGTCTCTTTTGATATGCACAAGGAAACATAAACTAATATAAATATTTCACTGCTTAAATCGTGTGATTATGCATAGCACTAAAATGCTTTTAACTTATTGTAAATGTAAGCATAGAACTTACATTAAATTTTTATAACTTTCGCAACCAAGCCACCTGTGACCACGATCATTGCAATTCGATCGAAACGTCGACTAACAAATAAGTATCATCTGCATCATATGTACTCTTATATCGATGTTTTACAAAATTTTGCCCCTAAGAGAGTGTATTAGGGGTTGTACGTTTATGTAGGTCGGTCGCCACTTTTGAAGGGAGAAGCACAAAATTTCATTTACCTGCTTCTGGTTAGAAATAAATGTACACACGTTTTTTTCTTATTTTACCCCTAAGAGGGTGAATTAGGGGTTGTAAGATTGTATACGAAGTTGGACACTTTTGTAAGAAGAAGCCTGAAATTCAACTCCATTGGACTGGCCCGTTGGTCTAGTGGTTAGTGACCCTGACCGCTATGCTTATAGGTCGTGGGTTCAATTCCCACCTGAGTCTGGGAGTTCTTTGTGTCCGTTGTTTCTATGTTTGTAAAGTCCCCCGCGACACAGGAGTAATCTGATATAATGTTTAGGAAAAATAGTACACATCTACTCGCTCGCTCGCCAGATGGCTTTGTATCTGCTCTAGAGCGAGCCCTGCAAGTAGCTTAGTCATTTTAGCCCCGAAATCGTTCACAAAAAGATACTACGGTAGTTTTAATTTTCTATCTCTGCCATACTAGGATTGAATCTATTATATCTAGTAATTAATGTGGTTGCAATTATGTTGTTCTACTGGCTCCTTTTCGCTCCGTTCTCTCGATAGTCGCCGTTTGTTTTTTTATCAATGCTATTGCCACCTGCGTCCAATTCGGAATAAATGTCCATAAATTATCTTACATCCTTAATAAAACAGGTATAAAACACATTTTTTACTATTTTCTACCATTAAATTTTAGAAAAATTATTACTATCGATGAATAAACGTGAAATATATTAATATTTTTCGATTTCTTCGTGTAAAGCAAGTCTAGATTTTATTTGTTTGGTTTGGCTTGTCATTTTTTTTTCTTAATAACCAATTATTAACCAGATGATTATTTTATTATTTTGCCAACCGCGTAAAAGTATAATAACTCAATAATAGCGTGATAGTGAGCTGCACAACGTGTTAGAAAAAGATGTTACTTATATTATAATTATATTTAGGAGAGAATCGTGTAAGCCTGGTTTAATGAAATTCTTATTTTTGCTTAAACTTAAAACTATGAAATTGAAACTATCACTACATCACTACATATTAAAAAACAAGGCCCCTGCCGCGTGTCTGTCTGTCTGTTTGTCTGTCTGTTCGCGATAAACTGAAAAAACTACTAAAAGAATTTTCATGCGGTTTTCACTAATATACAGAGTGATTCATGAGGAACGTTTTGGTTTATAATTTGTACCCGTGCGAAGCCGGGGCGGGTTGCTAGTATAATTATAAAACAAAGTCTCCCACCGCGTCTGTCTGTCTGTCTGTTCGCGATAAACTGAAATACTACTGAACAGATTTGCATAGGGTTTTCACTAATAGACAGAGTGATTCATGAGGAAGGTTTAGGTGTATAATTTGTTAAGATTTTGTGTAAATTGATTGAAATATGTTGATGATTGTTGAAGTTATCTCTGCTACCCGTGCGAAACCGGGGCGGGTTGCTAGTATATAATAAATGGTAATAAAGGATGTTCATAGAAAATTTGAAGGTAGTAAGTACCTAAGTAACACACACTAAGTATGTTAAGTCTACTTGATGTAATGTATGTAAATACTAATGGAACCAGGACTTGGGCAAAGGCATTAAGCATGCAGTAATAATTGAAAAAAGTTGTGAACATCATTGAGAGATCGACGTGCGAAATTGTTAAATGTTGTAAGTGCGCAAAGCAAGTAACTATTATCTTATCTGTGCCCCAAGTAACAGTGCTTAAGACAGACTTCAAAAAAAAAAATATACCAAATTCTTAGAACAGAGATACAAATGAGCCGTCGCGTCGCCATAGAACACCTAAATTACTTCTTTCAGTACTAAATTTAGCTTCACACCTGCGTCGTAATTTTATACTCAATTTCTTAATAATTGAGCTTAATAATTTAAACCCTAATGTTCTTTTAATTCTAAATTTGGACAGCTAATTGTGCGTGGTATTGAAACTATACTTTAAAAACCATTTTTTAATAATAGCGATTAAACTCGTCATTGAGGGCTTCTAGTTTTTCTCTTTTCATGCTGTAATTAATATTAGATATTGGCAAATAAGTCAATGACTACTCTCGATTTACGTTTTTATGAGCTTTAACAATCGTGGCTTGATTTAACGTAACTTTTTGAAATACTTTCGTAATAATATATTATTGGATTATGTTCGCTGTGTCACCGTATCTTCAACTACCTTTTGCCCGGGGCTTTGCTTACGTTTAATTTATTTTATACTTTGGAAACAGTACTTTTTTGTGGATAAAAGATACCATATGTCCTTTTGTGTACCTCTGACAACGACGGGTGTGCAAAATTTCATGATGATGGGTTGATTGTCTAAAGCGTGGAAGCGTAACAAACAAACAAACTCTTCGTTTATATATTTTGCACGGAACCCTAATTCTTTTTCCAAAATAAAAGTAGCCTAAGTTACTTCGAAATCGGTCCACCCGTTCCGGCGATTAGCCGGAACAAACACAGAAACAGACAGAATTTAAAACTGATTTTTAGGCATAGGTATCGTGCAAATAACTGTATGAGTTAAAAAAGTGGTAAAACCCGCTGCAGTGATTCTATGCTATTTCTTCAGGTATGGAAACTCGTGACCCGTGAGGGTTTCCACACGAAAAAAAAAAAAAGCATTAAGTATATAACTAGTTTAAATAAAAGCAATAGCTAATAAATAAACCAAAAGTTGTTCTACAAAGTGACAAGACGAGTGCTAATGCGGTGTAACGGTACTCTTGCTCCAGATGTGTCGAACGCTCGCAGTACTCGCCCACTGACCTAACAAGCACTCTCTTTATCGTTAACTAGGCTTAACAGATACCCACTTATCTATTTGCAATTGTCTTCAATAGAGAGCTGAAAGTTTCTCAGTAATTGGCCATAGACACAATAAGCACCTATTGGTGCAGACTAAACAAAAGTAAAAGATAAGAAGTGGATGCTATTGCTTTTGTTTACATGTTTTTATTTTTTTATTCAACTGACGGCAAGCGGTTGAGGCCATTTTTTTTAAATAAGAATCCAATACAATTCATGATCAGAGATCAGATGACACTGTTTCGGTTTCAGTTTAGTAAAAAAAAAATATTACTTTTTAAATGCAACTAAAAAAGCAACGGTCATCTTTTTCTTAGTACAGGCTTGTTTGTCTATGACAAGTGTTTTCTTATCTTGTACAGGCTCTTGCTGATGATTCCAGACTTTCAGACTTACTCCTTTAACTAGATAGCTAAAATTCTTGGGGTGTTCTTAATTTTTTGTATTTATTTTTATTTTTATGAAGGCAAAGAAAGAAAAAATCTAAACATAATTATTTTTCAAGGATGAATAATTGGTTGGTAGTCAGTAATTATATAGTCGCAAGTTGTAATTTTCACGAACAAGAACTTATAGTATTTACATTAGTTAGTTAGCACAACTAAACCATAAGTAGAGTCTAAGAAATTTTCTCATGAAAACAATATTTTATAAAAATTAATTAGCTTTTCTTCAAAAATTTTTGGTTAAATTCGTATCTTGTGTTCGGCCTCCTTATTAAACTTTGTCCGTTAAAACAATTTTACAATAAAATAGTGTAGTATTTAAAGTTATATGTACCTATAACATACGTAACTGAGCGAGAGACGCCAAGCGAAAAGAGTATTCAAAATTTGATAACAAGATTTACAAAATGTACCAGTGTTACAGAAACGATGACAGCCATTTCTTTTTTTTTGTATTTTATGCACACTTATTATGAACTTTGCCATGTGTATGATATATCGATGATGACTACATCTACATATATCAAACGGTTCGGACGGGCAAATTAGCCATTCGAATTTGGCGAAGTTCGTATGAGTTCACTTCGCTCGCGAAAGAACCAAACGATTACCAATATCTAAGGCATAACCAGATAAACATTATTCTACCTCCCTCTAAAGTCGTTAAACCTTAAATACAACATACGTCTATATATCTCAACTTCAAGGCTTCATTTATCTTACTGTTGGCTTACAGCACAGATCCCTAAACTAAACAGATCCTTATTAATAGTTACTTTGCATACGACTAAATACTTTGAAATAGATTAATCTCTCTTCTGTGTTACGGTTCAAATAGTCAATCTCCTTAGTTAATTTTATAGTCAAATACTTTGTGTTATTACTTTTTAACCGACTGCAAAAAAGGAGGTTCTCAATTACTTTTTTTACAATTACCTCGACTGGGTGAACCGATTTTGATGATTCTTTTTTTTTATTTAAAAGCTGGTGCTGCCCGTGTGGTCCCATTTCAATTTGGTCCAGTTCTGACTATGGCATCCATGAGAAAACCGTATAAGTCTTTTATGGAATAGTTTTTTTTCTTAAAGAATTATTTATCACTTACTTGGATTTATAATATAGGTAGCAGAGATATCTACAACAATCATCAACATATTTCAATCAATTTAAACAAAATCTTAACAAATTATACACATAAACCTTCCTGATGAATCACTCTGTATATTAGTGAAAATCCCTTCAGCAGTTTTTCAGTTTATCGCTAACAGACAGACAGACGCGGCGGGGGACTTTGTTTTATAATATGTAGTGATAATATGTAGTGATACAATTCCATTCAAATATTTACCAAAACCAAGTCCAAGTTTATTAAACAGAAAACGTTTCAACAATTGTCAAATCTGAAAATATATTGCGACTTTTCTGGACACTTGTCAGGCACAGACTTATGGCAACATTTAGATGCAAGTTTTTTTATTTGCGCCAGTAACGTCCAATTTACAAAAAAAAATGCTGGATTTATGTTCTCATTCTATTAGCTATCATAATATGGTACTCATTCACCACATTGTGTCCAAAAGTTTTAAAAGAAAGAATTTCACAGTGACAATCTTTTTTGTTTCCCGATGGCGGTAACTCGGAAACAGACTTGGATCCTGCCTTGACAGCGAAGCGGCTGTTGATTGCTTTACGAATTTGTTTTATATTAATACTAGCAACCCGCCCCGGCTTTGCACGGGTACAAATTATACATTTAAACCTTCCTCATGAGTTACTCTGTCTATTAGTGAAAACCGCATGTTAATCCGTTCAGTAGTTTTTCAGTTTATCGCGAACAGACAGATAGACAGACGCGGCGGGGGACTTTGTTTTATAATATGTAGTAATGTGCAAAACGCGATATTTCGTTAAAGATTTTGATATATTTATTTCAAATGCGTAATATGATTTTATGTATCAGAATACATTTTACAAATAAAGTGAACATACGCGTATTTGGATCTAAAGTGTAATGAATAAGCAATAATATGTTGCAATAGTTTAAAAGCTGCAATTACAGCCTTGATATTATTTGTGGTTGGCTCACCTTCCCCATCCTAAATATTAAATGTAAACAATGTTACATGAACTTTGCGTTTTGGTTTCAAACTAACTTTGACATCACGAATTGCACTTGGCTTTGTTATATTCGTAATTATTTAGATATTAGTATTCAATACAGAAGGTATGTCAGTGAACAGAACTACCTCATTTCATTATATTAGATCGTATGCTTCACACGTGTGTAGTTTCCATCATTATTATTGTTGAATGAACTTAGAACAAAGACAAGGAGCGTATAGTGTATAACATCATTTCTTTTAATGTTAGGCTAGTATTCTTGTTGACCCTGATATCATAATATGACATGGAACGTAAAATGCATGGACTATAGACGCTTCATCGTCACAAATTTAGTTGAAATGAAAGGTTATGTGTGCAATAAGTGTAATAAGAAATATTTTGCGTAAATGTCTGTGTTGTATTTCGGGTACAATAAAGACTACTTACTTAGTACCTATCTATTCACGACTTAAATGTTTGTCAGTGATAATAATTATTATTTGACTGGCCTGTTGGTCTAGTGGTTAGTGTAAAACAAGAGTAATTCTGAATGCGGGAGTAGTCTTTAAAAAAGAAAAAAATATAATATTATCCTAGGATACATTACAAATCGCTATCTAGGCCGAAGCTAAGCAGAGCTTGCCACAATAATAAATAAATATTATGGTTTCCCTTTTCTTTAAATCATTGAGTAATACATTTAAAACAAACCATGCATAGATAATAATATGATATTTTGAAGAATAAAGAACCGGTTAAACATCAGCTATAAGATAACTCTAACATTTCGTCCATCAGCAATGCAAATCGGGTCAAAGTGGCGTAGGTCAAATTAATATTAGTGGCGCGAAACATTTATCAATTGATACCCCTAAAGTAAGGATAAAAAGACATCTATTTTTTTAAATCTCAAGCTGTAAAGACCTTTTATTTTTGCATCAAATATTCTTAATCCCACTAATCCCACTAATATTATAAATGTGAAAGTTTGGATGGATGGATGGATGGATGTTTGTTATTCTTTCACGCAAAAACCACTGAACCGATTGCGATGAAACTTGGTATGTAGATAGCTGGAGACCTGGATTAACGCATAGGCTACTTTTTATCCCGATATTCCCACGGGATCGGGACTTACGCGGGTGAAACCGCGGGGCGCTGTAGTGTTCAATAATAACGTCCGTGAACCTTTGTCATTTTTGTGCTAATTAAATAATTTATTTTAAAGTAAAACATAACATTTTCACTTGTTTTTTATTTAATATGAAACTAAATATAAAACAAGTACTAAGTACATAACTTTCTTAGTCTTTAGCACCTCTGAATTTACTACAGTTAGATAGTTTTTGCTGATTAACGACTATCTTATGATCAGACTGTCAGGTTATTAGTAGACAAAGTATCTCTTTCCTCGTTGACTACTGGTGGTGGGATTGCCCCACTTAGGCGTAGAAAAATTCCCTATACAAAATGAATATGTTAATTTATGTAAGTATAGTATAAATATAAACTATCCTTAGCAGAGGCATCACACGACTTCCTACAATAGCATTGGTAGTTAACATTCGATGCGAGTAGCACACCCCATTATTCAGAAGTAAGTAATAAACAGCCAAATGCATCAATACTAAATGTCAAGAATATCTCAACGCTCTTCCAAGAATGTCCTAACTTTGTACTGGAATTTACAAAAGTATTTACACCTTAATGTATGATAGCCTAAAGGTTTAGGATAAAGATGTATTTATATTAAAGTTATAACGCTTTACTATGTAGGTTTTTGGCTTGTTTTTGGTATTTAGCATCTTTAAATAATAGTGTTCTTAATTTAAACATTTTTAAAAGACCGTAATATTAACTTCTATATAAGTTCTTCGTTTCAATTTTAAATTTCGAACGTTACTTTTTTTTGTGTGACGCCTTCTACCATCTTGATATTTGTGATATACTTGCGATTGTCCGTTAAACTCTAAGTTTTTTCAAATGACAAATCACGCACATAAAAAACATACGATCTAATTTTAAAAACCCTTTTCCTGGTCATTGTCTACCGCGACAAACAATTCGTCAGTCGTGTCAATAGCATGAAATAATAACGTACGCAATTCCGCATGCAGTGGTGTGCCGATGAATGTGCGCATCACTGACAAACCTCCTGCATACTAAGAAGCTGATGAGTTCACGTCAGGAGTCGTTATCCTGCCTCTAAGGTCAGCGGCCGAAAGTGAAAAGCCTTTGTTCACAAATGGAACGTGATCCCATTAAAGCTAAATTCTATCTGGGTATCTTCACCCTAATATAGTATGTTTCATAATCCCTTAGCTAACTATGAATACTGAGTGCAAATAATCTTGAAACATCGTGCGTAGAAGATCAATCAGAAGTAATAATACACCAACCTATCTATATATATATCACATATATTTACATATATTACATTTATGTAATAAAAGTTCACTTAAGAAACTCTAACAAAACTACCACGATTGCGATTGGTTGAAATAGGTTGACAGGATAATGAGGTTGTGAGACCAAAAATACGAATAAAGCATAAGTATATTTGGCTGGAAACAGATAAATTCAAATAAAAAACTAATATTCTTTTTAATATTCTATATCTGAAAGTAGATATTTAAGAAAAACATACTAATTATAACCAGTAGCGAAGCAGACTTCATCTAAAGAATTTTTTATAGTAACTTTCGTCACCGAGTAATTTTCCAAATGAATTAAAATATCAAGATAATAAAGATGAGCAACGAAAGTAATTTCAAAGACAAGATTCATTTTTGGTCATCGCAATATCGTTGTAAAGATATATTATTAAAGTCGATATGTAAAATAAAAACAAATACCTATTTTGTTTTTTATGGTCTCTAATCTAAAAAAAATTACCTGCCTATTTCTATTTCTTTGAATTTCTGTTAAAATAACAATTTTTTATTTTCATCCGTTTTAAAGTCATAAGTTTATTAAATACATTCCAAAACTTTCGTAACTTTTACCTTTGATAGATTGATTTTAATTTAGTGAGAATAGCTTACTTTTGTGTCAATATTTACATAAAAATAAGCATTGAACTGTTTGTAAACATAGTGGTACCTGCACTCCAGTAAACCGGTCATTGGCTTGTAGTACACATACCATATAGGTACCTATTTTAAGGACATCTCAAGAACAACACGAACACAACACTTTTTTATTGTACCTATATCAACAGTTTTAAATAACTGGAAGAGCATTTTAAAAAATGGATCAGGTCAGTATTATAGCCATCGCGATAAATACTTGTTCTTGTTAATTTCGTGCCTAGTTTTTTTACTCTTTTTACTTTTTTTTTAAAGAGAATTTCTGTAGAATTTAGAAGTTGAGTAAGGAGTATATTTATACATACATAAATAAGTTTCTGCAGAAACAGAACTTTAACACGCCACTTAAGCGAACTAAAACCAAAACAATATATTAAAAATCTTTAGTTATCAAAGATCTAACGGCCTAACAGACAAAATTCTTATTTTAACCAACAAGCACATGATCTTTGCATTCCTGTTATTCAATAAAGCGAAATAATACATCTATAATATAGAAGGAAGTTGAAATATATTGCATAATAAAAAGAGACCAACATGAATTTCCGTGTGCATTTTCAATAAAAACAGTCGATATGCATAACATATAAATGCGAATTTGAATGTTACGGTCTGGAAGACAAGTACACGCGACATCTTTCACGAGTCTAGAAATAAAGTCCTCTTCCATTTCCTTGAAGTGTCATAAAATATTGCGTTTTAAAAATACTTTAGGCACCTACAACTTTTTCTAGCGACACATGCTCTTAAATGTATATACAATAATACTATAAATGTAACTCGGTACAAAATGAGTAATCATTTAAAATACTTAATATTATAAAAACAGTTTTTTTTTCGTAAACTTATGTTTTGTACCGTTTGACATTAAGGATAAATAACAGCTCATCTCTTGTTATTCTGTACGTCCCATAAATGTACTAAATTCCACACTTTCGATTAAACACCAATCATAAGATATACTATTTAGAAAGAAAAACAAACACTGTCATTTAGAAGTAGGTTAAACACTTTATAAACTCAAATGATAGCCAATACTTTCACTAAACAGGTTTTAATATAAACTGTAGCAACGTTACATTAATAAAATGAACGTAAAAAGTCTTGATTAATTTATAAACAGTAAATAAACACTTCTAATTAGTTAGTTAAGAGCGCTGATGCCGAATAACTTGCAAGTAGAGAACTTGCGTGACAGAAACTTATAAAAGATCATAGTTAAAACACTGAAATTCATTCTTAACTGTGGTTATCGATATTAATCAAATTATCAGATTATTAACTGATTAGGAAAATATGCGAGTACCTCATTATATGTAAACATATTAATTTTTGCTTTCGAATATTTGACTTACTTAATCACATAAACAATCATTATTTCTTTATTAATGATTGTTGTACGTACTCTACGTAAATTATAATTTATATTTTTAGTATAAATTTAGAATGCATTATTTAAATATTAAGTTTTTTATTGATATATTTTTTTACACACGATATTAAATATTATTTTTAAAATATACACCATCTGTATTTGAAACATTTTTTTGAAATTGCTAGTTTATTATTTTACTTAATTTATTTTATAAGTGTGTCGTGTGTACTCACAGTTGCGGTGTGGCTGCGGCTGCCGATGTGCGAGTGTGTTGCGTTCGTAGCTGCACCGCGGTTATATGCTCCGGCGCACCGATCTACACGCTACACAGGGTGCGTCATAAATACTAATTTCTTCTTTGTATAAATTTCAACGACTGATACGCAAAAGTGCATTAAAGTATCCTAATTTTTAACATCATAATACAGAAATGTTTGACCTCTATTAAGCGTTATGGTGTAATGATTGGCTATTGCAACATTTCGATATTATAATCATTGTAATAAATAGCAATTGAAAGATAAAAGATATTTGTTTTCATCACCATAGTCTTGTTTTACTTGTTTCCCTTTTTGTATTGTGAATTTGGCAGGAAATAGTTACTTTGTGATCTAAATTTGTAAGGTACATATTATACAGAGCTATCTGGATCCAAACTAAATATAGGTTGTACCTAAACTAATACAAGTTCTAGAGCATGGATGAAACACCCAGACCAAAAGCAAATGGACATATTTATGCATAATTGCATTGCGCTGGATTCCCTGTCGTTTCAATCAAATGATCTACCTCCGCTCCAAATAAGTCAGCACATAATTCGATATCTAAATTTCTTTTGCTCTAATATTATTTGCTTATAGTCTGTGAACACTGGACATACATTAATGACAATACGAACCTAGTAATTTACTAAATAAAGTTATTGTGTCATTCAGAATCATTAAATTTCGCCTAGCAGTAGTATAAAAGCACCTGACAACAATTTTAGGATCGTCAGTGACATGTTGCACACACAACAACAAAATGTATTTTTTTTTATTATTATGTCACGTCAGAATGACCTGAAACCGCCTGCTGGAAAGCTAGAGTGAGGTCCAAATACTGAAGACCACCATTATAGATACAGATGATACTAAAATGGTGGCCCTCAGTTTGACGGCCTCAAAAGATGCTTTTTCACGCCCCGCTTAAAGGACCCGGGATTATATGATGAAAATACTGACGAAAATATAAAATTAATGAATTGAAAAAATAATGTTTATAATTAACTTTTAATAGTACAGCCGAAAGGCTGCTTTCATTGCTCACTGTACGTATAAAAGCGTAACAATTATGATAATTACAAAACAATTATAAATTCTTAACGCCTTCCAGAATCTATTAGCCATAGAAATAGACAATAAAAACTCATCCTATATATATACTGATCGATGGTGGTGCACAAACGACAGTCCCCAAAAGTGCAATGTCTCAAACAATGAGATCAATGGTGGGTGCTCGGGTCAACCAACGGTACGAAAACCAGTACCAGGGGAAAGGCTCTAAATACCTTATTACATTTAATTTATGCCAATGATAAAAATGTCCCGTTCGAACTTTCCAACTCCCGAATTTTATCGTCCTGGCTGAGAGGCTACTTAATGAAGCAAAATTAATCCCATAGCAGGTTCTACACGAGGATCCACTTGTAACCGTACGTACATTAAATTAATTTTTACTCCTTATACAAATTACAAGTTAATAATATTTGTGGAGCTGCGTGATTTTTTTTTTTAGAGAAGTGAACATATTAGCGAAAATAAAATCTTAAATTGAGAATTAATTTAAAAAATCTTGTCTGGAGGTAGAACACCACTGATTGCTACTCGAATTTAAGTCGTATTGGCGAAGTATCTTTACCATACAAAAGATGGCGATTAACCAACACGACTAGGGCAGTACTGTTTCCTTCCTGGGAAGCTGGCAGTGCAATAGAGACACAACTAGTGTTTAATGTGTTTTCTGCGGAACATCAGGTGGAACGTGTGCTTATTAGCCAGCTTAGTGATCTGATATAAAAAAATAACCATCATTTATTTACTATGAGATAACTTTACTGGTCATTGTTTATACAAAAAAAAGTACAAGTAAAGTCACAGATAAGATAATAGTTACTTCACAAGTAAAGTAAATACCAAAGAGAATGCAAACCAAGCCCTGGTCCTGTACCAAAGGCTAGTAAAAGAACAAACGGTCCAGATTAATTAAGGCTCAGTAATAATAATAAACAAATAAGTGTGATTGTTACGGCGAAAGGAAGCTTGCTTTCGCCATAACTTTGTTATCATTCTAGAGCTTTCTTACTCGCTCTAATTAAAATCTCACGGCATTAAACAACTACTCTTGTTTGTACTACCTACGAGTTTATTAAGCAACCTATGTGAGTACCAATGTTAGTTTTCACCGTTAAAGGAAATAACAATTGATCTTCGATAGCCATAAGTGAAGCTGAACATGAATAAGTGCTCGACTGGGAATTAAACTGTTAAACCACTCGACTATTCCTATTTTCTAGTGTAGTATTGTTCTCGAATCGGAGATGACTATAGAAGTATTTTCAAAAGACTTTGGTTAATCAGCACTACTGGCTATTTCTTTCTGGTGAGGCAAGGTAGCGACTCGCCAGGAAGTAGTAGTAGGTAGCCAGAGCTAATTAGGAGGGAGGCAAGATAGCTCACAACGCTAGAATTTTATCACTAGTGTTGTACGTGTTTAATAATAATAACAAAAAAATAAATACTCTTTATTGTACCCAAAAAAAGGAAACAGTACACAAACAAATTATACATAAAATGCACAATGGTCGACCTTATCACTAGAAGCAATATCTTCCAGGCAAACCTTTGGATGGACAGGAGTGTTACGATATACGTGGGTGGGTTTGGTGTCGCAATGTCAAAGAAGAGCTTTGTAGGGATTTATGCAATCTATGAATGGATTGCATAAATATTAATACATTCATGTATTAATTGTATTATATGTTATATTAGTACAGCACACATACATATACATATATAAATAAGTGCATACTTATTTATTTATTTATTTGAAGGAAAACCAACAGCTTCAACATCGAAATAGCAGCAGTGATATACTACATTTAGCCAATTAAAGGTCTTCACAAATAAGCACTATTTTAAATGAATACAAAAAAAACGTACGGACAATTTAGATGTATATCCCATTAGTTTTACATATGTTATTTGTCTACAAAAAAAGGAAGAAAGAAAAACATAATATGTAATATGTCATAAAACATAAATACATAAGTACATACATACATACATTATAATTATCTATTATAACTAAGAAATGGAAACATATTTGTCATGCAAGTAGTTTATTAAAACATTCATTTATTTTAGCAGATAATATTGTTGTACCATTTTTTGAAAGATGATAGTGTTTGAGCTCGTCTGATGGAGAGTGGTAGTGCATTCCAAAGGCGTGCTGCTTCAACAGTAAAAGATTTGTCCGTGAACCTTGTAGAATGCACTGGAATTTGCAGTTGCAAGTATTCAGATCTCAAGAACCTGGAATGTGTGTCACTTAAGAACCTAAAGCTTTCTTCGAGATCGTTTATATGTAGAGGTACCTGTCAATTTACTTCAATAAAAATAATTGTAGTTTAGTTAAAAAAAGAAACACTTTAATAGCGAATTAAAAGGTAAAAAAGAGTTTCTACTATTCATCGTTACCTAGCCCTAACTGTTGGACTCATCAAAACGAATTATACGAACCCAAACTCGAGGGGTTTTCTAGTATCCACTGAAAAGTTCTATTACCACACAGTGGGATAGCCATGCTTCGGCACGTATGGGCTGGCTCAACCGAAGTGATACCACGGTCTCACAGAAAACCGGCAGAGAGGCAATGATTTCATTGCTTTTCGCCCAGTCAGTGAAGTTACCGGAGGTCCTAACCCATCCCTATTCCTGTCTCCCTTCCTCGCCCCTAATTCCCCCCTTCCCCTACTCCCACCTTAAAGGCCGGCAACGCACTTGTGACTTTTGAGTTGCAGATGCTCATGGGCGGCGTTTGTCATTTACCATCAGGTGACCCGTCTGCTCATTTTTTATAACACAATAAAAAGAACTACTTCATTAAATCAGCTCCAAGATGCCAAATTTGTAAATGCCAAGTATTGGCAATTAGAAATAATACATTTATTTACATTGTTCGTTCGTTACAAGTAAGACTAATAAAATTGTGTTATTTATCCATAAAATATTTTCCCTTCTACAGAAATCTCAACTGTCTAAACAGAAAACAGCATAAGTGCCTTCAGAACTACGAGTAAGTACTAGTAAAGGAATCTACATTGACTTAGCAAAACAGCCTCTCAAGTGAGGCGACAGACCAAACTTTATACATAAACACTAAAACATTTCGAAAGCTTTCCCTTTTAGCTGAATATCGCCGAACATTACCTACTTGCATCTAATTCTACTAAGTCGCCTCAAAGTGAAAATATTTATACGAAAAACAAGTCTTATGATGACCCAGTGGCTAGAGATATTCTAATGCCCCATTTATTATGTTTTTGCTATCTCTCAGCTTATAACAAGGCCTCTCGCCGACCGCAGCATTAGGATATGAATTATTATAATTACTTTTGTAGGCTTTTCCTAACTTGAACTTAATGAAATTGTATTTAGTAGATAACGAATTAACCAAGTAAATGTATTTCGAAAGGGAAATTTATTAATAATTAATTATGATTGCTTACCATTAAAATTACTTTTTTTGACATGACAAACAAGCACCGGCCGACTAGCAATAACCAATTACCGGTGAGTATGAATATTATAATAGAATGGAATATTGTGACTCACGGGTTATTCCTCCTAGCAGAAAACAGTAGTAATAGTAAATTTGAGCTGCCTCACTAATCGGCTGATTTCAATTTGACCCTTTTTTCGATTCCAATAAGATAATTGCCAAAACTAGATTCGTTATTTACAAATTTGTTACTATTTTTAACTGTCAATTGTTATTATTTTATACAAATCTCTACAGAACCTCCCGTTTTGACGTATAATAAAAAAAACATAACAAATATAACAATGCAGTGTCACACTATATGGCAGTGTTAAGGAGGTGCCCGTGCCCCAAGCTTAATCTGGCACATACAAAACAAAAGACACCCGTAATACTGTACGGTACATAGACACACATTATTTTAATTTATTTCATATTGAGTTGTACTGACATTTGAGATGAATGGTCGTACGATCGATCGCGTCTCGAGAGTTGTCATCCAAGATAACGGAAGGAAGACTATTGACATTGAACTGTGTCCACGTAGCGATGCGCACGCGACGCGCATCGTAACCACATTCAACAAAGAATATTAATCCCAAACGGCCTGGTACCTACCTTTGTTTCTTAGAGATTACAATGGCCAGGAAAACATGAAAATTATTTTTAGTATTCATACACCATTTTATTTTGTCCAAAATTAATGTACTTAAACATTAATTTTACTTCAGTTATTTTATTTTTACTTAAAGCACAACATAAAATATAGTTATAAATAACGTGTAGCCCAAAACTTTTTAATTAAAAAATGTTTTATTTACTTATTTAGAATTGGGCAACAAAATGATACTTTTTGATTAAACTTCTAACACTAACAGGCAATACGAAATAATTTACGCAACTGTGCGTGCTCACCGATATATTTCAAGATATGGGAAGGGTGAAAAACGGAAACAACTAAATCACGGCATAACGTTACCTGTTACTGTATCGTTGTAGAAGAATACGAATATAAAAGACTCATTACATAACTGACTTGCACGAAACAGTTTAAAATGTGTTACGCATTGCCGGTATTGTCTATGTGGAGACCGTCAAGAAATAATTAAAATAAGGAGAAACCCCACACCTAAAAATGATTAGTTTGTACAAAGATCGATATGGCCAAACTTCTCGTGATGCAGCGGTAGAGCAATAGCAAGAGAAAGTGTTGTACCATCTGGCTGATCTTTTACAGAGGTTTCCTCCATTACATCCCCAAAGTCATCGCTTCTGTCCACTGCCAGTCAAGGTTACGGCTTGAACAGGAAGCAGTCTAACCGAGGCCATGTACAGCATAGAATCGAAAGAATGAAGCGACGGTGAACTTCCGTCCGAGGGGGCGGTCAAGTTCACCGTCTTTTCACTTTTTCGAAACTGTACCCTACTCATCAAGGACAAACAAAACGGAGCTTCCCAAAATGTGAGCTACTCCCGTGTCACGTAGTACGCACCCCATATCCCGTTGACCGAGACCATGAAATTAGAGCCATGACCATGATCGAGAACGTGAAATAATTTAACTTACAGATTTCTTTGGGACCTATCTCGTTGAAGACCAACAACTCTGCGAGAGTAAATCAGGGTTCCTCACACTGTATATACTCCTACATATATATATACACATGTATTCGTGAATTAAACTAGTCTAACTGCTGTCTAATGCTTGGGTGTTATGTTGGACGAGAAAATGAACTGGAACAGTCACATAGCAACCTTGGTAATTAATATGTATTTTCTAATGCTGCCCGGATTAGAAATCAAAATACTAACTTAAACCATCTACTGCACCAGAAACTTTTAACTGTGGGAAAGCCATGCTTCGGCATGTATGGGCCGGCTCAACCGGAGTGATACCACGGCCTCACAGAAAAACGGTAGCGAAGCAATGTTTCGTTGTATTTCTCCGAGTGACCTCGGGTAACCTCATTACCGGGGGCCCTAACCCTTCACTCTCCCCGTCTTCCGCATTTCTCCCCTCCCCCCACTCCATCTCTTCCCCCCCTTCTCCTACTCCCATCAATGGCCGACAACGCATTTGTGACTTATGAGTTGCAGGTGCCCGTGGGCGGCGTTAGTCACTTACCATGAGGTGACCCTTCTGCTCGTTTGCCCCTATTAGATAAAAAAAACAAAAGAACAACAAACACAAACACAGTCTTCACTCCACACAGGGATGTTGGCACGCACGCACGCACACAACAACGTGGGCACGAACGCCCGCACGCACTCACGCAGCACATAAACACCTCATTCAATAACTTTAGCATTCCTTAGATTGTGTAGGTACTTCTAGTACATTAATTTACTCTTATATTATTATACTCGTATTTGTATATAGTTAATACCGTTTCTTTGGACCTGATTGGTGTTTTCATAAGTACCTAAAACATGCGGAATACACTGGCTGTCATACAGTCTTATCATATCCTTTAATAATGAAATCCGTTGCTTTATTTCGGCTATAATTTTATCTTTGGCGGTTTTAAAAGTACACTGAAAGAAAGAAAACACTAGATAATTCATCCAATTAGTTGTATTATATTTTTCTTTAAGTATACTAGACAGGAGATCTACAATGCCATCTTGAAATTTCTTCAATTGTTCACTTTCCTAAAATACAAGTGGACATTAAAAAAATTACTTAAGACGTGAACACACATGCAATGGACACTTTTTCATACCGCCCAAGCACTGTAAGTGCATAATGCATATCTAAATATTTACATCACATTTTTTTCTAGTTTACCTACTGCACTTTCTGTTGTAAATTAATCATTATATTGCCAAAACCTTAAAACTGATGAGTAATCTTGAGAAAAATGATAAAGATATATCGACTGGCGAATTTTTCTGTGAAATGCAATCAATCACAGGAGAAGCATTCAATAAGCTGTGTGATCGGCGGCTTAACGATCATTAGCACTGTAATCCGCAAAAGCTTCAATCTTCTGATCCATTTTTGCGATAGGTTAACGATATTTTAAACCTATCTAAACTTATTGTGGACGAAATTTCTAAGTTTTTATTCTTTATGTGAGTATTATAATCGTGAAGCTCACATAAAGGTGAATTATGTTAAAATTAGTAGAATTATAGTGACTGCTATTCTCAACGATTTTCAACCCTTAGGTTATTGGCCTCCTGCACTCTTGGTGTACTTTTTTCGTCGATCTTAGGTAAGTCTATACATTTCGTTTGGGATGCTCTGCAATTGACGTTACACCAACGAATCTACGCTTATGTTCTTTGCATGTAAAAGTTAACTGCAAGTGCAGCATTTAATTGTCGTCACGAGTTCTCGCCCCAAATTAACATTTAAAATTACTTTCATGTGTTTTTTTAGATTATTTATTTAAACCTGAAAATATTTACATATACCCATACTAAAATAAAAATATGGACTATTTACATGCAAGCGTCATAAAGTCCACATCGGCGCCTACTGGTAGCGTTTTCAGAAGTCTAGAAGCATTGGCACGTTGATTAGCAATACTAATTTCTCTGTGCAAGAAAAAGGCCCACCTTCTGGTTACGAGAAGTGTCGAACAGTCGCTTAGCTAGGACCCCACGACATTCGACCCAAAACTGTTAAATTATTGTATTTACGTCACCTTTCTGCAGATGCAGCAGCGCAGCGCCACCACAGACCAGCTATGCTTGGATTACAGCATGTTTTAAGACAAAGATGCAGACAACGCAGTTCAATACAGCATATTATTTAATTTTAAGTGACAACAAGGATATTTAATAATTACGATATTTAAAAGAGGGTAAATTGCTTTATTTCTTTTCCGTTTTAATACCAACTCCTAAATTACAGCTTCTGCTTTTGATAGGTGTGAGTACAAATTGTTCACTTATTCCCAAGCATATCATTACAATAATTAACAGAATTAAATTGTAAATTTTAGAGTATTTTATTCCTCCCCATGTATTGTACTTAAATTTTATCATGTACCATTTTTGTAAAGGCAGAAAGTACAAATCTACCCAGAATAAGCTCTTTCATTACAGCCAATTTTTTGCCGATTGCGATTTTTGTTCTGTCAAATTAAGGAATAGTAACTATAGTATTGGCCGGCTCGACTCCGCTCGATATGACGGCGTCACAGAAAACCGGCAGTGAAGCAATGCATTGCTTCACCGCGTGAGTAAGGTTACCGGAGGCCCTAACCCTTCCGTCTCCCCTATTCCCGTCCTTCCCCTCTCCCCAAATTTGGAAAAATTGCAGTAATTTATGCTTTGTCATGACGAATGAGCCCAACGGCGTATAGTGTTTTTATTTAAAAAAAATGTAAAATTGTAATGTATTTTAATGCCACTTATCGATTGAATAAAGTTTTAGTTTATTTGCTAGTGGTTTACTATTAGTATTTAGTGCCTTAAGATCAATTTAAAACTGGTTTCAGAACAGGGTATTATAATACCCTATTGATAAAAGTTGGCATAGTTTAATAAATAAACAAAAATTAGTAATAGATTAAATTAAAAATCTGTACAAATCAATTGTAAAGATGTCGGTGAAAAGCTAGTGGATCTATGAATATAAATAACCTAATCAAAATTTATATAATACGTACTGTAAATACATATTACCCGAATATCTATTTACTTCAATCCCTGATTCATGGAAATGATTTTGCATGGAATTGAACACTTTACAACCAATCTGGTATTTCAAATTACGTACAAACAATCGTCCGACTCATGTATCTAATAGAGCGGGAACAGGATTGACTCATGTAATGGAGTGTTTGAAGGGAAGTAAGCATTTATCTGTATGTATCCTAAAAGGAATTCCCTTGAATCTACACGCTCATAAAGAAATTTGGCATTAAGCTGAACTGGGCACCTATTTTGGTGCAAAATTGAGACATATAATTGTTCTTCCACTGTTTCTTAGCACTTTTTTCTTCTTCTTCATTCAAATACATGTTTTTGACTGCACGGATGGTGCTATGGTTTAAGTGGCACCCTCGCCACTACGTGAGTGTTGTGGGTTCAAATCCCACACTTGACAAGAATTTGTGTGATCCATAAATAGTTGTTCCGAGTCTGGGTGTTCTTTGTGTCCGTTGTTTAAATGTTTGGGAATATTCCTAATGCGAAGGTTGTCTTCTTTAAAGAATAAGAATAAAATGTTGTAAATTCTATTTATAGTTTCACTATACTTATTCGAAACGTTTAGGTAGGTACTTAGTTTAACGAAATGTATATAAATTATTTACGTTTCAAAGAAGTTTTACCTTACTTAAATTTCTCTTCTTATTCATTACATAGGGTTAAAATAAATAAAAATAGCCTTTATTTCCTCTGACCTTTCTTGATACATAAATAAAAAATGATACTAAATGATACTAAATGAACTATGTTGTAGTAATTATCACTAATTTACATTTTAATCATCAGCTACCAGGTCAGGCTGTCCCGCAGTAGACGCACCAGGCGCCGCAGAGCGCAGAACGACCTCCGGCCTCCATGAGCGCTGGCCTAGGGGTGACGGATGGAGCTGTCCGTTACCCTGGCAGAAACAGGCCTGAGACGGCGGCGCGACGGGTTCCGAGCGCGCATCTCCAAATCGGAGGGGGGCAAGGCCCCCCGTACACCACGGTGTGGCCGCCTGTTGATCAAGAGGCGGCCAAGGTCTGCAGGGGTTCCCGGAGACTTCCTTCTTAGGGTATCCCGGGTCCCTTGCAATAGACCCACTTGTGACGGAACACCGTGTGGTTTTAGTCGGTTCGATTCCGACATACCACCTCCCCGTTCCACACCTCCACACGAAAAAAAATTAAAAGGTCAGGCTGTCTTCCGACATAGGCCTCCTCAAGTTATCTCCATATGTGTCGATCCCTAGCGGCCCTTCTTTGCCAGATCGTCCTCCCATCTTTTAACCTGCCTTCCTCTACGCCTTTTTCCATTCCTTGGGTACCATTCTGTAACTTTTACATAGGGTTACAAAACATTAAAAATCTAAACTTTACAATAGGTTCGTGTTGTGATCGATCGATCATAAAAAACCAAAAAGCCATGTTTTCAAACCTTTATAGACGTTTATTTGTGACATCAATTGAGTTGTCTATTATAGCAGTAGTATAGTATTAACCTTTTAATTTTGTTATAAATATTTTATTAAATAAAGTGTGTTTTGAGAGTATTACAGGTTAGCTTCTTTTTTCCACCACAGAAGCATCAGCAAAAATTTGTGTGATCCACAAATAGTTGTCCTGAGTTTGGTCTATGTACGTTTTTTAAACATTTGTAAAGCCCCCCGCGACACAAGAATATTCTTAATGCGGGAGTTGTCTCATAAAAAAATCAAAATAAAATAAAATTTGTAGCCGCCATACTGATTCTTGACACACTAGGAAACGAGTACTTTTAACTTCACACATCGCACACACGGCCGTCTGATCCCAAAACTAGGCAGAGTCTGTACTATGGTAACCAGACTGCTGATAAACATACTTATTTCTGAATACATACATATTATAGATAAATTACACCTAGATACAGAACAAATGATCATGCTCATCACACAATTATTTGTCCTGGGTGGGAATCGAACTTACGAACAGGAAACGACTTAGCAGTCAGGATCACTAACGGCTAGACCAACAGGTATAAGTACTTGAATATAAGTATATTTTTATAAGAATAGAATGGGTGTCGCTTTTTCTGCGATCAGTATTGGTCTTGGTATTAGTCTAGAGGTCTAGAGGTATTAATAAATACCCTGGTATGAACTAGGTATTTTTTTTTTATGGTTTAGGGGGCAAACGAGCAGACGGGTCGCCTGATGGCAAATGACTACCGCCGCCCATGGGCACCTGTAACTCAAGAGTCACAAGTACGTTGCCGCCCTTTAAGGCGGAAGTAGGAGAAGAGGGGGAAGGGGGAGAGTGGGAAGAGGGGAGAGGGGAAGGACGGGAATGGGGGAGAGGGAAGGGTTAGGGCCTCCGGTAACCTCACTCACGCGGCGAAAAGCCATGCAACCATTGCTTCACTGCCGGTTTTCTGTGAGGCCGTGGGATCGTGGTTAGTAGGAAAAAGGTGCTAAAGAAATTAATAAAACCACTGCATAGTGTAGCATAGTATATATTTTCAGATGTGTACATACGCACTATAATTACAAGGATTTATGTAAAATTGAAGTTTATTAGAGTTAATAATATAAAACAATATGCACAATTCCCTGTAGGTATTTACACAACAACTCATTTTAAGGCAGTCAAAATATTACCTCCTATACGGGTGATTCTGTTGACAATAGTTTAGAAACAAGCAGTCAGACCCTTACTATTGGCAAATATAAGACAGAGGTACTCTATCCTTGAGATCAAATTATGCATTCATTTGATTTTTATTAATAAAATAAATGAATTTTCCGTTAAGAGTGCTGCTGGCTTTTTTTTAATCAACTGCGCAATGATGATGGATAGAGTGGGTGCTTAGGTTCATTTCTTCTATTCAATTTGATTTAATTTCAAGAAAAACGAATAGTTAGATATTAAATTAAAATTTGAATAACTATTGGAAACTTAAGTATAATAATATAACAAGTACCATCTTCAATACAGACTAATGTTTACAAATTTGCTTTCGACCAATCTCATTACAGGATATGTTATTTGACAAGCAAATAAAATTAGCTAGATACAATTTACAGAGTCACTCTTTGAAAACAGGCAGCTAGGATTCTAATTCTACAAAATACCTAGTGATTACACTTTAAATATCAAATTGATATATACGCTCCATACTAGTAAGGCGATTAATACAATTTAATAGACAATGCTGAGAAGTTTACATGATTTTTATTTTTAATTTGCGTCATAATTGAGTGGCGGTTTTCTTCTATTCTTAAATATGATTTGCGCACATTTTTGGTTAGGTATTAAGCATACCGTGGAAATTTTATTATACTTAGGATATTTAATTTCTTGTATAACGTCTAATTGACATTGATAACCGACTGAATGAGATTATCAAAACTCCTACAATACAATAATTCGGGAAAATACAGTAATTAAAAAAAAAGGACAATGCATTCGGTAATTTACCTAATGTATTATAATATTCTTGAATACATTTTAAATGATTGTTTATATACTATATATATTGTATAAAGAATATATCTAGAAAGTATATAATTGACAGTTGAAATTATTTTTTGAATTAGATAAGAAATATAAACAAACTCAGTCTTTGTAACTACTGGGAAGTATTTTTAGTATTTATTAAGCAGCGTCATTATGGGTACGTTACATTTTATCCATACTATAAATGTAAGAGTTAATGGCCTTATACCTTGATAAAACTATTCAAATACCAAAATGCATGGAATGGCACTAAATTTATTATTATTTTGAAGATATACTGTAAATAAAGTAAGTTGAGATGAAAGCCATTAAAATTCGGGATTGTTTTAAGGGCAAAATCATAGGTAGGCATATTTAAAGCTTCTAAATCTACAATGAACATTGATACAACAAATGTTACCTAAGTTTACCTACCCGTAAAATGCTAGATTGAAGGTGTAGGTTATAAATTTATAATAATACAAGACTGATATTTAATTACGAAAATAAACTTATAACTTTAAGTTTTACAAATTAAAACAATCAGATAAATAAGTACTTTTTAAAACAGCTATAAAAGCAAATTATTATATTAGTTATGTGTACTTTTTGTCAGTATTTATGAATAAAGGGTATATATAATTGTGTGATAAATATATATTTAAAATAAACGTACAAAAATAAGTTGAAAAATTATTATTATTTGACCTCTATCGCAAACCAATTAGTTACTTTAGATTGTCAAAAAGTATAACTACTATCAAGCTATATAATACTAAGTACATAAGTAATTGACGAACTACATATTTTTTCGTAATTCAAACTTAAAACCCCGTAGGTACACACATATAAAACAACTCAAAACGTATTATTTACATTAAAATACAAATAATAAACGAAATAATACTAAAACGCATTGTTATTCGTTTCTCTTAACTAATTAAATGTCAATGTGCACTTTCTAATAATAAACATGGCAACTGTGTACAATAATATCATCTACGTACATTTCACTATTAATCTTACATCTATAATAACAATTAAAGGCCCTTTACATAGAAGACATGTATTAGATACCAAAATCTTTTATAAGCACAACGCTAAAATGGGCAAACCACGATTGATAAATGAGAACTAAATATAAAATTCGTATCTGCATCTGGTAATGTGCAGTCATGAAATCAGAAATATTATTTGTGCACAAATATGTACATATCTAATGAACTGAACAAACTCAAAACTCCTAACAATTTATTAAGGAATGTCCACAAAATTGAGCAACCGCTATAAAAATAACACCAAATCTTATATGGATATGATGTATTTTAGACATGTGATATGCATTCCGCAAGTTCAAATTCTTTTATAAACTTAAGTAAGTACTTACTTTATGGTGTTATGGTGTTAATAGTAGTTCGCCATAAACATGGATTACACTATTTTATTATTCAAATGTAAAGTACAATTTAAATTGCAGTCAAATTCAAAGACAATTATTTCTCATTAATAAAATGTCTTGTAGGCTTTAACTTTACTGAAATACTTTTATATATTTTCTACAAAAAGTGTTTTCATATATTTTTCTATTAGGATTTTTTAATATTTCATATATGTCATGTATATATAATAGTTATAGAAAAAACTGATTTCATCTACTTTAATTCTATTAGTAATTGAACCATCTACATTGATCGCTTATAATATATTTAAAGCCCAGCTTGGTTATACATTGTACTAAGACATGATGATAATATTACTAAGCCAACGACAGCTACATAAGTACCAGAATCTCATTTAATGATTGTTAAGTTAAAAAAACAATACATATATATGTATATTCCACAGATTAAGTACATTTAAAGGTGTTTCGTAACTTGAAGCTAGTTAATTCACTAAACAACTAAAACTTTTAGTTTATGTAAAGAAATTGTCTCTTTGTTGATAGATTGGTAGTTCCACGTCCGGAGATCGATCGTCCAAGTCGTCATTATTTCCATTTTGGGGTAATTCTTCTAACGCTTTCACTGTTAATAAAATAACTCATATAAAATCGGTTGAAATGACATATTGTCAGTTAGCAAAAATCATCACTCAAACATCAAAATGCAAATAAATAATGCGTCTAAAATGTTTTAATTTAACTAAAGCTTAAATAGGGGAACTACTCACAACTAAATGCATAAAACGAAACCATGCTGCAACACACTGGATAGTAGGCATCTTCTAAGGACCGTCTGAATAGCCAATGTACTCACACGTTAACCGTTTCGAAGGACTCCAAGCGGTATGAATGTGAAATTTTTATAAGATATTGATAGAGGTGTGTACACAATTTTCAGTAAATGTTAAATATGAAAGGCAGTTTTAAATTTTATGTAATGTATATCGGGAAAACAATGTTAGGTGAATGAACAGAATAGAAGTGAAATAAAGTGCTTGTGGTGTAAAATGTTCGTGTATGGCTAATCAGTGGTGGGATGCAGACGGCCCTTGCTCATTGTTGGTTCCTGCACAAAATGGGACAAACAACATCAAGCAAACTGTTACTGGCGTGAACACACGTGATAGTTAGTCACATCAAACATTCAGAATTGTCATAGGCAAAAACATCAAATGACAATTTTGTGAAAACAAAGGAATAGTTTAGATATTAACAAGACTTAAAAATAAGTTCAATAAACATTCAAATTCTAATATTGGTTACAGATATAGTTTATAATGAGTGGTTCAACGGGAATATTAAACGTAGGTTTATAACATTTTCAAAGAAATTATGCAGTGCAAGATATTAATTTACGTAAAAATAAGAAAGACTAAAACAGTTCAGAAACCCTAATATGAGTTTTAATAATAAACTGCGTGTCGTTGACGTCCTACACATTTGCTGACGGCCTTGGCGAAAATGGCGGCCAACTAAAATAACGCATGGAAAGATTCTGCAAGCCATACAGTAAACAGTAAAAACTCCATACTAGGGGTACTGAATTGTTTAATTTGAATTGTTTAATTTACTCAGAACGTTCCATAGTTCCCAAAATATATATTTATTAAAAACGAAACTATTTCTAGATTAGATATAAAACTTAAATTAAAATTTCGTGTGTAAATATATATATAACTAAAGGAGGCATATGGCATAATAAAATGTTAAAAGACCAACGAACGAAATAATTATGGATTTATGGAACTTTGATTTATATTAGTTAGTAAAAATAAACTATAAGGGTCGATTTCCTTACCAGCGATTATTTTGCTCATCTCAGTGACCTGCTTGGCGAGTATCTGGTTCATTTGTAGCAAGTGCTCCCGTTGCCGTTTTTCTCCAGCGTCCGGACTCTAACGATCATCATACAAGCACACACATGTAGGACTGTGCTGTTTTACATATTTACAGCCAACATTCGAAGCGGCTATAAAAGCTTTTAGTGCTTACAGATAGAATTTTAGTTATTCAAACTTTAAAATATATATAATTACACAAAAGTTTAAATCTTATCAAACGATTGGCATGGGTTGATTGCTAAGGTATTTTTAAGTATACGAAAAGACATCTAATAATAAAAGTTTTTCTTTGTCACGTTGGTAGATTTGAAATGGTCTATCTGTTAACACTGAACTATTTTAAGGTACTTTATATTGAAATAATTATATTACCAAATATTAGGTTAAAGAATGATCATGCAGAAAGTAAAAAATATCATTCAGAACAACATCGAAAGCAGAGCGAGTGAATACAATGTGCAACATTTGTAAAGTGAATGATATAATTGACACATATGATGTACAATATCTACATCAATCAAAAAGTATTTCTAATTATGTAATTCCGTTATTTGTGAGAAAATACAATGAAAAAGCGATTGCTTTAAAGTGAGAAGATAATTTTAATTAATGTCGCACTCATCTAACGTACTGAGTATGAATAAATTGAGAATATTAACGCTGACTTTTAGAAAGGACATACAAAGTCCTAACTCATTTCTTAAACGCATTCCAAATTCGAATGGTCATGATCTGTCAGGAAGTAATGCTATCGATATTTGATCGTGAAAGAAGAAGATTTATATAAAAAAAGTAAAAAATAATACCTTGCTAGGATCAGCTGATGTGCCAGTTAACATTTTCTTGATTGATTCCACTTTCTCTTGTCTCTTTTGTTGTTCTTCGGGAGACAGTTCTGGTGGCTGTTAATAATTGTGATCATAAGTTTAACTTTTATTTCTTCATTGGTCAACAATACTTTGATTAATTTACATTTAAATGCAGCGCTTACTTTTATAAGCAATGGATAGGTAAGCACTGTTTTTCTAATTACACAAACATTCACTTAAAGAAAGACGTCATAGCGTTCAGAAAATACCGCAAGAGAGATGGACGAGGTCATCGTTGATGGCACAGCACGCGACGAAGACAATAAATCAGGCAACAGAAAACAGGATTATTATTTATGAAGAAAAAATATTTTTTTAAACATAATTAGAGAGATGCGAACAACTTCAATTTTCTTTATTTAGTACCAGCTTTTGCCCGCGATTTAAAAAAAAAAATCCTTACAACGTGAGTCACACATTACTAGTATTCTTGTAACCCCTAGAGTACTGGGTGGGGTTCGAACCCGCAACCATTTGATCGCAAGTCCGACGCCATAGCCATTAATGCAGATTTTGTTAATAAATTCAGGTATCCCTCGAAAACAGCGGTTTTTTTGGGATGAAATGTACGCTGTGTCCTTTTCTGTAGTTGTCCTGACAACCTGTATGCAAAATTTCACGATGATTGGTGTAGAAGTTAAGGGGTTAAAGATACCAATTTTAATTGTGGGAGAGCCATGCTTCGGCACGTATGGGGCTCGGCTCGAAAGGAGTGATTGTGACACTTGTGATTCTTGTCTTGCAGGTGCCCATGGACGGCGGCAGTCATTTACTATCAGGTGCACCGTCTGCTCGTTTGCCCCCTGTTTAATTTAAACTTAACATTTAATTTAAGCTTGAAAATTTTGACATGTAAGATAACTGTACTCTCGGAATCACGGAGGTACCCCTTGTCAATGGGGTGCCGCTACTGGGATTGTGGTCTTTCTTTCCGTGTTAAAGAGCAAGAGTAAAATTATGAGTTAGGTTCTCATTCTCTTAAACGCTATAATGTTTTAGATAGAGTTCCAGCTATGTTGTTTTCGGTTGTATTGTATAAATCCTGTTTGTTGAATTTTATAAATTACCTTTTCAGGTATATATCGCTCCGGGATAAGAATTTTTTGTGGAGCAGCGAGGAGCTGATCTATGGTGTTATCAGCAAGTCGTAGCGCTTGAGGTGGCAGAGCTGATCGAACCACATCTGGGGCAGCTCCGCGAAGGACTCTCTCCATATCAGCATCGTCTACTGCACGTCCAACCTTCTGCAATGCGAAATTCTAAACTAAATAAAGAGTTTTATACTCTTTTTTTTTAATATTTGTCAATATAAGTTTTGTGGAATTGGCGAGGGCGGTGTAGTGGCGAGGTGACCACTTAAACCATTGCGCAATCCGTACAGTCAAAACACACCGTAACAGATTTTTGGTGGATCAGCGGCTAGAAGACTTAGAAGATGTTATTAATAACCAAACACTGATTCAAATTTTGTTCACCATCTATGGCGGATCTTTCATACAAAACAAAAATAAAAACCTTACTGTACGTCCGTAAATCACAAAAAGTTACAATAAGGCTATGTTCAGATGACGGGCATTAAACGCGTGTTGACAAGTTTAGTACACGAATTTTATTTAACTCATCCATATGCTAAAGCGCAATTACACTGAAAGTGTGCGCGGGTCGGGCGCGGGGCGGGTGGTGAGCGGGAGCCGTGCACACTTTCACTGTGTTATGTGTGTGTGCATTGCGCTTAACTCCCATCGTCTGAACATAGCCTAATTTGAATACTCACATCTTGATTATACGAATCTTTCGGCATCTCATTCAAAGTTTTCGCACTAAGATGATGCGGTGCCGTGTAGTGCCTCCTTTTCTCCTTAGGAACTTGCCTTCTGTGCAATGACCCATTCTTTGGGGTGTCTCCTGACATCTCCGTTATGATCTGCTTAGCAGCTTCACTCTTGAATATTGGAGATAATTCCATATTTGACCTAGTTAAACTTACTACACTACTCGTCTTTGATAAAGGATCGTTTGTCAATGTTCTTGAGCTATCTGTGGGACTGTTCAAGTATTGAGTAGATAGAGAAATTGTTCTATCGTAACCAGATCTGTCATAACTTTTGTGATAGCTACTGCTGAGAGAAGAATTGTTTTGTGAGTAATCATAGTTGGACAAGGATGGACTTGACACATATTTTGGGCTGAGGTCCAGGTTAAGTTGTAAGTAATTTTGTTCTGGTTGTGGGTAATAATGTTCATATTTATCGCCTCTTGGTAAAGATGACGATCTAGAATAGTTCATGGACTGTACAAGTTCTTCCTCCAAGAACTGTTCGAGGTTAGCTGTAATATTATTTGAAGGCCAGTCTGACATTGGTTGTAGAGAGCGCTCCCTGTCTCTTTGGCGTCTTTCACTTTCACGTTTGACAATGCGAACGGTTTTAATTTCTTGTTTTTCAACGTTTGTGAGGTTACCTGAAAATTTCAATTTTAAGTTTCTTTAAAATAAGGTGAAAGAAGAAATTATTGAATTATTTCATGAAAATGAGACTAAACTCACTGAATCCAGTATGTAATAGATCCTCACTATCTAACGGAGATGTAACATCGTTTCCCGGTACTCTTGTATCCACATATAAAGGTGTTTCAACATTGATAGGCTCATAATGCCCAGGTGGTAATAACAGTCCAACGTGATAGTCATAGTCTGATTGACCGTGATCGATCGTGTGGCCAGTATCCAGATTGGTTTCTTGCCAAGAAGACATTGGTCGGCGTTTACCTATAGGGCGATAAGACAAGCAGAAATAATTATTTTTTTATAATAACACTTTAGAAACGGTGTAGGGTCTAGATTCGTTTGTTGTATCTTTAATTCGTAATATTCAATTTCATCAACGTCTGGAGGAGACAGTACCAGTTTCAAAAGTAAAGGAGGCAAATATATACAATAGCATTTTTTTTACCATTTTTTAAGATAATCATTTTTATTTCAACGCTCATAGTTCTGTTCTCAATCTAATCTAAATATCGGGTCATACCATTTGCCCTCACATTTTTTTCCTTTAACGTGTTAAAAAATTATATAAGAGGTATTGAAAATATGGATTAATGTGGTTTAGTCTAGAAGAATCGATTGCAGGATTATTCAAATCATCAAATCAAATTATTTATTAAATTCATTACATTTTGGGTAAAAAAAAAAATTAATCAAAAAATATTTTGATCTATTCTCTTGTTGTTTCGAAGTCTCTGCTACTTTATTCAGCTCCTCAATATAGATTCAGTGTACTAACCGGGCATAGCATCATGAGTAGTCTGTAACGCGTGGGATTGTTGGGTCAGATGTCTGACGGCGCGACTAAGCTCTTGACGCTGGCGTTGTAGTGCAGAAACTAATTGTTGGACGCGGGACACTTCTGCAAAATAAAGTGATTTAATTAATTCCATGCCTGAAGTCTATTCAGATTCTACTGAAACTGATTTAAGTGATTACTGATTTGTGAATTTATTATATTTGTGTAACTTCTTAGGACTTAAGATTAAAAAATTTCAATTTTGTAGTCGGAAAAATATTATAAAAAAATAATTATAAGCCAGTTTGTTAAGCTTTGTACCTCTATCGATAGATTACTAGTTAGATTTAAGAGTTCTATATCTAACGTTATTAATATGTGTATACGAACCATCTTCAAGCATGGCGGTAGGATTAGAAACGTGTGTGTGTTGTGCATGGGGCCCTGCCGCTCTTCGCGCTTGTAGAGCCCTCCGCAATTGCTGTAATTCTCGCTCCAAACGCGCATTATCTGCCACTGTCTGTTCTAGTTTCTGTAGCAATAAATAAAATTAACGTTTTTACCATTTTTACTAGAATTAAAATACTTCTCAAGTTTTACATGCATCGCCGTTATGCTTTTGAATAATCGTGCATTGTATAGTTATATTAGAAAGATGTACATGAAATTATTTAACACCATCAAGGAAAACAGTAATCATAAGGCGTGCACAAAAATAATATTTGCATCGA
This sequence comes from Euplagia quadripunctaria, assembly GCA_963859945.1. Classification (NCBI taxonomy): domain Eukaryota; kingdom Metazoa; phylum Arthropoda; class Insecta; order Lepidoptera; family Erebidae; genus Euplagia; species Euplagia quadripunctaria. The sequence goes on from OY982580.1 coordinate 9,604,653, forward strand.
CTATGTCAAAGTACCTAAATAAATAAAAATAATAGTGCATGATATAGACGAAAACCTTATAAACCTTAGAATTGTGCGCCAACATTTCTTGCACCCGGGATAGCTCTGCTTCGAGACCACCTCCGTTACCATTGTTATTTGGTTGAGCCCTACGAGGCATTGCAGAATTAACTTCAACTGATAGGTCACCGTTTTGAACATCGTCATGTCGCGTGAATTTGCCACGAACACCTAAAAATTAGAACAGTTCCTGCTAAACTTTTATGGATGAATTAGAATAGACTAGAACCTAAAATGTCACTAATTACACATTTTATTAAATTGAATTTAATTGTTCAATCAATTGACTCCCTGTTACCTCAAAGAACGATTTAAGTTCCTTCATGACACTCATTTAAAAAAATAAATTCGAGACTGGAAATGCCAGGGCATTCCGGCAATTTTTATAATAACTCATTTACCCATAGCAAATGAGTTATTATAAGCCGTGCGTTTATGAAAGTTATTGTCAGTTGCTATCAGACGAGCACAATTGTTAGCTAAGTTCAATACAACCTTAGGAGCATTATCTGTCACTTTAAAATTATATTTAAAATATAATGTATATAGTATTTATTGTGTGTAATGTTTATATGTAGATATAATTACGTATTTTTATGTATATAGAGTGTATTTGAAAAAGAACACTTACTTAAATCACTGAACACATGACTCTAGCATGCAATGACAATAAGATTTTATTTTTTAAACTATCCGTTTACAAGTTATACCCGTTTGTATTTCCAGATATTATCCGTTTTTCATAAAAGTAGGTGTAAAGTTAAAGATTTTAAATGGTACATATTTTTTGACAATACCTTCTTGTTTACCCGACGAAACTTCGGGTATTCAGAAAGGTATTATACCTACCTTATAAATATTATGGCGATTAAGTCCGGAATGAGTACACATCTAACACTTCTTAGACACAAATTTTCCTATGTAGGATATACTGTTATTTATTTAATACTAGCAACCAATAAACCTTCCTCATGAATCACTCTGCCTATTAGCAAAAACCGCATGAAAATTCGTTCAGTAGTTTTTCAGATTATCGCGAACAGACAGAGTCGGCGGGGGACTTTGTTTTATAATATGTAGTGATTCATGGGCATGAAATATAATATGCACGAAAGGATTGTAGTGGCTTAATCCTAACATGGGACAATTGTATACATATATAGCGTAATTCCCGAGCAGGTAGTCGAAAAAAGAAAGAAAAACATTTATCTTTAAACACACAGAGGTTAAGACAGTTTCCCTTACAAAGAAACAAAAAAAACAAAAATGTGTGTGAAATAAAAAGCGGTATTTAGAATTAATGCAGTATTGTAATACTGCATTAATTTTAAATACCGCTATGACTTAACATACCGGTAAGTAAATTCTCGATAGCATCTTTATCAGTTTTTATTCCTTGTAGTATAGAAGCTTCATCAGCAAGTTCTTGTTCTAATGCCCATAGTTCAGCAACTCTAGCTCTTGCCGCTTCCGTTTCCAAAGGTTTGCCGGCGGCAACACTTTCTAACCATCTGTATGAGACCATAATAAATGTTAATAGTTAAATTGTTTTCAAATGTGTTATTGCTGTAAATTAAGACCTTACTTTACCTTTGTTGTTCAAGTGCATGCTCTGCTAAGACTTTGTGTCTTAATCTCTGATTTCTCTCAAGGCGTTCAATAGTAGATCCTGGTCTATTGTAGAGAGAACCTAATTTTACCATATTGTCTACTAGTTGCACTAGAGGCTTGCTTTTTTCGTACTGATGTTCTAATTCCATTAGTTGCATCTTAAGCTGTTCTAAGCGTTGAAGACTCTCTTCGCGTTCCATTGCTTTCAAAGAACTGAGGCAGTCCTGTAAAAATAAGCATTGTTTTATTATAACATGATAATATATACTATGTTAGTTTATGCAGTTATCTCATCTCAGTTTTCAAATGTTACTCTAATATATTTCTATTGTGAACGAATTAATTTATAGGTAAAACAAAAGAAACATTTCTAAAATAAAACAATCATCACAACATAACTAAAATACTGCAAATCAATTAAATAAAAAGCAATGAACAAACACCTCAATACTACTGATTTGAGCACAGCACTGTTCAATGGCACGATGAGTAGCTGCATGACGCCTTCGCAGTTGTATTAAGAGTAACACCAATTCTTCATGAGTTCGACCAAGAAGCTCTCCAGCGGTTGGAATCTCGCCCAACTGTTGAGTGAGACTTAGTTGCTGCACCCCTCTTTGCTATTGTGGTAATACAAAATGCAACAAAAATGATAAAAGCAACATAAAACTAACTAAAAATAATAATGACCCATAACATAGTTACAACAAACACAAAATTAACTAAATAATGAGTTATACCATGTCATCAGTTTCTGTGTTCCTTCTAATTCTGGGACTAACTGCTCTTATAGGCTGCTGAGACGCCCTAGAAGGTGATCTAGCTGAAGCCCAAGATTCTTCTGTTGTTGAATTTAACTGGAAATAAATAATCACCGATATCCAATAACGTATAGGTACAATACATATCATTACAATTCTAATGAGTCTAATAGATTAACAAAATAAAAATCTTACATTTTGCTGAGATGTAGACATTTGTTGCGAGCCGTAAGGATCGTTAGCTTTATCTTCCACCCATCTCACTCTTGGGCTTACCGCCCGTACCGGTATGTTAGCATCCCGATTGTTCCTTCCGATTGATGTATTACTTCCGAGAAAAGCTTTCTTGGACAATGCTTGTTGATTCGTTGAATTATTATTAGTACCAGTTTCCGTATTTGTGCCTGACATTGTCATAGAAGCTGAAATAATTTTATAAATCGCTATCGTATCAAATATTTACGCGTTGCTTACTAGTACTTTGGTTACTTTACTTATATCAGAAATAAATGACAAAACAAGATAAAGTGTGCTTCAGTTCGCATATTAGTACATTTATTACTATTTACAAAAATCACAATCCATGTTAAACTTGCATGCTTGTTTGCTTTACACCTTATCGTGTTTAAATCTTTCCTTTAAACCAAAACAATTTTTTTTATTCTATTGGTATAATAAGAAAAATGCCAAATTATTTACAATTCCAAGTAGATGAATAATGACTTTGCTTTGCTTTTAATATTGTAACAGAAATATAACTTACATAGTGTACCTTACGGGACCATATAATGTTAGAGGATACCTTCATTGCTTGCACTGTCAGTTCCAGTGTCCGTACTACAGGCAGCATCTCCCATACCTACACTAGCACCCGCTCCCCGCACGCTACCTGCTCTACCCTTCATCAAACCACTTGACATTAAATCCCACTGTCTTAGTTTTTCTCTATCGATTTCAAATTTTTTTTTACTCCTTTCTTCAACATTTAAATTATTACTTTTTCCGGTGTGCATATCAGATTTTTTTACTGAACCTACTGCTAACTGTTCATAGACACCTTCATCCGTATGTTCTAAGGATTTTTCAACTCCTTCCGCAAGGCTCACATATACATCATTTTCGTCTAACTTCTGTTCTTCTTCAAATAGGCGACAATGAAATATTCCATTATTTTCTCGATGCCTGAGAATTCGACCCTGCACATCACAATTAACGTAGGTTACATTTCTACTAACTTTGTTTCCAGTATCCTTTTTAACTCTTTTTATGCTATTCAGACCACAAGCTTTAATATTATTTTTTACTGGTACCGATGTTTGCGAAGGCATTGAATCTAAGTCATCCATAGATCGAGCATGTCTGTGAGATACCCGTCTCAAATTATCTCTCCAGAGCGAATCTTCATCCCAATGTTGATCTCCTTGACAAATAACGTTTTCATAGGCACTTGCTTCTGCTTCGGCGTCATAATAAACAGTATTCGAAGAATTTCCGCTGCAATGAGATGACATGCTAGTACTGGATAACTTTATCAAGGCACTTGCATTTATAGTATTAGAATCTACCGAAGAATGTTCATTTTGACTGTTACCACTTGAATTTCTTTTACAGCCAAGTCCTGATAAATTCATAGATTCTGGAACTTTTGAATTTCTGCCACCCGTGGATTCATATATATTTTTCATATCGATTTCAGGGTCCTTGTCAGCTGCGCTCAAAAACTCCACGGAAACACTCCTAGCCGAAGCAACTAATTCAAAAGATGGTTCAGATGTTATTACTTCATTATTACGAATAGGATTATGAATGTGTGAAATGTCATTTTTCTTATGTAATGGACCCCTACGCCTTTGATTATTTAATTTGCGATGAAGGTTAGTATTTTTCAAGTAGTGAGAAGTAGGTAAAACATTTATGTGCTCTTGCGAAGACAGGTCGGAGTAATAATAAGGTGCACTGTGTTCTGTTGAACTTTCTCTGCTATGAAAACCCGTTGAAGTAGAAGAAGCATTTGTTTCGTTACCAGTTCTAAGAGATATTTTTTCAATTTCAAATTCCTTAACTTTATCAGAGAATGCTTCATTGTTTAAATTCTTACTCAGAAGTTTTTCCTCATCATTATTCTTACAATAATATGACATTGGTGACTTTGTTATCCCAGATGAGCTACATGAACTTTGGGAACCCATGCAATTGGAGGTCTGTTCATTAATGTGTCTAAAATGAGATCCAATAGAACTTCTGCTCCCGTAACTATTTAGCCTACTGTTATGGTTTACCGGCGTACTCGAACAACGCGTATGTGTAACGGTTTGTAGAGCAGATTGAATTACATTATCCTTGTAGTTTAAAGGTTCTGGCGCTGAACTATTTAAATTATGGTACTGTGCTTCACTTGTACTAGGTTGCAAATTGTCTAAATATCTATCTAAATCTACGTAACTTGGTATATCGTTATTCTGCATCGGCATTTCAGCTTTAACTAGCTCAAATAGTGAATCATCAGAAAGTGGTCTTCTCTTTATTATCATATCCAGATCTCGATATGGAGTAGGGTGTCTAAAATCGATAGTAAACTCACTATCGTTTAAACTTGTCAGCTCAGATGACATGTTTGATGGTGCTATATCAAATTTACTACTAACATCCGACTCCAATGATAATCGCGAAGAACCTCTATCTGCACTGTAACTTCTTAATGAGTCTGTTTCTATACTACTTGAATTGTTGTAATCAAGTAACATGCTACTTAGTAACTTACTAGAAGTTTCAATTATTTTATTCCTATCACTAGTAAGACTTGCTCTACTGTTACGAATTTTCTCACCTCTTGTAAGTGTGTCATGAATCGAGGTTCTGCTGCCATAAATCATAAGTGATGTTGTTTTTCTTCTTATGGTATTCATTTTTTGATTTTCACATGTTAACATTTTCAAAATGGAATTGTCTTGTGACATGTCTGATTTGTCTAATTTATCTAGTATATATTTAGAAAGAGCATCATCTGATAGGTCGTCATAGGGGGGAGATGAACTTGGAACTGGTGGAGGCGATAATATTTCACTATCAGAACTATCGTGTTGATCAAGAGTGTTTTTGGTTCCACTTAGATAATAAGACGCTGGCCGAAATGTGTCAGAAATACTGAATCTACTAAAAGGGCTATCTAAAGAACCATCTTTATTAGCTTCGTCATCAGCATCCGAGTCTTTTGCAGTCTTATCGGATTTTGAAACTCTTTTTAATGTCTGATTTTTAGAATCTGCAAAATTCGATGCAGTGTCTAATAATTTCACTGATGTTGTTTCACTTTTAGATTGTTTTTCACTAGACACGTTATTAAGCTCCATATAAACTGGTTCAACATGGCCGTTATTTACACAAACAATTTCATAAGTCTGAGTATCCTCTTCTTCATTTCCTATATTCATTTCGACATACGGATTATCTTCATAACCTTGAGGCAAAGACTGATCAAATACACTAAAATTCTCAAAGATAGCCTTATGAGGCGGTTCACTTACTGATATTTTTCGAGGGCTCATAGGTAAATAGTGATTTTCACCAGGAACTAGGGGACCTACAGGAGGAGTATCCGGCTTTGTATCAAACTCTTCTTGTTTGGTTTCCTGGTTTTCGCTTTTAAGAGTTTCTTCGACTTTACTTATTTGAAGGTTTATTGGAGAGTCCACATCAGATTGAAGCAATACCTCGTCTAAATCATTGTCAGTATATTCTTCTTGCATTTCAGATTCCGCTTCGCTATCATTTGTTTCATATCCATCTTTTGAAGTATCAAGAAGATTTGTGTTTTCAGTTTCTTTCTGTTCTACATTACTATTTTCATAATCATTGCACTCACTTTCTTCTACTTTTTGTGTAGGTATGCAAAGCATATTTTGATAAATGTTTGCGACTTCTTTAACTGCCTCTTTTTCTTCATTTTGTACTGTTGTTAAATCGATTTGAGAAATAGAAGGCACGTGCGGGGATATAGGTAGCATAATGGTAGGACTTGTTAGGTTCACTTTATGAGACCTTCCTGCCTGCATATTTCTGGGTTTTTGCAGATCAGTGCCCGGTGTTTCCTCTGAGGTGCAAAAGTGAAACCGATAATTACTATATCAATAGTAATTATTAAATATATATATGATTTATAGTTTCCTAACGGACACCACATTGTTAGTAGATATCGCTTCGAGTGTTAGAGTGATGCAAACTACTCAATATAAAACCAACAAGAACTAGTTTTTACAACCCTCCACCGAATAGTAGGCCAATAAAATGATGTTAGTGGCACGATGTCCCCGCAGGCAGGAAGGTACCTCTCCGCAAAGCGAAGTCATCATAATGCTACTGCTAGGTCCATGTATATGATTAAGATAATGCATAAGAAAAGTAATAATAATGAAATTTAGTCTCAAATTAATGGCATTTTCATAGATTTGCAATGGAAACTGAATTATACGCGAACAAATTAATAGTTTGAAAATGGTTTATATGTATGCTTGGTATGTAATGCTTTATAAGAACATGATATTGAAACAATTTTGCCTTTAAAATTTTCCGTTACATTGTTAAATCTATTGTAGTATATTTTATAAACAGAATACCCACTTACTTGATATTTAAATTTAAAACTTCAGCAATAAACATTCATGCAAACAAATCAGTCATTAAACAAAAATACACGACACATGCTTTACTGAGAATAATTAAAATCATTTCTTTAAACCATGCTACAAAATAACTACGGAGACATCATATACATGGGAAAAACATTTTATAACAATGTATAATCTGTATATATATTAACATACCTTCATCATCAGAAGAGTAACTGTTATAAGAAGCATTTGTGTATGTCTTAGGTTTATATTGGTCAGATCTAAGAGACTGACGACTTTGATTTAGTGATCTTGCTAAAGAGATGGTAGCCGGAGTACTTTTTCTCGTTAATGGTGACTGTAACATCCTTTGCTTCCATTCAAGCAGCCGTTTCATTGACTCCTCACGCTATAAACAAACAATTAGAATAAGCTGTAGTAACTTAAACTACCTATATAACAATAACGATTTAGTAGTGAAATATTTCTTTAACACTCTTCCTAATATGAAAACAAAATAATAAGTGTAGGATTCAATTTTACCTGTTGAACTTTCTTTTCAACCTCTTTTTCGGGCACACTAGACGGTAACCTTGCACTTGCAGATCTTATAAAACCGTCAGATGTGACATCGTATTTAGAAGTATCTTTGACATAACCACTAACGTTGGACTCATCACTCATTACACTTCCGCTTCTATTCATATAATCTTTTTGGCTCTCTACCTTTTCTTTTAAAGTCCAGTTAGAATTTAATACTTGTGCATCGCCATATTTTGAATTGAAACTAATATTATCCCTGTTCACAGTAAATTCGGGTTCATAATTATTATTTGTCATTTGCGAGTAAGCAGTACTTAATTGTTTTTTCGCTAGACCGCTAGCGTATTTCGCTAGAGGAATTTCCATATTTTTTGGTCCTGCCACTAACCCCTGCTGTAAATATTGAGCAGATTTACGCATCTTTTCAGCGTAACTTTCTTCTGAGTAATATCTATCAGAACTAGGGTCATAATAAGAGTTTATATCTAAACTAGATTTTGGTCGTTGTGGTTCTTTATGTGTATCGTAAGCCGTCCGAGCAGGAGCTGTTTTATTTAACATTTCAACTTTAGATTCATACTCTAGAAAATCTGCACTATGAGGTCTTGGCATGGGTGGTTGAATGCCACTTGACTGCATCTTCTTTCTCCTTAATACTGATGGTCCACTAAAACTTTTTTCCTGTGCCTAAAACCAACATTTAAGTATTTATCATTAGTGACACAGGATATAACCTAAGTTGTATAAAAATGTGTAGACTCAACTTACATAATTTCCAGTTTGCTTTTGTTGTTGATGATGACTAGAAATGCTAACACTATCGCGATCTTGAACTGGATTGGGCGATTTTGTATATGTTTTGCCGTATTCATTTTCAGTGGTATATTGCCCGTACACGTCTTCATAATCACCAATCTTACCTTTATTGTATGCAGCCATAGTTGTAGATCTGCCATAAGCGTCAGGTGTTCGTCTCTCTACTAACAGTCGTTCGTTTATAGCACTGCCTGACCTGTTTGGTCTTGAACTCAATTCTCCATAAACATCTCTATTATAAACGCTTTGATTAGAAGTACCTTTAGAAGTAATTCGATTTTCAGAGGTAGTGTCGGTATTAACTGAACGGTTTTTTTCTTCATGAATATTCGTTCGAGAATTTTTAATATTCATATCCTTGTTTGTAGGTGCAACTTCTCCCTGGGGAGTAAGATCTTGTAAGAAAAGATTTCGCTGAGATTGCCTGTCGTATGTTTGTTCCATATTTTCCTGTGAAACTTGCTGCTGACTTCGATTCCTATCAATATAAGGTGACTGTTGGTTAGTCTGATACATACTAGACGTACTAGGTTGACTATTTTCAAGCTTATCAGTGACTGTATTGGTTAATGGCAAAGAAAGATGTTGCGTATCATAAGGTCGTTTTGTTTGATGGTGTGTTTGATGCGGAACAGACGGTGGAGACTGCGGACTGCAAGTGTAGGTGGACTCTTGATTTGGACTACTTGGATAGTTAAGATGATCTTGGTATCGTACATGATTAGTGCCTTGACTGTAGTGTGATGCAGGCTTTTTGAGTAAATCGTAGTTCGGATCATACCTGTAATGTTTGAAATTGAAATCGTACGCATGTTTGTCTAGTAATACTGTTGATATATTATATTACACATTTAATAATATTGTGCTTACATGTCAGGACTAGGAGAATTGTAGCCTTCATTAGATCGTCTCGGTTTAGGTGGCGCATTAGCGTAAGTAGGTATTTCATCACCATCCTGTAAAAAAAAAGTACTTTTATTTTAATCGTAGACTAAAATTTACTGTTTTCAAACCAGTAATTGTGATATATTTATTAAGTTAATTATAAACAGGTTGTCCAAGCTCACTGGCAATTTGCGGTATCATCTATACACTATTATCTGCAGTTATAGCAACGACGTAATGCCTGTCCTTGGTTCCGCTCTGTCAAACTAATTGCCGATCACCTGCACCGGTACATTATACGTGATCACAGTAATACCTACCTCTGGTTTTGCAGTTGTCCTGTCGCTTTGCTTTTGTGATTGATCACTGAAAATAAAATGATATTTAAATAGTGTGTTGATATAATTCATACTTATATTATAAATATTTTGTTTATTGTAACGCACTGAACTCGTATTTTACCAGTGTGATTTACAAAAATCTGTTTTTATTCTTTTTTTATTTTATGTATTCGATCCATGAAAATGTTTCAGTGATCAAAAAGATAGTTGAAATCGCAGATAATGGCTAATGTCATATATGCATATTGCAGGTAGTCACAAATTTATTAACTAATAACTTACTTGATGTTTTGCATGAGCGCGGCCATAGTTAACGCCTTAACCCACTTCATCATAGCCTCCTGATCAGGTGCAGCTAGAATATAAGTTCTCATATTCGCATGCTCCAATTTAAAAGCAAACTTGCGTAGTACTTTGTCCTCAGCTGTGCAACAAGATACTTTGTATGATGGTAGAAGCACTGAACCGAGAAGTTTCTCCTCATCTTGACCTTTGATATTAACAGAAAACAACACTTATAATACTCTCTCGAAAAACTTAAAAACTAAAGGCTTTATTGTTTATTCATTAGGCTTATGAAAGGCTGCACAATACAAAAAAGCATTGTAAATAATTTTATTGCATGTATTTGCTAATAATGACATAGAAAATCCCGTCAAATCACTTACTTTTGTAGTAGTATAAGCAATATTCTGAGAGGACGAACCATCGCTTTCGCCAAACTTTCAGACCATCTGAACCTTGTTTATACAGTATCCCAGACATTGTCACTGGTGCAGTAGGTATTCGTTGTGCTATCGGTGATCTCAGAGCCTGATTACCCCCACTACTTCTCCTACTTTCAGATGGAGACTTTACGCTAGGAGTGCTTGATTCACTAGACTTCATAGGTGATACAATGCTAACGTTGTTTTTTTGATTATTATATTCTGAGGGCGGGGACTGACTTTTTGATTTTTCGATTTCATGTGACCTTTTATATTGTTCCTGTTCCCTATACTCAGATTGTTGATTTTGCCATTGCGATTCCTGATATTTTCTTTGCTGTTCGTATTCTTTATACTCATTATTTCTTGCGAAACTGTCAATATCCTTTTGTATATCAGGACTACTAAACTCTTTGAAGTCATTTTTACTACTGTATCTATCCAAATCTCTATAAGAGCCATCAGAGTATATACTGTTTTGTAAGTTAGGTGGAGGTTGTACACCATGAATTTGTTGTAGTAATAATTGCCGTTCAGCAAACTTCTGCTGTTGATGCATTTGAGCTTGATTTTGATAATGTAGTTGTTGTTGCAATTTCATTTGCTGAATTTCGCTGTATTGACGTCGTAACAATTCTGTATTACTCTGCGGTCCTATTCTACTTGAATAGGGCAGATATGGTTTTGATCCATACTGATTAGGATTAACATTAGACCTATACGTAGGTTGGTGATTTTGGTATATTTGGTTGGTATCTTTCGGTGGGTTCCGTTTTAAATAATCTTGATACACTTCCGCGTTATATCCTTTAGGTATATTTTGAAGTAGTTCGTGGTTAACATTATGGTCAGTGTGAACTTCTGTCCTTTCGTGTCTTGGGGGTGACTGAGGATAGTTATAATTATCGTTAGCACCATAATGTCTGGCATAATCATGATTGTGTCCAGTGCCATATAATTCGTGTCTATTTTCAAGGAGCGGAGACCGAGCATTCATGTTTGAGTGGTACTGACTCTGCAACAATTGATGCATAACGCCATTAGGTTGAATTTGGCCTGTTTGTGTAGAATTTAGGTGGGATATTTGTTGATGTTGCTGTGCATAGATCTGATCAGGATGAACATGATGTGCCATAAGATGTTGTTGTGTGTGTGGCTGCTGCGTGGCAGGTGCTACTTTTTTGTTCTCCATTTGGTATTGGGTTTGTGCTGCAGGTGGATCAAGCCTGAAACAAAGAAAAAGTATATGAAGATAATAATCAATAGATAAAAGTTTATTCATCGTCGACACGTATCGAGTAATAACATTGTATTAGAGATCGCCTGGGGGTCGAAATTTGATTATAATTCATAGTCTTTGAATCTATTATTTTCCTGTACAAGTTGATCTGCTATTGTAAGACTTTCCGTACCATGACATATCAACTTATATACTGAACGCGTGTAAATAGATGTAGCAGTTTCTACGTATTTTTTCTTAATTTGTAACACATATTGTTTAAAAATGTTAACTTTCTGCACTTCTTCTATTTATAAACTTTAAGTATTCCGAATTCCACGTGCCTCCTTTCACGAAATTTTCTTAAAAATACGTACAAAAAATTACCTTCACGTTACATGTGTATTAATATTTAAAATAGAGGTAATAATATGCAATGTGTTTGCGTGCTTAATAGCACATAAACTAAAACGATTCAATTTGAGTTGCATTGGCGATGAATTTTTATCGTCAAAGGTCTGGTAAAGTGAGTTGAAGAAGTATTGCATATTACTATGTAAAAATTGCTGCACAGCGCTCCCTCACATAAATAAAGATTAGGGACGTCCTACTATCACGGTGAGTGAATTTCAATACTTTTTCACTGTACGCCTGAACAATGTAAAAAATATATAAATAATATTTGTGAATTGTAGCATAGGAGAAAAGAAAATATTTTCCTTAAACCTTATATATATATTGTAATAACATTCATAAATTTAAAATTAAATTTACAGACTTAAAGGAATAGGCGTAATATTTCCGGATGTGTTACGCTTACTCTTTTTTAAATTCACATAAAAGAAAACTTTCTTCATGGGAGCGTTGGCACGCAAATAATGATAGTTTTTTACTTCAATCGATGCTTCCCACTCAATAACAAAAAAACACTAAACTGTAAACTTACTCTGTGTGAAATCATTCTACTTCTTTAAAATAATATTGTTACTAATATGTTTATCCTATCAAGATTCCAGTTGATAAAAAACATAACAACTTAAGTACTCATATGAAAAGTCTAGTTCGTGATCATAGTTACAGGATACACGCTTGTGGAAGTATTATGTATGACTTATGCCCGGTTTTCGAGGTACTTTCATCGGGAGTTTATCTATTTGTTAGCACTGCTATTGGTCCAATAACATGGAAAAGTGCGTTTCCGAACACCGCAACACAAGACAAACCGTTTAAACTGAGGTTAAGTTAACTAACCAATAGTGCATCTTAAGCAACTTTTCTTTTTTTTAATTCACAAGTTGTTTACATCTAAGTTTAAAATAAGAGAAAATCCGATCTTTCCCTGTAGCTTAATCTGTTCTTGGTAATGGAATTTCGTTATTTTATGGTCGATGGCGACGGTGACGGGGCAGTGACACGAGTAACAGTAATATTGCAGCGCAAAAACAGCGGGTGCCTTATAGTCTTAGGAAATGTGTCGAAGCACAGTGCAGGAATTAACCCATAACATGTGCAGATCTAACAGGAAATCACAAAGCCAGACTATAAGGCTCAAGTTCGATTCAACCTGCAATCCATCGAGTACACACCTCTGACGTTTCGAAGCCAATAAATTAGTATATCACTAGTATCACTCTTAATTTGAAATAATTAAAAACAGTAAATATAAAGGCACATGACATTTAAAAGTAATTTTCTAATTGTATTTAGTCTTTTCCGCACCTGGTCGACGTGATTGTCTAATAGACTGTGTCATTACATAGCATTGCATGTGCGTACGTCCAAAAACTTTTGCGTTTATAAATTCTCGTTAATATAATAGTATAACATGTGTAAACTGCTGTAGTGTAGTTATATAAAATGTTGTTTTTACCTATTAAGAGATGATTACTAGGATTCTACGTTTTTAATGACTCCCTTAACGCAAACTCTTTTGTGTAAAAGTCGCTTATTTTTTATTTTATTATATTTATAAAGTAATAGAAAAGTTTGTTTGTGTATTAAAATAAACACTTTATTTTTATTTTCTCTCTGTGTCCTTTACTTTTATCTGTTGGCGTCATTTGTTTGTGCCTTTTTCTTCAACTGTATTTTACCACAGACGTTTCATATTACTAAATTTTTAAGCCTATCTTTATTCCTTATCATACGCTCACTTTACACAATGTGCTTAGAATGCTGTAAATGAACTGTAAACAAACAGTCAAACGGTGTCATTAACCTAATTAAATAATCGATGTCTCAGATTAAACGACTGATATAGTGTTACGATAAATGAAAACTATAAATCACGTTGGGGTTGAGTGTAGCCAGTGTAGCTTTGTACACACACTTACAAGTTTATGAGTGCACTGCGTTTGCGTTGTTGAAATAGCAATAAAATTGTTTTTAATGATTAAAATTAAAATTTGGCAGCAGTAGCGACGTAGGTATATATATTATAGTTTATACTATTAAAGTTATATTCATTCTTAGTATAATTTATTTAATATATTTAAGCCATTGTAGTAATGAAGAGTATATTAACCACAGTAAGGGATAACGTTTTGCCATTTAACTTTTTTTTAAGTTAGTACATTTTTTATAACCTACGAGGATCTATTGCAATGTTAGAGCTACACTCGTTAGACGTCACACGTTACCAAGCCTAAAAATACCTGCAAAGGTATATTATAAACCTAATGGCAATGTTATGACGTGCTACACATATAAATAGTTAATTCAAGTGCAATGCAAGAAACAATGATGATATATTATATTAGTCGCGAGATAGAGAGAAAATTGCTCTGTTCATCACTTTATCAGTGGCTACTTTTTTGGAACGAATGATGCCATTGATCTTCGCCCTTATTTAGGTAGAAATTCGATATTATATTTATTCGTCATCTGCACCAAAAAAACTAGATATGTATGTCTAATTGTCTACGTTGATATATCTCGTACCCGTTCAAACAATAAAGTATGACATCTCCGTTTTAAGTCGTGTACAATATTAATTATTTACTAAATAAAGTAAAAATAAAACACAGACAGCATGACAAGAAGTACAACAAATACCGACGAAACCTTAAAGTTGCAGAGAAGATTAGTAACATGGAATTTTTGAAAGTTCATCACCAGTGGAAGAAGATAAAACAATAATAATGAAGAAGTAAAAAATCCTATCGGCTAGTTTAAAATAAATATTCAAGTCAGTATTCCTGTTTGTATGCGAGCAGTCGATAATGATGAATCCATCATTCGTCATATGCGACACATCCGGTAGTAAATGCATCCAGTAGTCGTGTCTAATGACTGGAAGATGCGCAAACGTTCAAGTTGCAGTGGTTTTATTCATCAATCGTCCGACCATTTCCTCTCAAGCAAGCTAATGAGTCACGTCAATCGTTAGCCTCTCAGCATATGCACATTATGTTCATCGAATGAAAATTTAATTCATGTAGAGTTGATAATGGTATTTTTTAAAGATTAAATTACTAGATCGTCTGACGCAATTCAATTATTAGTCGTGCGGACGCAAATGGACGGTTTTAGTTCAATATTAGAGAATGTGAACAATGTAGAATATTGTTGTGACAGAAATAATAAGCTTGTTTTTAGGTTTTTTTCTTTTTATATAAAAGTGACGGTTCATAGTTTAACT
Source organism: Euplagia quadripunctaria (assembly GCA_963859945.1). Classification (NCBI taxonomy): domain Eukaryota; kingdom Metazoa; phylum Arthropoda; class Insecta; order Lepidoptera; family Erebidae; genus Euplagia; species Euplagia quadripunctaria. Next base: position 9,619,843 of record OY982580.1, read on the forward strand.
TTAGAACGTCTCGACCGGTTAAACACCTTTTGACAGGTTAAAATCAATTTTTTTGCTTCAACTAAGTTTACAATTAAGCACACGGCCTAACTAGTGACAGGTAAACGGATACGGTGCGATGGTAAATGATGTCACTCGCGCTTTGCCAACATAGATGTCTCGCGAAAACCGCTTGAGTAAAAAATTGGTCAAAAAACTGCAATAGCTAAGCGCTTCTTTTAGCCAAATATTCTACTGCTTCGTTCAGTTCTAAGTCCACTAGATTCTCTGTTTTACAATTCTAAGACTATTTTCCTTATCTGTGCCGTTAAATCTACGTATTTACAAAATTTTGTATTTACGATTCAACATTCAAAATAGGTTTAGACGAGTGAGTTTTCGGGTTTTAAAACATGTGAAATGGCGAGAAATGAATTTGAAGATAGAGAGACATATAAATAATTGTGCAAATGCAAATTACATGAACAACTTTCTGTTCATCAAATGTTTGTGTAATGTCTACTATTTTAACCCAGTGCTAGCATAACAAAGTGATAAATGAACTACATACCACGACTATCTTTAAAATTTTGGCAAAAGCTCAGAATTCACAACTTAAAATAGCCCAGACGTTATTCTAAATTTCAATTTTGACGGATGTCTGAGCATTTTGTCGTTCTTTAGTATCTTGGTGTGTAGTCTAGATTATAAATATTATAGCTATATGTGTTCGTGTGTTGTGAGACCTAGGTGCTGATCTACTTGGCCGATTGCCAACAATCACAATGTGGCAGCTGTTTACACCGCGAGACGGCGCTTAATTCCCCTTTCAATGTCAATTTTACCTAATATTGACCTACATAGAACTGTGAGATATTCCAATGAGTAGAGCGAAGCTTTCTCATGGGACTGTAACGTAATGCTTTGATTTGACTTTACTACTAGAAGGTTAAGCTTTAGTTGATACATAAATAAGTCTGTTAGGTAAATGTACAAAGCATACGATGTGCGATCCTTAGTCGTAAACATCATTTTTAAATTTAGAAAATATAATCTCTTTTATTTTTAACTGTGCATTATTAATAAATTTAATCAAACGACAAAATACGAACTTTAAATTTTTTTTTTGTGCCAGTAACATTGTTGTTGTTTTCAATGTCTACTTTTTTTACTACTTATTTTAACTTAAGCACTAATGGATCTTCAAATTTTGAATAATTTCCTAATGAATTCTAATATTACATTTGTACTTAAGTTTTAATTACTACAAATGCACATTAGTGTCAAATGTTGCATTAATTTGCGAGTTGAAGCAATACTACCTATGAGTTACATCTGTTCCCAGTCTTAGGCCAACACTTCAAATACAAGAGTCACAGCTGACGTCAGGTATTGTCAGTCACCTTATCTGCCTTGTACTAAATTACATTGTTACAATTACTTAATAACAGCCTGATGTAATAACATTAACGTGATGGCCAAAGTTACCCACTTATACAAATAGCATTGTTATTTTTAGCACCTATTAGAAATAAAACCTGAGAATAGGAACACATGACTAATTTGTTTGCATAACACGCGAATCCAATTGTTCACTTTAGTATTCCATAGCCATAACTAAAATGTAATTATGTTATATTACTTTGATAAGCATGAATAGAGAAATAAACAATAAACCGTACATTGCCCATAAAACCACATTCATATATTGTGACCTGAGTACCGATTTGTGACACAACCACGGGCAAAACACTCATGATATGAGCATACCGTAATGAAACATCGGGTTGAAATAACATAGTTTATACTCGTAGGTACGGAATGTCTCAAAGGGTATGAAATATTTTTACTTTGTCAGAAATGCGCAAATGATAGCCCTGGTGTTGTAAACATTTTTATTCTAATAAAACTTTATCGTTTATATGCGTATCCTTTCCGTAATCCGTAACCCTTAACCGGGAGGAGCTGGGGACAATTTGGATACTACGGGGACAGATATTTATTGCTAAGAGAAATACGTCAAAAAAATGTATTGACATACCTATGAAGCCTCAAACTTATACATAATTATAATAATATTGGCAAGCAGAGGTGTGTCACGGACGCGCATCTCAGCGGCATATTTTTAGTAGCACATAATAATACCGGTCACTTCGCGCTGCTACTAAAATTTTATGACTCAGATTTTATAGATTTGTTATTTTAGGCTCCTTGCACCTACAGTGTCAATACGAATGAGGAATACTTATTTGACAAAAACTACCACGTCAAGGTTCATTGGCGAATGTAGGTACTCTGATAAAATATTTTTAAAACAAAATGTAAGTATTATTTAATAAAAACATTTTTAATCTGTATCTAATATTCTTTTAAACAATATATTTTTTACGCTACTGCCTACCTAAAACTTATTTTAGTACTAGGAACTCCCTAAGCGCCCGAACTTTCCTCGCTTATGGATATACGGGATCACGGCCCGAAATAAATATTTAAGTGTTTTACTTTTATTTAAAAAAAGAGAGTAGTCGATATTAAACAGTTAGCATGTTCCTGCTGATTGGACAATTCACACTGATATGCTATCGGCTACTTAATGTTCGCTTCATTAGGATCACCTTTTCAAAGTAAAACATCATCAAATCTCCATAGAATACGGACCCAAAAGAGTCAGATTTAAGGCTTGGGTTAAAAGAGTTACCTTAATTCTAATACGAATTTGATACTTTAGTTAAAGTTCTGGATATAATTTTAGCAGATTTGACTTCTTGGCGGTTCTTTATTATAAAACGAAGTATCGGCTGTACCGAAAGGAGCTTCTCTTTCGAGATAAAAGAATCAACACTGCATTAACGATGTATAATATAAAATGAAAATCTTTCGAAAAATACCTGCTAAAACATATATTTTTTTTGTGTTTTATAAATCAAAGCCGGTTTAAATGGACTTGTGTACTTTTCAAATCTATAGAATAGTGTGTATGTCATCATGATGCACTATAATCATAGTGGTTTAATCATTTTCGACTAAGCTTCTCATAAAGGCCGTCTCTGACAACTGCATTTATAAAATACCTAATTTTTAAAGAATAAGTCGAAAGAGTAGGTAAATACATCTACAAACTGCTTTAAGTGACCTCAACTGTTCGCTACACTTTGTGAATATATAACATAAATAAAAGAATACGAACAGAAAGTACACAAAATACCGTAATACTACTAACACATTCAGAACTCGATTTTCAAATTACACATACATTTGTTTAACACCGCCACTATTTCCATTCAGGACACATCGCCGATTGAAAGTTTAGAAATTTCTGAATGAATCACTCTTTTCCTATCTTAAACATCCGGATCTCAAACATATTTTGCTTTTGGACAATATACCCTCCGCATATTAAATAACAAACCTAGAAAGTTTACCTTTCATGACATACTTATTATAAACATTCAAGTTGACGAAACATACATATTTCTGAATCTAAAACAGTATTGAATGACATCGTCATGAAGCCGTATTTATAAGCATTCGTCACCTAAGCTTCTATAAGACTGGCTCTTATATATCTTTTATATAAATGTAAAACATTACGTAAGTTAGCTAAGTATATTTCATGGTAAGATTGCAGAAGAGTTACCTTGGGGATAAATTAACCGCTTCCTGGAGGATCGCGGTTTGCAAAATGTCTATCCCACCTTGATAATAACTGAGACTGTAACTGGTTGTCCACATCTTCGTAAAATATGTGTTTAAAGTTTTCATTAATTTACTATAAATATACATTTGTAGATTAGAGTTCAAAACATTAAACGTGAGCGATTAGTACGCGTGATCGATCCATCTAAAAATATACTTAGGAGTGACGATCCATAAGTTAATAATGAAATGTGTTTTGGGTATTTATTGATCTTGTGTTACACTGTTACAAAACTAGTAATCAAGAATTCCACCTATACAAACACTTATCCCGCCCGACTACTACTAAACTCGAATGTATTTCATAAATAAATGCGATTATTTTCTTTTCGTAAAAGTTAACTTTCACACAATTACAGCATTGTTGAAAACTGCTGCGTAACAATGAAATTGCCTAAACTTAAATGCTTCTACAGTGTAATTTTCTTGTTCATATTTTACGCCTTTTAAATAAAAGACATCTAAATGTGTCCGGTATGTCTAATGTGTTGACATTGAAACAGTCTAATACCGGATATTTCCAAATTCGTCCATCAATTTCATCTTAAAGAAATATTTTACTAATATAATAGTAAATATATGAGACGCTGAAACTCCTAGCAAATTATAAATTCTTCCATAATGATTACATTATATATTTGTGCGTATTTTATATTAATGAAATCAATATAGCAGAATATCAATGAAATGTATATTACCTAGCGAAACATGATATTATATGCCATAGAGAGATGTAGTATAAAACTTCCTGTACTTATACTACATAACTTGCTATGCATAGACGTACTATGTCTATGTGGTATACCTACCTACTTACAAGTTCGCATCGAAGGCTATAAATCTAGCCATTCTCTTAGGCCATAATCATTTTTGCGCTATGTGTATTTTTTGTACAGTTATTGTATACACTATACACCGCATATAACTTAAACATGTATTCCTTTCGTATTTTCATTAACATAGAATACCCACGATTCTTTCAAACTCGTGTACCTGTATTTTGTATTCGTAAATTCTAGCTGTTGCAGTTAGAAAACATGAAGCGATAACCAATGTAGCTAACTAGTATGTAAATATCTCCATTAACAAAAGCGTAAGCAGCGCCGCCTCAAAGACTAGTAACTAAAATCAACTCAAACAGTTATGAATGGCTTCATCCAATGAATAGAGACTGAAACAAATGAGGTGCTATACGGACAATAAAGATTAACGAGAAACAGACTAGTGAAAGAGACATCAAAGCTGTCGCCGCAGTAGCGCCTGCACATCCGTACAAAATGACAAATGTTGTAACACTAAGTACTCAGCGAAATTCCATTGACACTAAGCGTGCTGGGTATCAAGATATACGATTCACCGCAATGGAATGCAAAGACAGTGTCGATTGGCGGTCAGGCCGGTCCGGCACCGCAAGCGATCGGTTCCCGTGGCGTTCCCGCGCATTCTTGCTGCCGAGGTGAACAACCGGCGTGCACGTCGTCGTCCTTGGAGCCGCGTGCTCCTTTCTACACAGCCTCTATCAAACCATGCGAGGGTTGCCACATTTCCGTCAGAACCGCTTCGACTGGATGCTGTGAGAAGCTTATCTGGTTCTTTCCAATTAACGAAGGTAATTTAAAGATGTGAAATTGCCGTGCTAATGCCTACTAGAATAACAGGTATCTTTATCCGATAAAGTATAGTAGTATACTATAAATATGATGCAACTAATCTTTCATAAAAATCGTGTTCGTATTAGTGTAATAAAAGTCTTTGACGAACTCTTACTCGGAGGAAAGTATGCAAGGAGGTCGACAGTGATAAAATGAATTTGTTTGATAACCCTACATAAACTGCTGAAGTTCAACCCAACGTGGTTAGATAATTCACATGTTTGTGGTTACCTGCAACGCAAATACCGTGACTACTGACACTAACTGTGAGTTGTGTTTGACGTACTCCAAGCGTATTCACCACACTCTAACGTGCTACTTTACTAATGAAATATCAATAAAACTAGTTATATTTTGGACCCACTAACTTGAAACAAATGCTTTCATTTCAGTACTTCAATTTGAGCAGGTACAATTTAACGTGGTTTTTTATCTCAAAGGTTTTTGAAACTTCTGCTGAAGTAAAAAAAACGTACGGGTACCTGGTGATAAGCAGGGTTTTTTGAAAACTAATCGACCTTGTACTTGTGACTCAAATAAGATAAAGCACCGGTGACAATTTTCAAAGATGGGGGCGCTTATCACCAGCTACCTACTCGTATGTTTTTTTTTTAAACCGATTAAAAGTTTTCACTCTCTTTGAGGTGCGATGGGCACTAACAAGAATTTAAAGTGCCGATAGAACTAGTGTGTTAGTTTGCAATAAACTTATAGTAATAATGACAAACGAAATTTTTTAATAAATTTAATAATCAAATAGAAACAGCTGTTCTTAATAACTTAAGGAAAGTTTTGAAAGTTTATAAAATCAAAACACTGCCAGTTACAGACTCTGATAACATAATATATACTAGCTGCGCCCCGGGGTTTCACCCACGTAAGTCCCGATCCCTTGAGAATATCAGGATAAAAATAGCCTATGTGTTAATCCAGGTCCCCAGCTATCTACATACCAATTTTCATCGCAATCGCTTCAGTAGTTTTTGCGTGAAAGAGTAACAAACATCCATACATCCTCACAAACTTTCACGTTTATAATATTAGTAGGATTTACGGCACACTGGTGACTTTCAACTGTGAAAAGTCACTTCGTAAATAACTTATCATTCTCTAAAAATCTCGTGAAACCGGTGACTTTATACATAGTTAATGGTAACATTGTGCACATTGTAAACCAGCTGGTTCGTGTATGTCGTTATAAATTTTCATGTGTGAGAAAAGTAAAGTAAAGAGTAAAGAAGTAAAAGAGAAAAGTAAGAATATAAGCTAAGTAGTCACTTTCACAATGTGTATTGAGGAAAGTGGGTCCCATAGTCCCATACTACCCGCCAAAAGAGCATCGGGTTGAGACATTAGCGTCGTTAGAAAATATTAGATGGTACATTATAATTAAAAAGTAATTACTCATCTTTCGCACACAGGTGTTGTTTTAGCGCAGCTAAACATAACAACATTTTGTGAACATTGTAACGGGCAACAGACCATGAAAACTTCGCAACGCGTTGGTATATACCTATGCTTACATTAAGTTGTGTTTTTGTTGTCGCGACGATTGTGTCCGACTGGCGAGGGCGACTGCACGCGGTCGCCAGTATAGTATTACCGAGTTACAGGTCGGCACTTCTCACAAAAAAGGCCGTGTCTCGACCGAGTTCACTAAACCAAAAACAATAGGACAAACCAGAAATCAACGGTACATTTTTGTTTTAAGTAAAAAACAACAAAATAGCGAGTAATCAAAGACTTTTTTTACTTTTTCGGTCAATAATTGTTTTCCCTTTTTGGTATCGTATATAATGGACTTAATGGGATAACGGCTTTTTTTTAATAAATCAGATAGCCGTTGTCAGCATTTAGATGAAAGTCTTAGTCATCCATTAAGGTGTGTTACTATATGTATAACTTATCCGATTTCATATAGTGCTTTTGAGGTCGTACTTACTTATATATATAGTACTACACATATATTTAGCTGCAAAAGTAAAAATGATAAATTAAGTAGTCATTTAATAAATATATATTATCTAGTACAGGGCATATATACGCAATGTATTAAGGAAATAAAAATGGATAGGATGGGACTGCTTTCCTCCACTATACTACGGTCTATACGGTACGGTCGGTATACTACGGTCCCTGCCTTATGTGTAAAGTATTTTATTTTGTTGAGTTACAGTCAAATATCTTTATTTCATAAAGTTGCTTGAAAAGTTGAAATACCTAGTTTTTTTAAACATAAAATTTAATCTATTATTTTTAATTTAAAAAAAAACTATTTCTAATCCCACTCTAATCAATCTAATCTCAGTGTCACCGCAATAATAAGTTGCTTTAATATTTTTATATCATGCAGTATCTCGTAAACTCGTAGTTTGAGTACCTAATATAATGCAGTTTTATTGTTTACATATTTTTATTGACTGAGGTTACAAGATTCAATGTTTTTAATTCATTCTGCAGATGTTTAAATTTCATAAAAGTTTGTCTATGTATGTATAAAACCAATGAATTGTAATTTATAAATTTAGGAATCACAAAAAGACTATCGTAAAAATGATGTACACTCTAGAGCGTAAAGTGCAGGTACTGATATATATTTTAAAGCGATTGCAATTAACTCCAATATTTCAGGTACACAGACTTTCTGAGAAAATAGTCCAATTGCTTTTGCACCTTGTGAATTTATGAATCATAAATACTGACAATACTACGGGGGAGTTCCGACTCACGTGCAAACCGAAAGAAATATTAATAAACCTCTTTCTAAGGACATAGTAAGTATTAAACTGGAAAATAAATACATAATATGTATTTTAGAGTTCTATTTAATTAGCCTACATGATACTTTTTTCTAGTTCAAAGCTTTCTACATCTCATTTGAAGATAATAAAAATTTCATTACATCAGTTTCATTAAGCCCCGGTCCACCTTGAGCTTAATTATTTTTGGCATTGAATTAAGTTCGCAAAACGTTTGATAGACTTTACTGATAGATTACTAAAGGTCACTAGTAGTCAGTCAGTCTATCAAAAGTTTCTCTATCTTCTATGGCCTCAAAGTTATAACATCTGAATGAACTGGCTGGCACACATCTAAGATGCTAAGTATAATAAACTGCGCATATTTTATGGCATACTAACTTTTTTATATTTTTTTTATCTTAGAATATACTTAAGTAGATATAATTTATAGTTAGGTACGGCCTTCTATATAAAAAGGGTATGTATATTAAAACTAAACAGCTAAAACATGTTAACTAGCTAGCTAACTAACTAGTGCAATATTTATTTAACGCATAGAAAGTAAACGTATGAGAATATTCTTAGTTAATGGGTTACTAAAGAAAACAATAGAATTACATTGTCAAAACTAGGGAAAGTAATCCCGATCTAGCGCGATCTCAATCTCGAGAGGTCTCGACCATTTACGAGATCAATACCGACGCATAAATTTGACGAGACTCGCGAGATTGGCGAGATTTAGGCGGATTGAGCAGCCAGCAATACGCGTATACTCAGTGTGCGTTTCGTGGCGGCAGATCTCGGCAATGCCAAGATCTCGCGAGATTGAAATTTCTAGTACCTTGAACCTGCGATCTAGTCATATCCCGTAGATACGAGTAAAATGCGTTGAATGATAAAATATATAGCCCGTACATACTGGTAAAATATAAGGTTCTGAGAAAAAGACCCAAAGGACTAGGGAGTTATATCCCGTAGTTCGTTTGAGCAAAGTATTATACAAGCGACTTCGCTCGTGTATATGTACATTTTCTGTATATAATTAAATTTTGCATACATTGTCAGGACTAGAAATTGCAATCTGGAAAACCGGATCCGGAAATCCGTCGCATCCGGCATCATTAGACGTCAACTGGATACGGCACTATTTTACCGGATCCGGTCATCGGATCCGGGAAAAAAATTCCTCCTTTTGGAAGGATTTCCGCGCATTGTTACTTGTGCAGTCACTACCGCACCCTGCACGTGACCAACCTTACTCCACATTAGATTGCAAGTTCACAACCGAGAAGAATAGACGCTGAAAGGGTCTTTTTAACGGCTGGCTATATTTGTAACTGTTTAGAAGTCATTGGCAAACGATACGCATAACATTTGTTTGTTACAATTTAAAATCATTATACTTACCAAAAATAATTATTTAATGTCATTTAAGTAATGTTATCTTAAATAGAAAAACATCACAAACAAAATTCAGAATAGAATAACATCATTATTGTGGTCTAAGGTGATCATGGTTGATTAAGTTACATTTAAGTAATATAAGTTACATTTGAATAATTTTTACTTACATCATGCATGAACTCTAGAAAGACTTAACTCAATAGAGATTAATATTACTATACTAATACACTAAGATTTAACTAATTACTTGGATACTAAATTTTATTGTTGGTTACAAGGAAGAATAAGTTGGCCATCTGTCTACACGGTATTTTTTATAAAATTTATGATAAAACTTCTTTTATACAGTTCATATTGCTACTAACCAAAAAATGTTATGACATGCCAATTTCCGGTCGGATTGGTGAAGGTACCGGCCGGATCCGGTTTGTAATTGATGCCGGATTGAAATCCCTAGTCAGGACAATGTATCCAAAATTTCATGACGATCGGTTGAGTTCTTAAAGCCTGCATAAAGTAACGAACAATCGAACTCACATTCGCATTTACAATGTTAGTTACGATTATACACCACAAAATGTGTATATAATAATATGCCTATATACTTTGCTCAAATAAACGAATACAATTATTACATGTGTATACTTTGTTCTATCGAGTTCTATCTACTGCGTCGTTTCGTTCGTCGATCGATCTTCTTACAACGTTATTGTACCCTGAAATAAATTTATCCGGAATATGAAACACCTTTATATACCAATGTAGATAAAGTGAGAATGAGCAACGACATTACGAAGCGAATAATAATTTGTTTCCTGAAGCCGTGTGGAAACTTTTTTTACGTGGTTTGTTTCCACCTTACCGAGCAGTCGTGGAAGTGGTCATGTAGGAATCGAACTGACTAAAACCACACGGTGTTCCGTCACGGGTGTCTATAGCCGGGGGTCTAGTAGAAGTTGTGAGTACGAGGCATGTCCCCCTTCAGATTAGTGTTTAGTAAGGCGCGCGCGGAACACGTCGTGCCACCGGGCATTTTCTTCGATTTCGGCGCCGGGTTACCCTTCCTGGCGCCTTCGGGCCAGCGCTCATGGAGGCCGTAACCCATTAGGTGCTCTACGACGCCTGGTGCGTCCTCTGCGGGATTCTAGTCTTCTCTCGTTTCCTATCCGCCGCTTCTTTGGCGTACATCACCTCCTCGCAAAATGAAGCGGCTCCACCGCTTTATTGTAGAACACTAGACGAAACGTATCGATCGAAATTGAAGTACTCAATAATTAAATTACATATTTAATCTCCCAAGCGACGTTATTTTTAATGCAATTAAATAGGTAACTGTAGCGTATGCTTATTTATGCACAAATGCACGGCCTTCGCGGAGTTACTGACTAACCCTGAATTCCTATTCAGGGTTAGTCAGTAACTCCGTAACAGTAAGGACTTTGGCAACCCTACCAATATAATAACCCACTAGTGCTATATTAGTAATAAACTACGGCCTTGCGTAGAGTATGAAGGTTTTTCCACATTAGAGGAAAATCAAATCGTTTCTATTCTGTCTATATTATTATAGAGAATGTAATTAATGTCCCTCCAACAGACAAAATGACGGCAGGTTATAAGCTAAAAGTGAATATTATGTGCACCCTCAATCCTCTATTTATACTTATTGTATTTAGTCCCAGGATATTCCTTTCGCAAAACCATCTACGCATACTGTTTTATAATTGACCACTGATAAAAAGTCAGTCAACACATGGAAAACAATATTTTTTGGTGTAGAGAAGAACGAACTCTAAATTACTCATGAGCAATTAACGCTCACTCGTTTAACAGAGTCTATAATTTCATAACACCTGTTAATGTATGTAATAAAAATCTTAACATCAATAAAACATGAAATTATGTGCTTTAGATCATAAATAATCTTATAAACTTTCATCTTCATGAATACGGATACGCACCGAGGCGGAACGTTGATGTGGGTTTTGGCAAAAACCATTAACATAACAAATTCGCTACGTTTCTAAACTTTTATAATATAGTCAGCCTTCTATTTATCCTCATTTTCATACATAGGTATGTCCTGAGCTAAATTTACTATTAATATCATATTTAACATATATTTTGTCAATTCAAAAAGAGGACGTAATGGCCTAGATACAGATTTTAATATGCCTACCACCTGATGGCAAAGCTATATAGACTTCTAACGCCTTGTGTAGGGTTTATCCACAACCTCATAAAGTCAGTTTTATAATTTAATTGGACACACTTATGTACATCAAATGATTATGACTCATAGTGTTATTCATATAAGCTCGTTACGAGCTACTTCTCTCTAAACGCGTTACAAGGTTTTCTACACTACACTTAACTTACCCTTTTCACATATAGATCAGTTAATTTTTAGGTTACATATTGTTTTTTCCTAGAAGTCTAATAGATGTAATTACAGCCGGAATCAACTAATCCGGTTGTGAGTTTGTAAGTTTCCCTGACTTGCAAACTCAAAACTGGATTACTTTAAACTTAATAGTGTAGTGTTAAACTTTCTTAACACAAACACCTGAAGTCACTTGTAAGACCTTACTCTTGAATTGAAACAAGGACATTACCAACGCAGATGCAGAAATGTTGCCACTAAGGTTGTTTAACCATCGATTAAGGCAGTCGAATGTTATGTTACCTTTAAAGAAAACAATCCCATAAAAAGTGTAAGATGATATAAGTAGTATAATACAGTAAAAGTAAGTAAAAAGTTCATAAATAACATCAAGTCACAAAAGATTTCAAAGGGCTCATCTGAAATGAACGCCTCTAGATAAAAGGAAAAATATTCTGAAGCACACATTTTTTATCAAAGCGCCGAGTTTCAGTACGAAAATATTGCAAATATAATGTCAAATTCATATAAGATCTTTCAGTATTACTATGTAGAAATAATACATTTTATATAATATTATTTCTTTATATACACACCAGATAAAGATTAGGACTACCATAAGGGTCAAATGTACTTTCGGGGAAGTTCAAGTAATACTTGGGGCTATTAGCTATTATTTTTAATTTCCTTTTCTCTTAATACAGTAATAGTTACATATTCGTTCTTTTATGTTTTAACAGTTTTAATTTTAGAAGCCAGGTATTAAACAGTTGAAGTATACTCGTACATATCATTCATACGAAGGCTGAATTAAAAATGCCCCATAGAAAAAAATGTCTTGTTGCATACATTTTGTAGGTACTTTATGCTAATATTAGTGACATACATATTTATAAAATATGCAAAGGTCTATTTGAATATAGGTGCGTGGGATCTGCGCTTTTATGCTCACGTTTCTGTTTGTCATTATATGACATTCCAACTTAGTGTTGATGATGTCACATACCTCAGTACATAGGCAATGTTCCAAAATTGATTTAACTTTTAGGTGATAGAAGCACATTGTAATGACTAAAACAGCTCATTTATAATTAAGAGATACTCCACCGAGGTGAACCATACCATAGGAATATGCTAATTTGGAAATTAAGTTCAACAAACGAAAGTTTTCTTTTAGTTTGAAGTTCTTATTCATTATTTTAGTGTCACGGTCTAGTTAATTTGGTATCCATGTCTACAGGACCTTGAAAAAAATAGGGTCAGTATAAATGGGTTAGGCTTTAGGAAATGGGTTTTCTCCTCCACCCGCTATAGTAGCCCCCCGCGAGGAGGCGGCGTCCGCGTGTGCATGGACGTCGCCTATTTGAGAGGTATTTTACCCAAAGGTTGTGGCCGGGCTTTTGCGAAGCGCTAGGAGGGTTCCGGATGTCTTAATAAAAGTTGTTCCCGGATCTCTCCTACCTAAGGCGCAGTACGGCACACCGTGGTTTTAGTCGGTTCGATTCCGACACACCGCTCCACCGAAAACCCCGATGGGGTGACGGCCCGAGGGGGTTTCCACACGCACAAAATGAAAAAAATAGGAAATCCCTCTGGCCTAGTACAGGTTGAATCCTTTATATATAAATCATTATTAAATTGCAGTTACGAAGGCAATGAATACGCATAACAGTCCAGTATTATTGTATCACATTCACATATCTTTAATCTAAAAATTCCTGATTCCATGTTGGTCGTTGTGGGTCATGTCTTCAGTTCGGTTTCAATTGGTATACGCTATATTTGTATAAGCAGAGAATGCGTTGTATAGCAAAGGACACGAACATTACGTCATTGTCAGAACACACCTGTTACCTCTATATATAGGCATAATGACTTTGTCACTATTATTTGCTGCAGAATCCATAAGCAGCTATTTAATGTAGATCATTATTTTCATATTTTGTTGCAATGTTGAAAGGACAACACGTTTTGTAAGGACAGTGTACTACTTCAAGAATGGCAGAGAATAATTTTGGTGGAGAGGCATTGGTAGGTCTTCGGGGCCTACTGGGGATAGGGTTAGTAATCACAGAGCATAAGGAACACCGCTGGTATCGTTGGTGTTAACCGTTCACTATCAAGCAGACCGTGTGCTCCATAGCAAATCTAATAAGTGGTTTCTGTATAACAAAGCGACAATAACAGCAGGTACAATAAGTACACAATATAATCTTTATGTGTATATTTATATATGTGTAATATAATCTCTCTACTTTGGTAATAGTGACAACAATCAATCCTTACTTATCCTTACTAATATTATAAATGCAAAAGTAACTCTGTCTGTCTATCTGTCTGTCGCCCTTTCACGCCAAAACTACTGAACCGATTTAATTGAAGTTTGGTGCACAGATAGTCTAGAACCTGAGAAAGGACATAGGCTACTTTTAATGCGAAAAAAGAGGTGTAAAGGGTTGAAAGGTGGGGATGAAAAGTTGCATGGAAGTATCGTCATATTTAGAGCTAGAAGCTTGAAACTTATTTTTTGGCTGTTGATTCGATATAAATACGCTATCCACGCGGACGAAGTCGCGGGCACAGCTAGTGAACAATAATTTAAAACATCAAACTAGTTCTGTAAAAGACATCATAAAGATAAGTACTTTGATAGGTGCACACTCGTATTGAATAACATTTCTAATCACTTCGTTATCACGTACGTAGAATACAAACATTCTTGAGAGAATTTATTAAATTTTGAATGTTTTTATTACATTGGTCTGTTTGTAACATAAGTCAAGCAATTTATTTCCAGTATAAGTTGAACTGTCATTGTATAAACTTCCGTACCATGACAGGTCAACATATATATATACTGGACAGGTGTAGCTCGATGTAGTCGTTTCACATATATTTTTAAATTAACACACATATTGTTTAAAAATGGTAGCTTTCTCTACTTCTCCACATAAAGTTTAAGTATTCCAAATTTCACATTCCATCGTGGACACAAAGAATTCTCGTCACATGTTAATATACATAGTTACATTAATTTCACGGCTTCAAATACTTTTTCTTTTTCAAGTTTGATGAAAGAAATGTCAACAGAATGTCAAACACACCGCCTTATGACAAGTGGTACGAAGCCTTTTCGGACTTGTATGTAACTCTACAGGATCAGCGATTCTCAACCGCTACCTAATGAAGAAAACGTAAACATAGCCACGGTAGGTGATGTTTAAAAATAGCTAATTGGTAAAGTGACAAACTATTTATATAACGTAACCAATACTAAAGAGAGTCAGGATCCGTTAAATGACATCGCAATGAGCCAATCACGAATACCGTAGGGCTCGACAACCGTGCCATGGGCGCAGAATCGGCGACAAATAGATCAACAATACCCCCTTTTTAAAGCTAAGCTTTTCTAAAGCGGCGATTCAATCTATTTGTCGTCATACTCAAGGGATTCTAGTGACCCTTCTCATAACCAGGAACGTTAAAAATATTGCGCGTTGCGAATGCGTAGACTTACGTTTTCTTCCTTTTCTTTCCTCTTGTTGACTGAGCAACTCACTTTTCATAAAGTTATAAGAGAAATGATTCCTTTGTTCTTGGAATGGTTTGAGCTTATGCGGGATATGTCTTTTATCAAGTCATCATAGAGCAACTAAAATAGCAACGTCTCTTCTCGTTTTAGGAGACATTACTGCTTCCGGCTAATATTCTACCGAGGTGGAAGTGACCCACATTCTTGCTCGCTCCACTTCACCGAATATACACGATTGCACGAAAGAAACCTTTTCTTGCGTATCATCTAGATAACGTGATGGTAGCGTTCCCGCTACCATGCAGTCCGTTACTTGGTCACCGATTTAGAGGGGTTATGAGGAGTAGAATTCTGTTCAAGGTAAATAGGGTCGTCAGAAATTACCGCTAGAACCTGCTTGAAGCTAGTGGCTAAATCCACTCGGTTGCAAAACCTCCTTCCCTGGCTTATAGCCTGACGTCGGGGATGCCTTGTTCTAATTATTTTGACTTCGGTATAATTACTTCGTTGTATCCTTATAGCGTAGTTTGAAACAAACATTATTCCTGTGCCCTAGGAATGCTTTCGATATGAACGTGTTAATTTTGTAATTATTAGCCTAGTTAAGCAAATAACAGCAACAAGAATGCAAGGACATATTTGCCATTGCTTTGTTATACATAATTCATTAGAAAACGATTAGACACACGCCTGTCGCTGCGTGCTTTGTTACAACAAAAATGATTGATTAGACCACAAGGTTCAACGAAACATTGCATAAGTCACTGATAACAATCTACATTATGAAATTATAGTGAAATAGAAATTGTTAAGCTAATTATAAGGAATGGAAACAATGTTTTCTTAATATTTTTTAACAAAATACTGTTATATATTATACCAGCAACCCGCCCCGGCTTCGCACGGATAGTGGAGACATCTTCAACATCATCATCATATTTCAACCAATTTACACAAAACGTTAACAAATTCCTCATGAATCACTCTGTCTACTCCGTCTCATTCACGGCGGGGGACTTTGTTTTATAATATATAGCGATAAATATATGTATACAGCTAATATCTAGTCTAAAGTTAAATACTATATACCTCTAAGGAGAAGATAGTGCACAGAAGATGCACAGAGGATTTGGTAAACGCAATGAAATACTAGTACTATTAGCAGTGTTGTGCACAAATACATGCTGAGTCTTCGTCAAAACATAAAAGTAAAGCAGGGAATCATTTCTTCGATTCGAGAAATATAGATAAATATAAGAACTCTAAGGATGCTAGTTCATTCGCAATTGCACTGCATGAGATTACCTTCAGACCGTGCAAATTGCTCGAATTTACTATTAGGAACTGGCTAAGCGAGTGATCGATGCATCACGTGACCAGAAGACTAGGATTTTCCTTTCGAAATAATAATCAGTAATGATGCGGAGGATTGTTGTGAAGTATGCAAATAATTTTTATTTTGGACCTAGACTAAAACCAGGACTTAGAATCGAAATCATAGTAGAACCAGGAATTTATGTTACCCATCGCAAATCAGATAGCCTTGCGTCATAGATACGTGCTTCGGTTATATTTCTTTCTTATTTTTATTGTAATAATTGTTTACGGTCCTGTGAATGTCCGAATAAACGTTTCTCTCTCTCCCTCCCTCTCTCTCTCTCTCTCTCTCATAGTCTTTGTATCCGCAGCCGGTACTTAGTTGGGAAAAGGTGCGCAGGATGATGATAGTTACGTGAATGTTTTATATCCGAACAGCTCAGTAACGAATATGTAGATAAAATAAAATTTCAATTTAAAATTTCTGTATTAAAACTTTTTTAAACATAAGCTTTCATATTTTTTTTGTCATCTAAACTAAACGCGTATGCAAAATTATAGCATAATCAGTTGAGGATAACTGCTTTAAAATGTAATTGCAAGCTTTGACCTGAACAAAGATACCTATAAACATTGCAAGTTGAATTAAACGCTGGTAAAAAACAGTAAGATTTCTTTAAAAACTTTATTACGGGGTTTGTTTTCTACACCTAGGCCTGTAATTATCGCCCGCATTGTAGCAAAGTGTGTCTAGTTGCCGACCCAATTGGCACAACGCCTGCCACTTTTGCTGATATTTTGATTTCAGAATGAGGGCTACGAGCCAGACTGCCTATTTATAAATTAAAAACATATCTTCGAATAGATACCACCGCATATACGGTAGCCAATTACGTCATAAAATTATACAACCTGCCATATTACCAATTCTCGTATCATTCTTCAAAAATCCCTATTTTATACATCTACTACAAAATTCCAGTTACCAAGTCAATCATAATTTCCCAGTGCTCAGCTAAATTAAACGTCGGTTCATGCGGTAAACATCCTTCAGTATTAAGTTTCTAATTATTTTGAACTTATTTATAAATTTACTATTGCGTAAACAGGAACAACATATAGAAGTAAAACAGAACTATTAGAACAGTGTTTGTGCTTGTGAATAGGGCTGTCAAAGTTCCACTGAGTTCCAGTTATATTGAGGACATTGAGTTTACAACTTGTGAGTAACACCAAAATTTATTGTGGACTAGCTGCGCCCCGCGGTTTCACCGAATATCGGGATAAAAAGCCTTTATGTTAATCCAGGTCTCCAGCTATCTACATACCAAGTTTCATCGCAATCGGTTCAGTAGTTTTTGCGTGAAAGAGTAACAAACATCCATCCATCCATACTCACAAACTTTCACGTTTATAATATTAGTAGGATCTTTGAAGACACCGGGAAATGCTTCTCTACGTATAGGCGAGTCGTGTCGTTATATTATGACACATTGGTTGTAGACTTGAATATTATCTGTAGATACATAACGACTAATGGGCTAAACGATTACTCAGACACTAAATGACGGTAATTTTTGTTGTAAAAAATCATATTTTAAATAAGTATCGTATTGAGACTGCCCATATTTACGGGCAAACTACTTATTTTTCTTGCATTATTCATAGCAGACGTATTCTTTACTCTTAACAAATGATAAATTTATACACAAGGAAAACACATATCCAGTTTATACAAAAGGTACTCACTGCAATCAGGTAGTTACTTGAACAGACTAAAAATAAGAACTAAATAAGAAATACCGTCACGGCGAAGTCGTGATGACCGACATCAACGTAGATACATTAATTGTACCTAATTGTACATTATAATGAATATACCAACACGTTTCCTATAAGCCTTACGTACGTACATACATTAATCTTAACATCAATTCTTATGTATCTAATATACATATATATAAAGTAATGTAGAAAGGTGTGGTTATATCTTGTGGTCGTATAATAGAATGGAACTTGATAACTTAGAAATAAAACATAAAACTATTTCTCGTAAGAGAGACTGACATGAATGCAAGTTGGTATTTAATACCAAGCATGAATCCGGTATAGTCCGAAAATGTCCGTATAAAAAATAAAGAAACAAAAACAAAATCGTTGAAATTGGCATAAAATTTCAAAATTTGTAATGTAAAAATGCGCAACTATGGCAGGAAAAATATTTTCCGACGTACATATAAAAAACACGTTTAAAAATCATAACGCTACGGTCGCTCCGAAATATATATGACCATCACACCTTTTTGTAATACCTTGTATGGGTACACGTACTTATCAAGAATAAAAAAAATACATTATTTTTTAATAAATTATTGACATGTACAGTCATCCGACTGAACTGATGACGTGATTGTTATATTTAGATGTTTTGGTTATCTGTTCGTCTTTTGTGTCCGTACAGTTACACAATCGATTTGAAGAAACTTCAAGATCGATTGAAGAAGATTTGAAGTGGGAACCATCCATTTATTCGGGATAAAAAGTAGCCTATATGCTATTCCAGACTATAATCTATCTCTGCGCCAAATTTTATCCAGATCTGTTAGCCGTATTTGCGGGAAAGTGTAACAAACAGCCATCCATCCTCACAAACTTTCGCCTTTTATTATTAGTAACATTTTGTATTTAAAATATAAAAATATATCTAACCTTTTTTTAATGATCCTTATTTTTTAATTTTGTATACATGTGTTACCGAAAATGTGTTAAACCTTGCTAATGTATACAATAGGGTAGATGACTGTCAAGTCAAATCAGTATCTTTTTAGTAAACGTCAAAACGGTAGCGTCCGTACATTTTTGTATGAAATGCTAAGGCGTGACGTCACGTCTTAGTATTGTCAAATCATTTACTTTAAATGTTAATTTAACAATTATAATCTAAATTAAAAACGTTAAAATAAAACTGGACGACAATTTTCACAGTACTTTAAGTTATTTTATTGCGACACTTGGCGAAATAGTTTATTTTGAGTATAGGCATCTATCAATTCCGAGCCAATTTAGGAAATGTGTAAAATTATTTGTAAACAATTATTTAATACATACATTTCCTAGGAAATTTATGTATTTTCTAGGTATTGTATGCATTTCCTAAAAGGTACTAGAAAGTGTATAAAATCGACATTGTACCTTTAGAGTTGTGGAAAAAAATCAAATATCTTGCTCTATAAATAAACAAGAAATATAATTATAAACAAAGAAGAAATGGCAACAATAGAATCTTAATATATATGTACAAGGATTTTAAGATTTGAATTTCTGTAATTTTGAGTATTGACTGTGATTGTACAAAAACATCAATATCGGCGAGGTATGTGTTGTACGTTTAAAAGATACGGCGAAGAGGAGCCTCTACATTGGCATTCGTTCTGCACTAAGTGTAGCACAGCCGAGGCACGCGTACCTCGCTCTGCAATTCAAATATTGAATTCCCTTCGCAGACTGTGATAAGACCGCCCATTGTACTGTTACTTTATATTAAATTTCTAGATTTTATAAAACTTTTTTGGTGTGCAATAAAGAGTACCTTTCTATCTATCTATGTATCCCTTCGGTGATTCTACAGCGATTCTACACTGAAACCAGGCAGATACTAGGAGGGCTTCTGCTTCAATACACAGCAGATTTCTACTCGAATTTGTGCCGCCGAGTGGGTAGTTTCTCAACCCTAAACTGTGTTTAACCGACAGTAATAGGGTAGCCACAGATCTATTGGGTAGGAAACGCATAAGTAAGAATGATTATTCGTTTTCGTCGATTATACGTTTATAGAGACGAGCAATCGCTTACCATCAGGGCTTGTGCTTGTTTTTCTTATTAAAAAAACTTATTAAAATGAAAACGATTCCGCTATATGTATAATATTCTGCTTTTAATTCATGGGCAAATGGGCAAAAAAAAATTAATGTAATTTATAACTATTTTTTCTTATCTTACACTATTAACAAAGACTTTGCTGACGTACATAAATATTCTGATAAAAATAGCTACATATTTGTATTAAGAGCACGTCAGTTCGAAGTAGCTACATACATATTGTGGAACATTTAATAACTCAATACTCTATTCTCAATCTCATTATGTTAGAATAGGTGAAGATTAACAGTATTATGAACTCTCTAATCACTTCAAGAATCGTACTTACAGACGGTCAGTCAACACGCGTCTAGTAATTTATCTTAATTACCTATTTTTATTATTACTG
This sequence comes from Euplagia quadripunctaria, assembly GCA_963859945.1. Taxonomy (NCBI): domain Eukaryota; kingdom Metazoa; phylum Arthropoda; class Insecta; order Lepidoptera; family Erebidae; genus Euplagia; species Euplagia quadripunctaria. The sequence goes on from OY982580.1 coordinate 9,640,814, forward strand.
GAACGTACTACTACCACTGTATTTAACTTCGCATTAGCGGCTTTTGAAAAGGGTTGCTTTTTTATGGAGACTGACACACCTGTATGGGAATGTTTTATTCCCTTTCTGTTTGTAAAGCTTTCCGAAGTTTTACCGACGGGTTGTTACTCATTTTTCGTGGCCTCCATAGTATGTACTTTGTAATTATTACTATTTTATATATTGAAACCCGACAAAAACTTAATTATTTTTAGGGTTCCGTTCCTCAAAAGAAAAAAATGGACCGCTATAGGATCACTTTGTTGTCCGTCTGTCAAAACCTTTTTCTCTTGAACCCGTGGACGCATCAATTTGAAAATAATACCAAATTCTTATGTCCGCGGAAAGTTGACTGTGGTAAATCGATGTATGAGAGAGTATTTTTAGAACTGCAAAGTTACGTTTGTCTTTTAGAAAAGACAGGCAAAAATTGATTCCCGAGATGGACGTACTATCTACATACAAGTTTGTTTGCTTACGGAACCGTTGGTGTACGAGTCAGGCTGGTACTTGTCCGGTTTTTTTTTGTTAAATGACTATAAAAAGTGAACAGCTAGTACAGAACAAGCAGTAAGGACTACTACAGGTTTGTAAAAAACAAATATAAAACTTCAAAAAAGCAAATGAATATTAAAACGCCGTCAACCCAATACAAACTTATTCATAAAATGGTTTTAATAGTATGTATGCCTCTTAATAAAGGCATAATATTACCTACGTGAAACCTGGGAAATACTTTTCTTGTTGTGGGGACGATACTAACGTAATATTAGTAAATGGGTCATTCTACTAAACGTAAACAAAAAACAACGTCATTTTTTTAAACTTATTTTTATTTAGATTGATTAAAAATGTAATAAAAATGAGGTTAAAACAGAAATCAAAGGTCACTAGCGAAGGAATCCCTAAAAATTGCCAAAATTGCGAAATTGACTGTTAACAGAAATAATTCATATGTTCACAGAAATGATGAATCTTTATGTATTTAAAAAAAAAAAAATAATTCTCTTATTATAATGTGTACGTCTTATTAAGCTAATTGTTCACATAACATAATAAAAAAAAACGTTTACATAGTACTACTCAATAAACGAACAAAAAATAAAATTCTATGGTTCACAGAAATGATCCATCATTCCTGTGAATATTTTTCATAATTAAATAAGAATCAAAATAATTGTTCTTCTTCTAATGAACTATCATCAGATGAAGAACAAATATTTTGACTGACGATGTATAACTTTTTCTTGCGGTTGGCGGGAATATCCAAAAAGGTTTTTAACTTTGCAGTTAATAGACGTTTTGAATTTTTCATAGAAATTCATTCATATTCATTGTTTTCTGCCACTAAGTTCTGCATAAGTTATTTTTATTTATTTCTATTCTTTCTTGTTTGCTCTATTCATATTATAAAGCCTAAGTCGTTTTTTTTTTCCATTGCATTAAAAGAGATTTCAGAAAATCATTCTCCACTTGCAATCTTCTTTTATTTTTACGAATAACTTTTTTTCCAGATTCTGCTCTTGATTTTCCACTATTAGTGGTAACTACATCCTGGACTCATGGGTGGAGTATTATTTTCAAGAATTGCTTTAGATTCCTTACGTAACTTTTGCTTTTCTCTTTTCTCCTCCCATTTTTCTTCAGCCATATTCCGGCGCATTCGTCTCATTGTTTTTTTATCTGAATACGTCGTTTGTGGCGTTTTTATTCATCGCTTGAAAAAACAGGAACCTTTTTTTAAATCACACCAACATAGTTACGACATCAACTAAAAGGTGATAATCATTTCCATGAATTTTCGTCATTTCTGTAATCATAAGTTCATTAAGGTACGATTAAATTATACTATTTAAAAATACAAATTAAAATATTCGAAACATGTCAACAATTTATTACATAAAGAAAGTTCTATATTGTTTGTTAACATTTTTGTTCATTACAGTGAACATAGTAATATTTTATAATTTAAATTTAAGAACATCATATTTCATTAATAAACGTAAAATATAATACTTCTATCTATAATAAATACACTAAATTATTATATTCAAGTGTTTTTCTACAAACATTTGCTATATAACTCACAAAAACATTAACTTCGTCATTCCTGCTATCAATAACCATTTCTGTGATCGTAATGTTCACAGGAATGATGTTCACAGATTTGACGAACAAGTGGTTACAATTTTTATGTTTATTACAGGTTAGGTTATGTCTTCCAAAAGATATCAATGTTAAGCTCTCAAACCAAATGGTTAACGAATTTTTCAATGTATACTTACTTTTTTGTGATGTTAACAGGATTGACGCACGAACTTTTACAAACCTAAAATTATTCCCTCAAAACTTTTTTTTAAATAAAACAAAACAAAAACGGACGCGTGACTCATTCCAATCGAAGTGACAGCTGAACATTGTAATCATGGTAAAAAATAATTTCAATAAAATCGTTTCACGGAGAATTTATTACCAAAATTAACATTGTTCACAGAAATGACGATTTTTTAGATACGCTAGTAGAATCCACAATAACTAGACAAAAAGTCATTATGTATTTTTTTATTAATGAGCTCTTTTAATAGACTAATAATTAGTGATGTTCAAATTTATAATAGGTAAATTTTATTGATTTATCAATTTTTTTACGAGGTTCAAACTTGACAACCCCCGTTGGATACGTGTTCACAGGATATGCCATTGACTGTTTAAATATTTTCTAAATTGGCGAAAATTAAGAAGTTACAATAAATTTACTGTAGAATAGAATGACCCAAATAATGGTTATAAAGCTCTGTAAGGTTACATACAACAACAAATTAATAAATGTTTATTACGTATAAATCATACTTAATTTCAACCAACTCGATCACTGCAAATTGATGCAAAGTCGTGAGAGAAGAAAGTTAACCTGAGTTTGCCTGAGTAACGAGATCGCCTTCATTACGTTTCTTGTGACTAAGTAATTATGTAGCAAGAACATTATGTCATTGAAGAAAATTTCATCACACTTGACAAACTGTACAGAACTGGCTGGCAAGCCCAAACTGAATTACCTTTTACTGACCTGAAATAATAACCGTTCCAATTTTAAAATTTGGTTTCGGTCTCGTAATCATAATGAGAACGACTCACCCAAATTATGTTTTAAAAAAAATCATTAGATTTTCTGATAGCGACTCCGTCTGAACTGTGTTCTTAAGTTCCGAAGAAGATCCTGACACCAGACCTACAAAATTTTATCACCTGAGCGTAGCTGACATTAAAAACAAAAGTAGGATATGGTAAAACCGTCTGCGTAACATACGCAATTTAATCAATATTCTGTAAAACACATTTAAAAAGTAGGTCAGGAAAAAATCTACGACTTTTTCCCTTAACACCTGCAGAAAAGCTTCAGTTTTAGGCTGGCAAGTAGGTGGTACGGTTACGTTTTTTACGTAATTGTAACCAAAAAATAAATATACGCAGGGTCTTTAAGATCTTTATATAATAGATGTTAGAAACGGTATCAGGATTCTTAACACCATAATGATGAAGGAACACTACAACGTAGTTATTAACTTATTACAGGTTTGAAATTTCTTAGAAAGCTTTATAAATTGTAATTGTAAAAATATTAGGTAAATGTGTCTTTAATGACTGTGTTTCCAATGATTACCTGAGAAAGATAGCAAATTGCGGTAAGGCCATCAGTTGTACAACAATTTTAGCTAGTAATAAAGCTGAATTGTACTTTTATTGGATTTAAATTAAGGAGTACAAGTATTCATCTAATGGACAAGCAGACATATGTTGTATTTTATTGTATAGGAATATTCAACATTACAATAATAATACATTATAAAAAGTTGTAATAAATAGAAACGAGGTTAAGTTAATAATAATCAAGTTTGACTTTTGTCTTAGTACAAATAGCTCTACTATCTATGGCTAGGTACGGACAGCAATACACTTCGCTGTTTATTGATTTCAAAATATACAAGACAAAGCGTGTACGAAAAAGAAAATTCAAAGAGAAATGTCAAAATTGTTTTGGTTGATAATACCTAATTAATCAATCAGATTGTTAGCATAGTGCTAACGCTCCATATATATATACTGACTTAGGTATCCAATTAAAAAATATGAATAAATAGTTCGTAAAACATTTAAATTCAATAATTTAGATTAATAAAATAATGGGAAGTGATTTTTTTGTTTAAAATTTAAATTAAAAATTCATGTGATATTTTAAATAAGCCACCTCATAGTACACTACTCAGACGTGACGTGAGCACACCCACTCCTAACAAGAATACTAGTAATATGTTAACCATATTACTAGTAATATTGTATGTATAAACTATATTATTACTAGCATTCCTTAAAAAAATTAACAATAAAAATTTTCGATTCGTAAAGCAATTCTTTTAATAGCGTAATTTATTTATTTACACAATATGTTTTAAATGTTTTTCGTCATGTATAACTAAAAGATACTTTTTAATTATATTCAAATTTGCACGTTGACTGTACTGAGATATCGCACAATGAAACCTACATCATATTGGATTTTAATTTCATAGCCAAGTAGCCTACATGCTATTGTAGATAGCGTCCTCACGTCAGCGAAGCGAAATGACACAGAATCGTGAGAGATGAAAGTCATTGTCACACTACTCACTTCGAGTAATAGTAATGTATAGCTGATATAAAGATAAATACTTGGTCTACATTTTTATGTTAGAGACCAACACTCCTGTCTAGTATTTTTTATTGCCTAATTATTTACTCTCTTTTTTATTTGATCTCCTGTCTGTTTGTTAAATTTAAAATTAACTTCTAATATTGAGACACTTTAATAATAATGTTCGAACTTAATATCTAAAAGAATCAAAACAGCCCCGCTCTTGTTACGTTGGGTGCTATTCTGCCACTTTAAGAAAAAGAGAAAACTATTCGTCACAATATTGCCATCTGCCAGACTACGTGTTGAGACAGAATGTTCGTAAGAGAACATTACAATAACTATAGTGACTCGGCATTCCAACCAAATTCAAATTGTAGCAAGAGACAAATGACAGTCAAGACAAGCTAAAAAGAAATATAATTTTAGCTAGCCCCATACGACTAACCCCAACCAAATTACCTTTAAATTTTGAGATTGTAGTTCTCTCTAAAAAAAGTTGAGCGAATTAGTGCGTGCACCTAAGTGATGTATCCATCACTTAGGTGCGCAAAGATTTAGCCGATATGACTAAAATAACGTTTCACATATTATATATTGCTTGCTATACAATCATCGAGGGAATTAAAATTATATTCGTTATTTCGGCTCAAGTTTTTTCAAGTCAATTGTTAAAGTAAATGTAAACAAGTCATAAAGAAAACTACTACTGCTATGCAATTTCAGATATGGCGCTCGTCGCCTTATCATAACAAAACATCTCTTAAACTTAAGCGCTAGGTAACAGGTACAAACGTGATCTTTATTATTCTAAGTAACGCGACCCTTGGGCCTCTTTACCACGAAATACTACACCGCTGAATTCATAAACTTTAGTTAAAGGGGCCCGATTATAGGTCAGGATTTAATCTTCTTTGTTATTAATGCCTAAGAACCAGTAACCTTTCGATGTTGCTCAAAAGTAAGGTATTTGTAAGTAGAGATTATCGAAACTGTGCTTCAAGGCAGAGGAGCGAACTTTGGCATTAAGCCTGAACGCTAAGCTTAGGATTAAAGCGGCGTATAAAGCCTATGGAAACACTGAAGTGTAGTTTTGTTTAATCTTCTTATAACTTCCTTCATTTCTGCAATATTATACATTGTATACATACGGCCAGGGCCGTTCTGATTAAGATTAAATAAATAAATAAATCAAAGCAGAATTATACCAACATAGTCCGATAAACAATGTTTTTAACCGACTCCAAAAAAGGAGGTAATCAATACAACACGTATGTGTGTAATATTATTGGGACTGCAAAATATTCACAAATGAAAATTTACATATTAGGGGGCTTCCAAACAAATAACATGGTCCTTTTGATATATACATATATTACTAACGATTTCGTCCTTATTTCGCAACTTGTTTCCCCAATTATTTTTTAGTTTTATATATACAGTGGCGTAGCTACCGGAGGGCTAGACGGGGCAGTGCCCCGGGGCCCCCAAGCTCAGGGGGGCCTTCAGACTCTGACTTACAAACTATAAATTGAACTAGTGAAAATTTCGCGCACATTAAATAAACCAGATTTTTTAGAACCAGAAGTTATCAGGTTTGTACTGGAGTTGTAACTAAACCACTATTTATATTAAAATTTAATTAAATTAAAACGGAACACGAATACGGAACAAACGATTTTAAATAGTTTAGTTGGGGCCCTAGTTTATTTTTGCCCCATGGCCTTTTATTACCTAGCTACGCCACTGTATATATATAATATAACTAAAACCCTATTTATTTGGATAAATGTACAATAGTACAAAGAAATACAACATTTCAATCCGTTAAGTAATGCTCAAGCTAAGTAAGAAAATACAGAAAAACGTAATATTATATTTCGTTTTAAATATTATATAGTTTTAAGCCAATTTGGTGAGGATCACAGAAGCATTTTAAATTTCTAAATCGAAAAGCTTTGAGATACCTACTTTAAGCCGAGTTAAATGTAACGTACAAACATAAAACCTTATCACGCAATATCCGTCACAAGTGTGTTTTAAGTTTAACACGTTCTATATAAGGGCCCTATTAATGTAAACAGCCTAGCGGTGTGGGTGTTGCAGCACACAGGGACGGACTCAGAGTGTAACTGTACTTTCAAGATAAACAACTGAGCGTCTAAAATGCAGGTGTTGCGTAATGTGACCGCAGCCTGTACTATCTATCAACCGGTCACCTAAGTGCAAATGCACTGCAGTATCCTAGCAATCCTTATGCATTGTAAAATTGAGCAACATGAAGCAACAAACGACTTTTCGTCTGTAACAATAAAATTTACAATAAGGCAATCTTCTTATTATTAGATATAAGATATTATATTAGGTTGTATGATTCAGAAGTTTTTCAAATAAACAATTCCAAAGTTATGTAAACACAAGTAATAATTACGTGTATAATAGGCAATAACGTATAAGTAAAGAGTACACGTTCTTCGAAAATGGGTATGTATGCAGTTGCATACACACCCATTTTCTAAAGGCTAATTAAGTTTCCTAAATAATTAGCCTTGCTCTTAAAATAATAATTACACGGATATTTTTTTTCCCTTTTACTTGACGTCCCAAAAAAGTTAGCAGAGGTTTTAATGGGAAACTTCACCGCCGTAAATAGTCTTTAATTTACAGATACAAACTCGTATCATAACAGCACTGTAAATCATAATACAGGCTATTACCGAAGTAACGATACACACATTACTCATATCAGAGCATTATATCTATCACTGTCTTCACTGAGTAAATGCTTTTAAAGACTTAAGATCGAATTTCATTCCAAGAAAACTAATTTAACTCGATGTAAAAGCAGGAAATTATTTTCTTCGACATATCGCGGTGAGAGGAAATATTCCGTGCTGGTTGACCTCTAACATTTCCTTTTGCTTTTACTAGGAAATTAATCAACTGTGACGATATCTTTGACTAATGCAGAAACATAAAGTGAAAAGTTTCTCGTAATAATGAATAGTTCATGTTTATTCGCACATGTTTAGACCTCTGATAAAAAAGTTTGTTTTGTAGTCAACAGAGAGTTTTGTAGTGAAACAGAGTTTACTAGAATAAAATTATTCTAGTAAATTCTGTTTTGTAATATTGGGGTAGCTAGCTTAAGGCTAGCCTCGTGCTGAAAGGTCATAACTATCAGATTACTAGCAGCGCTCCGCGGTTTCACCCGCGTAAGTCCCGATCCCGTGGGAATTTCGGGATAAAAAGTAGCCTATGCGATCTACATACCAAGTTTCATCGCAATCGGTTCAGTGATTTTTGCGTGAAAGAGTAACAAACATCCATCCATCTATCCATCCATCCATCCAAACTTTCACATTTATAATATTAGTGGGATAACTTTAGTAATTAGCTTATTGGTTTAATTAAATCTTACTAATATTATAAAGGCGAAAGTTTGTGAGGGTGGATGGTGTTTGTTGCTCTTGCACGTAAAACGGATGAACGGATCTGGATGAAATTTGGCCCAGAGATAGATTATAGTCTGGTATAGCCTAGTATAGTACATAGGCTACTTTTATCCCGGAAAAAAAGTATGGTTCCCGTGGGATAGATTTCACCACAATTTCCAAGCGAACGAAGGCGCAGGCAACAGCTAGTACGTTTATAATTTGAACTACTATTACATTTCTTAAGGTTTAAACTACTATAGGTCTGTTTGTGACTTTTCCTTAACCAGATGTCTGTGATATATGGCGAAGAAATAGACTGAGAACGAGCAGAAAAGATAAGAAGGTATTCAACATAAAAATAAAATATCTTTTCTTAAGATGGTAACTAATATTTAGGGAAATCCAAGACAAAAATTATTGGTATTATAAATTGCTACTTATTATTACAAGATTTAGCATTTAATTTTATGTACCTGTACGGTTACCTTGTATTGTACCATACTTGGAGATGTTGCCACCGGTATAAAAATATTATCATTACTAAATGAACTACATATAGGGTCTTGATTTGAAACAAAAATAATTGCAACTACCTGCTAAACCGTATCAAACAAACCTGGCAGGTATAATCTGATTTATGTATTCATAGATATAATTTTAATACCATCTTAGACCTCACTTGTAGATGTACTTGAAGATTCTGTAGAAAACGAGACGGCCATTGCATTCCAATATTCCTTTCACGCTTCGCAATAATCTGCTCAATGTGCTATAGGTTAAAAGTCGAAGAACAGATTGCTTTTAGCATTGCCTTATAGAAAATAAAGTGGAATATTTGCTGTATAGGCAAATAAAATCCATTCAGACTGCTTATTAAAATCCTCAATATCGTTTATGCTCGAGAATAGGAGCTTGCTACGTTTGAAAGGATCGGAATCAAAAGTTTTCTCCATATCTGCAGTTTTAAAGCTCAATCACTACATATTATAAAACAAAGTCCCCCGCCGCGTCTGTCTGTCTGTTCGCGATAAACTGAAAAACTACTGAACGGATTTTCATGCGGGTTTTCACTAATAGACAGAGTGATTCATGAGGAAGGTTTAGGTGTATAATTTGTACCCGTGCGAAGCCGGGACGGGTTGCTAGTCAGTAATTAAAATAGACGCTAAACATGTTATTAAACGAATAACAATTCTATTAATGCAATTGTGGTTTGTGAACTTTCTTAAAAAACTTTCAATTGGTGTAATAGACAGAAATGAAAACTTTAATTGGTAGTCGGGGCTTTGAAACTTTTAAATAAAACACAACAAAACTGGAAAAGGATGAGTTTTTTGTTTAGCGTTGATCGTTGAGGATGACGGTGTGCGGGCGCTCGCTTCGGGCACTCACCCTGCGGGGTGGAGCGCGGAAAGCGAGGGGAGATGGCACTACAACCCATGCCATACCTCAGCTGCCTCAGCTGTGAACTACGGAAGTACCTACTATTACCTCTCTTTGATAAAATCCTTGATCAAGATCGTTCAAAGTGACTTTAATGTAATCAAAAACAGAGACTTAAATGGATCCTGTTTTCCCGTTACCGTTTGTCCACTATTCAAGTTTTTTCAAAATTCATAATAATGAGTGTCCAGTAAACTTTCAAGTACCATTATCATGGACTGTACATTGTCGCGTGTCTTATTTCTTATTTTCTAAGAAACTTATTTTCTCGCTTCAGGAAGAATTGGATACCTACTCGTTTCGTTTATTTATCGCTAGTGTGCTATACCGATATTTTTACTTGTATGTGTGTGCGTTACTATCAGTTTTTTTCACATTTGTTTATTTTTCTTGGCACCCGTATGCTGCATTGTATAAGTTTGATTACAAATTTTGTACTAAGTTACTTTTTTGGCAGCAATCTGAACTATCGGTTAGGTCCGGAGTGAGTCATAATATCGCTTGGGGCATATTGTTATTAAATTATATTTTTACCATCATCTAATGATGTTATATTGTCGTCTAAACATATTTTAACTTATGCCAATACTGGTTTGAAAAATAATGGACATGTGGCTAATAATAATAAGTGCTTCACAAACAAAACTTAAGGCGTTGAGCGGCTCACTGCCATTCAAATCCTTATGTCGCCGGACAAAGGTCTGGAGACAAAAAAATCTTGTCTTGCGAAAGGTCTCTTCAACTACCTGCTTCAAAGATGAATTTGCCAAAAAAAAAACCCTACGTGATTGAATATTAGTAAAAAATGTACATTATACATAATTTTGATGTAGTAGGTTGTTGAGTATTTTGTTTTATAGAAGTGAATCACGAATTAAATTAATGAGATGCACTGGTTCGGACGCAATAAACTTTAGATGTATTGTGCAGGTAGGTACTAAAACCACAAAACTGGTTCGTCTACAAAGACTTATTGGTGTTCTTAAATAAAATACCTAGCATTCGTATGTTATGAGCTCATCTATCTACCTAGTCACAACATTTCTAACGGTGTTATTGGATTTGGTTATTTCAAATGTGTGATGTTATTAAATCTTGATTTCTTACACGATGCATCAGATTCAAGAAAAAATATAAATTTTAGCATTATATTAGGCCGCAAACAGTTCATTTTATACATATTATTTCCAAAAAGAGATATCAGTAGGTAGTAGGTAAACACTTGCCCATTAGTACATAGACATTGAAATGAATGTTTACATGTAGCTATGTATTTTGAGTACGTCATGCTGTCTGTTGTAAAATTTAATAGGTTCTTACCAAAAGCTATAATTACAAAAACAAACGCAAAGATAAACTAAGTCCACCTGTTGACATGACACCTGGTGCTGGCAAACATAGGGGGTGCGTGCACCCACTCACCAACAAATGTTTATCTAAACTACAAATATTTAAACCTCGCGTGAGTGAACTTAAGGTGCATTCGAAACGCCCCGGGGAAATTCTTTACCGTCTTAACGAAGATAAAAAGTTGAAATTCCTTTTTGTTAAGCCTTACAATACGTATATACTAACTATAATTATTATACTATACTAAACTAGTCGTACGGCTGTCTAGTAACTTGTATAGTATCCGGTTTGTCGTACCTTATTCGTTGGCATCAAATAGTCATCTGCCTCGGAGGTTGTATTGCTTCATTTGCTGAAATCTTCTTTTAAGAACACATAAGTTATCGAAACACAACGGACACTTTACACCATACACAAAAACTTTGAATTGTTTATAAATTATCTTCATTTAATTCAGTTGTTGTACACATTTGTACCATTTTGTAACCATTTGTTAATTTTGATACTGCAATATAAAGTTTATTATATTTTTAATTTAAAATTTTCACTATTCCTGTTTTATGTTTCCGCTTTAAAAGTTAATTAAATTACGATTAATGATAGTATCAGAGAACGCAAGCGGCCGTCAGCCGTCGACTGTTGGAGTAGTAACGTACTAGCCTCGCTTCTACCTCCGACGTTGAGTGGGAGGAGAAAATCGAGACGGCGCCATACCCAACGCACAAGCGGGAGTGAGACCACCACAGACGTCATCACTGGTACATCTATAAAGCAACTAATGGAAACTGTCCTCCAACCCAATTAAATATCTCACCCGGTTGAGGGTCTACATTTTTACCGTATAATACCGGTTTTACCTGTGTCTGACTGCGTGCCGATAAGGTAATTTGAATTCCTATAGAGCCATACTATAGAGTGAAAAAGACGCGAGATTTTGACGGAGGCTCTATAGGTGAGCCAAGTTGTTAAGGGTTACAGTTCGAAAAGAAAATGTTAATTTATTAAATTTGAATACTGGGTTCGTTAACGGTCACAACGAGGTTCCTTGTAAAACGAGATATCTGAATATCTCCATCTACCATTGATAAACCGGTTCCATTTTATTTACTATCGCTTCATAATTTAACAGATGAACTAGATGAAAAGGGAATCCCATTATAACACCGCTAAGCATCACCCACACAATACTTTCTAAATGGAGGTAACCTAAATATTACCAAATTAACGCTAAACCTGCTAATGTTAAGTTACTTATTAAATTAGTATGAACGATTGATTATGCAAACTTAAAACAATGAATGATTTGTACTTGCGAACTTGAAAGAGCGTGATTCTATATATTCTTCTATTTGCCTTTCTTACTAGTGGACAAAGAAGTTTTACTTTTACCAATTAGCTTCGTATCGCATGAGCGACCTGCCGACAGACGTTGCTTTGTTTCCCAAAACAAGTGAAAATCTACTCGATATCGACACACCTTCGTTACACCTGCGCTGTATTTCCGTTGTTTAGCATTATTTTTAAATTGTCTATTATTATTCTATCAAAGAACTAATTATGAAGAACAATAAAACAGTATTGTGTAGCCAGGAATTAATGGTTCGAAAAAATATTTATGTAAAAACTTTTTGTGAGCCGTAATTTTTCTATAGCTATATGGTCTTAACTGAATTTGTTTCGGTCGTCGCTTACAAAAGCTTCGTGTCAAAAGGCCCTCTGCATAGTTTCTCTACATCCACAAAATATTTTTTAGGATGTAGAGAACCCAGCTTGTGAATTAATAAATTGACCTTTAATTTCATAGATAGCTGTCACGTGGTTTCAATCTTAATACGAAAAGGTGACAGGATGTTATTGATAGAAGATTTATTTATTTGTAAATTGTATGCCTGTTATTTAATTTGTTTTATTTCACTAAAACTAAATTAGACAAATTGCAGATTTCCAATAAATACTTATCTGTGAGCTTTCAATTGCGACTAAGTATTGCGAGAGAAATATGCGCTACCTGCGTGCTAAATTAAAAGAGTACATATACTAAAAATACACTATTAGGTACGTTGAAAGAAACTTATTGATATTTTTTCGAATGAAGATTAAAATTACAATAAATTACTTAAATTTTTCAAACATACCGTTAAACTATGTTGTTTATAGGAAAAGATTGTAATTGAGAATAGAGAAAGCAAATACTTTCGTATTCGTCCGGCTCATTTAATGAAATAGACAACAAAAAACTTGAAGCAGTTGACCAACCACCACATTAAATTCTGATTACAAGCCCAATTTTGAGAAAAATTTAAAATGCGAAGTCAACTGATTACAACATTTAAACGTTTGAATGAAACCGAAAGTATGTTAAAAATATTCTGCCGCGAAAAAGCTTGTCTTCGTATTTTTTTTAATCAAAAAACTAGTTGACGTGAAACTATTGGACTATTAGGTACGTATCTATACAACATATTTTTTTTGTTAAGAAGGTAAGCAATGTAGTATTTCTTTACTAATAAATAATTCTTTTTACCCCTTTTGAAGCAATCTGAAATACTTAAAATTGATATGTTGAAGCAGTGATGTATATATACAATGGCAGTTTATTCGAATTCAAATAATTGATTTCCGACTACTTTAACAAGTAGTCCGAAATCAATTATTAGTCTGATCATGGAGATAGTAACTTACATGCTAGGGGTTAATAAATTAAGTAAATTTAAGTGTTAATTAATACTGAGCTGTTGTTCAATTGTGTGCGCTGGAAGATGAGGGTGTAAACTTAAATGTTCCTTTCCTTGATCACAGCGCCCGCACAAAATGCCCAACTATAGGAGAAACACATTTTTCCGCCATAGTTTTCAAGATAAAGTTCCTACTGCACCCCCCACCCTGCTTGGTAAAGAAGCTGTTTAGTTTGTGGGTTCGCCCACGGCTTATCACTTCACCGGTACACTGGTGAAGTGTTTTGTCGGAAACTAGGATCTCCGAAGCGCTGCAGAATCGAGGCAGTAGCTCTTTTGGTACAATTGACCTAATTTAACTTGTACTTAAAATGAAAAGCTCTATTTATTCGTTACATTAAATAAAACAAAACATTAAAAAATTTATGAATTATTGTCGAACTTCGACCAGCAGGCGATGTCAAGTTGGAATGAAACGAGGTGATAAAAGCCCTTCAGATATCACCACGTGATCCGAATAATAAACACGAATATGCGCCAATGGAAATCGTACTGAGAACTAACTGGCCTCTTTACACGATGAATAGTAATGACCCTACTTGGATGGTTCACGGTACACCTCATGCCAACATATCGATTATATATGCTTCAAACCGACTTTTAGTAGGTTACGGCGCGGCGTGCAGTGAGATTCGTCATTGATGTGTCCAAGTTTAATATTGATGACTGCAAGTAATACACCGCGTGTCCCATATTCCTCATTGTCGATGAAATAATATGTATTTATGACGTTGTGCTTTAAATCGTTATGTGGTTGAACTGTCATTCTGCAAAGTACATTTTCAGTCTGACCTGTAAAAAACAAGTAGTGACGACCAATACTTTAATTATGTATTTACACGGGAATTAACGATACCTATTTTCGTGATCGCCAACGCTACTCTACAAATCTAAAAAAATCGTTTGTTATTTTCCCCTTAAACACTTCCAGAATTTACTGGATCATACTCACTCTTACTCACTTTTGTTCATATAGACTTGTTTGGGTTTTATTTAAGTAGATATATTTCTGTCGTCAATAAAAAGATTAAGTGGCACAGACAGCTTCCAGGAAGTTGGGAGTTATTTCGAAGGTCCGGCGGTACTTCAGATCTGAACAGCTGCTTAGTCTTAATACAGCAAAGGTTCCATCTGGCATGGAGTACTGCGGTCACCTTATTGATAGCTCAACAAAATACCAACTTGAAGCACTGGACTCTGTCCACCGAAGAACCCGTAAGCTTATGAACGACGATGTGCTTACGAATAGGACACTGCATACTCTTGAGCATCGTCATAAAGTCGCCTACTTATCGGTTTTCTATAGGCAGCATGCGATGGCTCTCTTCGAACTAATCGGACCCCCTTCATTCCTTCATCGAACGACTAGACGCAGAAAGAGATTCCACTTTTTCAGTGTCGAAACGCCAAAAAGTCGAACGAAACGTTTTGACAGCTCCTTTTTGGTTCGAGTGGCCAAGGTCTGGAATGAACTGCCTGCGTCTATTATTCCAATTATAATCTCGGAACGTTCAAAAGTAGAGTGAATAGGTTTCTCTTGGATAGGCGTGTACCATCTTTGTCTTCATTATCAGTTGCCATCAGGTGAGTTGGAAGACAAACGCCTATTCCACTACACAATAAAAATAAAAATAAAGTAAAATTTTCTAGAAGCAAAACACCTACATAACGAATTAAATTAAACACGCTTATTATACTAAGAAAAGACGTTAGCACTCGGATGTGAGCTGGAGAGCTCTTAATTCCTTTGGAACAGCCTTTGACCTTTAAAGCGGAATTCTTTAGTCTCCCAGCACATTAACAAACAAACACATAGCTAGTACATTAGTACATTTTCGATCATCGTCGATGGTTCGAGTACAATCTTTGACTCGTACTACTACGTACTACTATACATTACTACTATTACTTATTACTATACATATATTATTACTATACAGTACTACGTACACTATTTAAACTGTAACAACTGTTGTTTCACATAGACAAGTACTTTAAGGAAATAAAAATTGCATTTAACTGTTCTTAATAATTGTTTAATATGTATAATAATATGTAAATTTTTACTTTTACTACGTTTTTACTAGACAGATCGAAGCGTATAAATTTGGAAGTTAAATATTACTAATATAACAATAAAAGTTTACTTGGAATTCCTTCAGCTGTTTCCAAGTGTCGAGGTAATCTAATCCTACTTCCTACTAATATTATAAACGTGAAAGTTTGTTAGGATGTATTGATGTTTGTTCATTTGTTGCTCTTTCCCGCAAAAACTACTGAACCGATTGCGCTGAAACTTGGTATGTAGATAGCTGAACACCTGGATTAACACATAGGCTACTGTTTATTACGATATTCTCACGCCATCGGGACTTACGTGGGTGAAACAGCGGGGGCGCAGCTAGTCTAATATAATATAATTACTCTTTCGGGAGAATTTTTACCTATTCTTTTGTATATCAGTTAACTATGACTAGTTGTACACACCAATGGAATTGACAGCTGAAATATGTGGTAAAGTCAACATTTGCAAACGTTTAACTTAACCATAAATTACTTAAATAAATAAATTAGTACGTTTTTGTGAGCTACCGAAATTTATCACAACATCACATTAAGAAGAACAAACTCTTAATTAAATCTAACAGAGCTCGCTCGAATATTTTGCAGTCAAATTACGTAGGCAGCAATGTAGGATAGCATTATACACACAAGATGGAAATTCAAATTGAATACGAAATATCAATTTGGCGAAACTCGATTTAGTACGTAAACATATTCGCCTACAAACTCGGCAAGCAATGTGGCGAGACCGAATTGATGTGAAATCAAAATTTACTTTCCTTTAGATCTAAGATTAGATTAACGACGTAGATTGCTACGACTAGGACCGAGTTATTAAAGAAACACCATGAACACAGTGAACTGTTTCGCACAATTAACGTTGTAAATAAACGAAACAAGCTAAATAGGTTTTCTGGGGCAATGCCAATTCAATAATCCGTTGCTTAATGGTGAACACTCATAGCTATCAACAATAACCTGATATAAACAATATCAATAATAATCTAAATTGATATTAAAGCAATATCATTTGTGCTAACAGCGACAGGCTATATCATAAAATACAGTAGAGTAACTTATGAAAAACCACTTTAATCAGAAAAGTATTCTTACATCGCCTAATATATAAAGCAATCTAGGCAGGTAAGAAGATCCTACTTTAAATGTAGGAACTTTTTGTTCTTCTTAGATACACACATACAAATAAAAAATATACACACACACACGCACGCACACACACACACGCACGCACGCAGGCACGCACGCACGCACGCACGCACGCACGCACGCACGCACGCACGCAATCACGCACACACGCACGCACGCACGCACGCACGCACGCATGCACATACAAGTACAGCGGAGAACACTAAAGTAGGAATTCATTGAAGGTTTTTTACACGAAATTAGTAGTTTAATTTTGAAGGAGCTGTGTCACACCAGATACACAATATTATGGACATATTTATATTCTTCAGTTCGAGTTACAGGTATGCGAACGTAACCTGCTCGAACTATTACTTCTACTCCCCAATCCATCCATATAATCAATATCCCTTTCCTTCCATTGCCTTTCCTTCTCACCTACCTTTCCCTTTCACTATATTTGCAATTTTCTCGTCTTTAATTCCCAAAATGCCCGGTTGACGGCAATAGGCTTACCCTTTATTATGTGAGTGGTATCAAATTATAATAATTGTCAAAATGTGGGTGTGTAACCTCTTTGCCTACCCCTTCGGGAATATAGGCGCGAGTCAATGTGTGTATATGTATATTCATAAAATAAAACAATTCATGATTTTGATTGTAACCATGTCATTATACTTAAGAAATCAGTTATTTAAAATTAGAGATCGCCTGGTGATTGAATTTCGACAATAATTCATTTTTGTTTTTCTTTATTTGTTGACCAGTATAACTTGAACTGTCATTGTATAGATTTCCGTACCATGAACCGTATACCGTGACAGGTCAACATATCGCACACCTAGATCTAAAGGGTTATACACAATACCTACCAACCAATAAAACAGATTTAAACATATCACCAACAATAGACGCTAAATTCACCAACACGGGCTCAACTCAAAAAAGTAAAAGAAATATACTATAAGCAAACCACCCTCAGAGTTGTCGATCTACCTTCAAATTTTATAAAAAGTGAAATTCAATATTGAGCGTTATTGTTTCCTATATAGTATATTATCTATGGTTATTTGATCGTGAGCGGTCGTAGCGGTCGGAGCAGCCCTTGTTCGTGTCCATTTTGTATTAAATTGTGTTAACAAGTTATGTGTTACATGTATACAGTGGATTATTGTGTTAATGAAAAAATGATCAAAGTGTTCTTTGTGGGGATTTTGTATTTTTTTTAAGTTAATTCTACTTTGAAACCTAATAATACATACATTATTAAGTAATAGGGAATTAACTATAAAAATCCAATTTTTCAAATTTTCACCCCTAAAACATGATTTTAATCACACAAGATTCCTATAATATAAAAAATAAATCGGGGGCAAACGAGCAGATGGTAAATGACTACCGCCGCCCAAGGGCACCTGCAACTCAAGAGTCACAAGTGCGTTGCCGGCCTTTAAGGTGGCAGTAGGAGAAGGGTAGAAGGGGGGGGGGGAGGAGAGGGGAGGGAAGGGTTAAGGCCTCCGGTAACCTCACTCACTCGGCGAAAAGCAATTAAATTATTGCTTCACTGCCGGTTTTCTGTGAGGCCGTGGTATCACTCCGGTTGAGCCGGCCAATACGTGTCGAAGCATGGCTCTCCCAAGAAAACTTTACGTACTGTCATGCATGCATGACCGTTTAATTGCATCGATTGATGCGAATGACATGCAAACTACGTACTGGCAGTTCATTCAAGTTCATTGACATTTTCTTTTTTTTGTAGATTTATAAATGAATTTATAAATCTGATTTGAACGAAAAATTTCCATACCAGCTCAGAAGACTTCTTCACTGTTATATCTATATCGGCTGAATAAAATGATTATACCAAGCGAACTATTATGCTCCATGATAGACTCTCAATAGGTCCTTCATGCAACATGATGATTCAGCATGTCATGCCGAATGATCGTCTAGGGACCGCTTTATAGACGCGTGTAGCTTAAAGTATTCACGTATTTTAGCTTTTTGCACTTCTTATATACATAAATATTTAGAATTTCACGTCTCATTCGGGAAATTTTCCTAGAAATCCGTTCAAAGAATTCTCTTCAAGAATTAATGTTCAAATAAGTATTTAATCTAACGTAGTACCTGTTTATTTAGACATCATAAATAAATTGAGGTCCGTGAAGCAATGACAATCAGGTGAATCTGGGGATCGGCATCGTTAAGCTAATTGGCAACAAACCGGTTCATAGATTCGTTACTAATTTAAAACTAGCTTTTGGCTGCAGCTTCGCTTGTTAATGTAATCTATATTAACGAGCGAAGCCAATCAAATGAGGTACTCCTCGGGAACATACTTTTTCTGGAAGAAAGATACTTTATGTCCCTTTGTACCCTGGATAACATGTATGTAAAATTACATTATGATCGGCTGAGTTATTAAGGCCTATAAGCGTAGCAATTAAGGTACTCATGGCTAAGCTTTAATCGTGGGAGAGCTATGTTTCGGCACGTATGGGCCAGCTCGACCCGACTAATACCACGGCCCTACAGAAAACCGGCAGTGAAGCAATGATTTCATTGCTTTTTGCCGTGTAAGTGAGGTTCCCGGAGGCACTAACCCTTCCTCCCCCTTCACTCCCCCTCTTTCACTGTTCCACTACTTCTACCTTAAAGGCCGGCAACGCACTTCTAACTCTTGAGCAGCAGGTGCCCATGGGCGGCGGTATTCATTTACCATCAGGTGACCAGTCTGCTCGTTTGCCCCCCTATGCCATAAAAAAAACAAAAATATAAGTGGTAACCGAGTAGGTTAGCATATTGCAAAATTAATTAATACTAGCCAGGTCAGTCTTAGGATGGGTGAGCATTCTTAACACATTAAGCCGGGTTAAGCGAGAGCACGACTCCAACTTCGTTGGGAAAAGGCTCGGAGGAAAAAAGCGTAGCAATTGTTTGTTTGCACTTTCGCATTTATAATATTAGTTAGGAAGTTAGGATAGTTACGCTTCTCGGTATCTTGAATTCAAGTCTAAAGTCCACTGTCAGAAATTTATTTGTCGGTCGCTGTAAGAAGAGTTGTGGTATGTTCCGTAACTGCTTACCTCCAGGCGGGAACTTAGTTGTACATATAAAAAATGAACTCTTTTCAAACTTTTCTATTCTAGGATATCGTTTTCTGTTTAAGTCGTGGAGATCAAATGACACTGACCATGGAATAGATTCTACCCAGCTAAATCTGATTAAAGTAAAGAATCCGATTCTTTTCTATCATCATTGTTAGTTTCAGCCCTTATCGACTCTCTGCTGAGTGTGGAAGAGTGGACATCTTTTATATAGCGCCACGGTGACAGCAGCACCAAGTGCGATCTCGTGATTATGTCTTCAGATTCTCGTGGTTATTTAAGCCCAATGGCAATGTCGCTATCCTTGTCTAACACTCCTTAACTGGCTCAGTCCGAAGTTTGTTAACCCGTCTAGCATATCTGTCTCCTCATTAGTCTTTTTATCAGCTTCCCTTAATCTCGAAAATCCCCTTTTTGTTTTTTTGTTTGTTGAATTTATTTATTTAGGAAAAACAAACAGTTAGAATTTAGATGTTTATTACATGGTCAGATAAATATATCATATATAGAACATTTGAAAATTCATTGCGTAAATGTGAAATTTAGGATGGATGGATGGATAGATGTTTGTTACTCTTTCATGCAAAAACCACTGAAACGATTGCGATGAAACTTGGTATAGCGTATATATATATACGTGTAGATAGCTGGAGATCTGGATTAACGCATAGGATATTGTTTATCCCGATATTCCTACGGGATCGGGACTTACGCGGGTGAAACCGCGGGGCGCTGCTAGTTGAATATATATCAGAGATCTAGAATTTTGTGGTTTGATTAATTACTTCTTATACTACTTCTATTCTTACGTTATAAATGTTTTTATCCATTAAATCAAACATACAAATCGATTTGACAATTTTAAATTATGACGTCTCAAATTTTTATTCCATACCTGTCTTTATAGTACCTACCGTTCTGGCATTAGGTATAAGATAACAAAACTATTTAATCTAATCGTACAGTCATCTACCCTGTACAGATTTACACAAACAATATAGAGTTTCCATTAGTCCTTGTTTAAACAAATTTTCTCTGCACCTAATACCTAAATATTCGCGTCGCGTATTATGTCTGTGAAATTATCCATTTCCAGCTGAAACCACAAGCATTGAAACAATTCGTTTATCAAATATACATAACTACATAAGTGTGCCACGTGCCATTGTTTACACAACTTCCATTGCAGACGTTCACTCGACTAGACATAGTAAGACACATGTCAATAGGTACTACTACACACAGCCTACGCAATCTCCGGTTTTCTAACAATACGTCTAGACTTTTCATCATCCGTCCGTGAGACTCATAAGCTAAAGTTAGACGAAGCGGTACCATACCATGAAAGCAAAATAGCGAACTCACAGAGCGGAAGTGTTCAAATATTTCACGTTTTATTTTAGGCAAACTTTGAAAATAGAACCGAGCTTTATCGTATGTTTTCCTAAAATACTTAACGCGTTCCAGACTTGTCCAGTACGCTAAATAAATACGGGTACACTCAATAATACATTTACCATCATCGTCCAAATTTCATGAATTTATAACTGATTTATCGTATCTGACAGGCTATTAGGGACTTCTTAAAAAAAAATAGGCAGTCATGCGACTGCTGACAGAAGTGAAAACTTAAACGAAACGACGAACTTAAAAAGTCACATTAACAGGTTGGTGACATCATCACTACATGTTATAAAACAAAGTCCCCCGCCGCGTCTGTCTGTCTGTTCGCGATAAACGGAAAAACTACTGAACGGATTTTCATGCGGTTTTCACCAATGGACAGAGTGATTCAAGAGGGAGGTTTATATGTAGTATACATGGATATTATTGTAGAGAAAAGTCGAGAAATTCAAAGATTTGTAATGTCATGTCGTAACAAACATATTTTTGTGCGCTTACGTTGCAAACGCTGGCTAAACCTTACGAGATAGATCAAATTAATGTACTACGGAATTGTATATCTTAAGAAGATCAATAAAAAAGTCCACGATGGTATATGTATATCTCCTAAGGATAACCCACAGTAACCATTTTTATCTTTTACATATTACAAACAAATTATGGGTTATTTATCAAACTATTTTAAACAATACAGTATTATTCCTTATCCAATTAAATACATTAAATACGTTGTGCATTTCATGTAGATCAAAATTGCCCTTTCCAGCAGATTATTAAAATGAATATCTTAGAAGATATCAGAGATTTAAAAAGCGGGGGCAGAGCGGCTGGCGGGCCGGACGGATTTTGATTATTCTTTTTTGTTAGATAGGGTACCTCAAAGGTGGTCCCATGTCAAGGAAGTCAGGATCTGATGATGGGATCCTGATAAAATTGAGAGAAACCCTCGAAAATTGTAGGAACGAATAGTTTCTGTTTACTTTTCATTACTTATGAGGTTTTTGGGTTTAGAATCATCATCATATCACATGTAGCTGAGCTAATGATGAAAAAAAATCATATTATAAAAATCTTCACTACATATTATAAAACAAAGTCCCCCGCCGCGTCTGTCTGTCTGTCTGTTCGACATAAACTGAAAAACTACTAAACGGATTTTCATGCGGTTTTCACAAATAGAGTGATTCATGAGGAAAGTTTAGGTGTATAATTTGTACCCATGCGAAGCCGGGGCGGGTTGCTAGTTAATTAATAAAGAGCTCTAGTGGATCTATATATGTATTATTAGCGTGACGGTCACGAGTTCAGTTCTCTCTCTCTCTCTCTCTCTCCCTCTCTTTCTCTCTCTCTCTCTCCCTCTCTTTCTCTCTCTGTCCCTGTCCCTGTTTATTGATGATTAATATTTACATAGTCAGTTACTTACATTTTTAATTTTGTTTTTAAGCACATATTGTTAAAAAAGTTGTTTCATAGTTCTTCGACGGTTTCTGTTAAATAAATTTAACATGATCAAACTATGTCTCCTCATTTATATTTTCACTTTAAAAATAGCGTACATGTTTATATAGCACAGAATACAAAAAATATAAAGCTCTTTTTAATGCCCTGGTTTTTCTCAGCGCAAGCGTTGTGTGTATTGCGATACATAGAGAGTGGAAAAGCCATGCCTATATTACAAGCCCAGTGCGACACGGAACTCCAGTCGACTGAAGTGTAAACCACGATTGTTATATTATGTATATGTACGACCATAAACTTAGTATACTACTAGGACAGCTGTCACAACGTACACGCTGCTAGCTGGCTGCCACATCGACGATAGCTAGATATAGCTAATACACAGTGAAATTCTCAGGAAAACCACATTATTCAATGAACATGTTGATTAATTAATTCGCCGAGGCGAGTAAGGCTTTCGTTGCATAGGTGAAAAGTTGATACGAGTTTTAGATTAAACTTACAAATAAATCTTATTGAAGTGTCTGTTTGTAATGTCAAAATGACAACTTTATATTAAATGCGTCTGAACGTATATATACCCTATTTTAAAAATGTTGTCTGTCTCTCTGTTTAATATCTATTACGTTTCGGGTAATCTCCGAAACGTCTGGACTGATTTCCGCGGGATTTTCACCGAGTTAAGTAGCAGGGGTGCCGAAAAAATAAGTAAATATGTATGTACACATGAGCGAAGCCGCGGCAGGTACTGCTAGTATTTCATAAAAAAGATGCGACGATGGGTACTGTTAGCCTAGCCTTGTCAGGAGAATATACGGAGACTGCGGTCGATATTTACGTCTGAGTATTTTCAACCTGAATGGCTTTAGCGGCGCTTTGTCGGAAACAATGGTGTTGGCTTTGATTATTTTATATGTAGATGTAATCAAAGGGTGTTAGTTAGCTAATTGTAATAAAATGCTTGTAAGAATGTTAGCACTCAGCTAAGTGTTGGAAGTAGAAATAAACGATTGACAGACTTTGTGAACACATTGTGAACTTGAATTAAGCAAGTTTCCTCATAATATTTGCCTTAATTGTTTTTCTTTTATTTCTACCTTCGGACACTTAAAATATAAATAAGTACAAAAAAAATTAGTATACATATATTAAAAATGCCCTGACTTGAAACTCCCCTCAACAATAGAAAAGAGTTGATGATCTTTGAAAGGCTGAACAAAGTCGCTCAAGTCACCTTACCATTAAATAAAAACCAAATCAAGATCGGTCCATTCGTTAAGGAGCTATGATGCCACAAACAGACACACAGATACATACGTTAAACATATAACAGCCCTCCTCTTTGCGTCCCGGGTTAAAATTAAAAATGTACCTACATTTATAAAAACCTAAGCAGTTTGTAGGCAATGCTCACTGTGACTAACAATTGGCTACAAACCGCATTGTTATATACATTGTTTAATATTAATTCAGTGTTTTTTTATAAGATTTTAATTTGTATTTTACACTATGAGGCTTACGCACTGCGTAAGTCGAGGAACCAGGTGAACAGTCATTCGTTCGCCGTAACCATTGTTGAACCGCTTTTTATACTATTAGTATACATCGATATAGTTAGACCACTTGGCCATTACTGCTTTTGACTCAATGCGTAATAAACCCATAAAAATGCATTCACAAGCAAAACAACCCAATTTCTCTAAAGGTTTCTGTTAACGTGATCATGTCATTCCGTTACACTACAAACATCCTACCGGCAACCAAAACAGGTAAATTGAATTTTGACGCATTGTAGTCGCAATGCCGCAGAAACTAATGCATACGAGGTAAATTTATGTGGTAGCCATTCCAGTAACCTCACAGAAGTTTGAAGAATAGTTTAGTTTTTGCATGAGAAATTGTAAAATTCTCTAGTGTTAAACCGGAGGATGAATTGTAACACAACACAACTTTTAGAGAGATAGTAGTAATAAGTGTTAATTCGATCATCACAATGATAGTTTGTGTTGTGTTTTCTAAATTTGGACATCATATGAGCCGAACTCTACGAACCGTTTTAAAAAAATATTTATTTAATCATTTAATTTACATAAGACAATTAAATTACTGAAAAACACAAATTGACGTTTACAAACCACAAACACTCCTTATTTACCTTACCGGTATTCCAGGTGATGTGATGACACGTCGGGGTTTCCACAGTTCAAAAAAAAAAGTAAAAGTGGGTACCATCTTCGTCTTCATCATCATTTTCCATCAGGAGTTGAAAGACAAACGCCTATTCCATTACACAATAAAAAAAAACAGACTTACCATTCCCAAAGATGCACGAGGCAGTCGAACATGACACAACCGTGTTCCGTGCTCATGCATGACGCCGCTGGAGCTGCGGCCGCCATCTTGGATTTCCACGACTCTTCTACCCTCTCATTTGATATAATTTCACTTGCATACGAACGTGTCCATTCTGGACCGACAGAATCTGTCGGTACCACAACGCCTAACAATTTTGTGAAGGTAATCTCTGAAAAGAGAAAAGTGCCAATTAGATTGATAAGGTCGTGAACGTTGTGTTGAAATGAGATGAAAGTGAAATTATACGTGTCGGTGTTTATTGTCAGGGTGTAGTAGTCACAACACTAACGTGTTATATCTAATTGGAAAGAAAATTGCAAGCTACACGATCACAAATTACAAGTACTTATCACAATTACGAATTGCTGCTAAATTGAAGAAAATTATAAAATAATAAAAGCCAGTTATTTTAATGGTAGAATTATTATCAATTTATTGTATTATATAGTACCTATTCCAGTATCTGGAATAATTGGAAGTATTTTACGAACTGTTTCATTTTACAGATTGCTTTCTGAACGTAGGCCTATATTAATAGTAAAGTATAGTAAGACAAAGCGCTTTGCGGGGCCGTCTTAGGTCATGCCGCAGCGGCTCTGTATGCTCTTATGGTAAAGACAGTACTGGCGCTTTGGTTTCTAGTTCGAACCCCTCAAAATATCCAACATGATAGCGATGATGTAGATGGCGATTCACTAGGCAAGAATTGTTTTGAAAAAACATACGTGTAACAAAACAGTCACACAGCAATGAATTTTGTTTCACATGCTACGTTGATAACTAAGTGTACAATTGTATATTCTTAAAATATAGTAAGTTGTGTTGATTAGAGAAGAAAGTCTTGAAGATTACCCTAACTTCTTTTGTATCTTGACGATTTCATAATAACCATTAATTATTATTTCTCTACATAGTTTAAAATAAAGTCGCTTCCCGCCATCTGTACACTTAGATCTTTTAAACTACGCAACCGATTTTAATGCGGTTTTCATCAATAGATACAGTGATTCAAGAGGAAAATTTATATGTATAGTTTAATATTGTTTTGTGATAATTTGTTGAAATATGACGATAACTATTCACCTCATTAGTATTTACATTCACGGGTCGCTGGTAATAAATAAATAATTCAATATCTTTTATAAATATTTAAAGTTAATAAATGAAGAGCGGTCACAAGATTGAAATAACTGTTCCTGGATAAGCCTTGCAACTTGTAAAAGAAATATGGCAAAGCTCAATCTATTGTTATCTTTTAATCCATCAGAATTCCAGAGAACTGTGCAATCATTTTAACGACCGCAAAAATGTCATAAAGCGATGTTTGCGGTAAAAGAACATCAAGTCTAAAAATTCCAAAAAATTAACTTTTCCATTTATTTAGAAACATTGCTACTTTGTAAAATGAGGAGGTAGGAGAGTATATATTTACATTGGCTCTAAAGGTTTAAAAATATGATGCCTAAAAATATATATATAGAGTTTAATTTTGTACAGTTATGACCGTGGCTACGGATCTATAACAAAGGTATGTAAACTTATAGATAAATAGTAACGGAGTGGAGCTACCTTAAGCCACTGTATAACGTGGTTTATAATAAAATCTTGTGTCGTTTGGATAAACGGGATTTAATGTACCTCAAACATATGAGCATCCTCTACAGAACAGACGAATGCAGATATAGGCGGGATCAAACTTCATAAATTGAATAGTAACTAGTGAAGAAAACAACCAAAACATGAAATAACATAGGTAGCGATAGAAGCAGAAAGCCAATACTTTTTTTCGTTATATCTGCTCACACTTAAACTTCTGCTTATATAGGTACAATAAGTACTAATGGATACAGTCTATGCCTAGAACTTGATCTGGTTGTATCCGTATCAAATGACCATATATATAATTTATAATCACGCGTAGGGATCGAAACTACAATAATTAGCGATGAGGAGGCTTAATCTGCCAGTTTTAGAATTGATCCGCTTCAATTTGATTCGACGTTTTTTTTATAATCGTCTATATAGGTGGTCTTAACAACGTGGTAATACATATAGCTACGCACGCAGTAACCACAGCAGCAACACACAGTAATTTCAATATTATGCGTGACAAAAAGATCAGTCGTCATCATCATCGAAGCAGTTACAAATATGTAATGAATAAGCGATTATACCAGCGCTAAGAATTTTTTTTTTTTCAATATTCTAAAGTACTTCCTGGTACTTCAGTAAAAGAAGGACTAATAAAAAAATATGAAGATGTGGGTTAATATAAAAAAAAAAAACAAAAAAGAAACAACAGTAGAGTATTGTGGTTCATTTTTTTGATAATTTTTTAGATGAAAGGAATCCAAGATGATGTGAACCAGTGATATCAAAAGAAATACCTACCTAAAAATTTTTGTTTTGCTTGTTGTATTGGTTTCCACCAGTAAATGATTGGATTTATTACTTGTTTGGTGACTTGGTTCTAATTAAGTTCACGTTACTTAAAGCTTATTATAATTAACGTTTATTTTTTATGATGTTCAAAATGATCGCGCTTAAAACTTATAGTCGTTGTGGCGACTTCCACATACATCAAAAACATCCTCCAACATCATCTAGCGAAGACGAGCTGAACTACGAAGTAACTACTAATCCTCTTCCTCATTCCTCATCGTTTGTCTTTAAAATGAAACCCTTTACCCACCCTAAATCAAATAAGATGACAGTCACAAGGTTTTCCATTATTTTTTTAATTTAAACGTTATTGGTTATGACTTGACCCATTCATAAGGCTACTCATAAAGAGTGATTAGCAACTCGTAATTACAAAAATATATCGAAAATATTATATTTATGATAGTTAGGTATATCAAACACATCTACTTGCCCTAATATGTATCGTTTCATAGGAAAATCAGTTTTACAAAGCTACGATGTAATGTAATAAATGAATTTAGGTCAGCTTTAAATGGTAACACCAAGCGGAAAGGAAATGATTTGAACCTAAGCTATATTTAGTACTAGAAAGCTTTAAGAGACATTTAATTTCAACATAGAACCTCGTTAAGAGGTACGTCCATAATTATTATTGTTAAAGCTTTCTCTTATGAAGGGACATAAATTACTGATTTACTTCTCAACCTCACTAATTAAATCACTGGGAAGAGCTTTAAGGACCAAAATATTTTTTCTATATTTTTGATATACCTACATCAGCCTTGGCTAAGTGCCTAAGAGAAAACAATAAACCTTACTTTGAACGTTATCATTACAACTTGAACAGTCACCAACTCTCCGGTGGATTGCTCAATACAATGTTGTTCACAAAAGACGTTACAAAGGAGCCTTCGGGTAACATACAATGTAACGTTTTAGGTTAAAGGTAGGTAATGTTTTCAATTATACGTTCTCGGTAAATCACGTGTGTGTTTAGTATCAAACACATTTCAGTTAAACGTTTTGTTCTACAGATACAGTTTTCTATAATTATCTCGCGTACGACACTTTATTAAGGCCCGTCCTATTTAATTCAAATATGTGTTCAAATAAACTATGGAACTAAAAAAAATCTCCAAAAGAATAAACTTGCGTTATGCGTAACCATAGCTTACAGTAGGGTAGTTTGGAATGCAACACCAAAGGATTAAGTCGCGCGTTGACTATCTAATTTAATCTAATAGGGGGCGAGTGTATTGTCATCTGGTCACGCTGCATTTTCTTAATACAAAAATCCAAAAACAATTTACTCAATACTTGAACCTAATTCAGAACCTCAACAACGAATATAAATATTACCGCAAACTTATGACGTGGGACCAACTAAAAACAATCTTAATTACAATAAACAAAACTGTAGGTACTAGATAAACCATTCAGCATTCACTTGTTTGCCATGTATATACTTATACTTAGATATATACATAATATGACTGTATAATGCCGGCATACCACGGACCATGAACAAGAACATAGATAGTGGGACACTTAATAATTCACAATGGTCGATATAGCCGTTGCCTTCCACTGCCAACACGTTTTGCTCTATTTCGACCATCATCAAGGTCTGTATCGCCATTGACAATACATTAGCATGGATTCTAAGTTAATGTTTGCACGTATTCGCATCAAGTTCATTGTATAAAGTTTCTGTTTTTACTTTTGTTTTGCAGAGTTAGAAGGTATATTTTTTATTTATTAAATGTATACTCCATACTCGCCATAACAACTGAACAATTTTGTATATATACTACCTTATAATAAACATATTCGATGGTCGAGCTTAAATTTCATATACTTATATGTCGGCGCCACTATCACTTCTCTTGCATAAAGGTTACCGTATAAAACTATTTTGGATATTAAAAACAGGTGACTATATAAAACCCTAAGAAATGTTAGAAAAACTAATAGCTTAAATATTTCCCGAAAGTGAAATCTTCCCCTAGCAAATAAACCGGTAGCAATAAAATGCACCCCTATTGAAATAGAGGGGAAAGACCCTACGTTTCTTAAATTTGGTACATGGACTCACATACCTAAACATATTCAAATGAAATCTACTTTCATGATCATTTAGAGTATATTAATAATATACAATATACAATGAGGAACATTAATACCAAATGGACCCTATAGAAGTAAAAGACCACACGGACAAAGCGGCTTTCTAAAATGAATCACTCTCGTTAATAAAAACATCAAACTGTTGTTTTAGTTTCAGAGTATCGCAATATATTTTATGAATGAAGGTGTGAATAGAAATCGGCAAATCAAAAGTACTAGTACTGCCAGTTCGATTCCTGCTCAGTGCAAATATTTGTATGCATGAATACAAATATTTGCACTGAGCGGGATACAACACAATACAATACAATATGCTTTATTGTACACCATAAAATAAAAAGCAAATAATGGTACAAACGGCAGTCTTATCGCTAGTTGCGATTTCTTACAGACAGCCTTTAATATATTTATTTGCTTCGGTTTGAGTTTTTCTATGTTTTTATTTAAAAAAAGTACGAGCTCTGTTTAATTAGGGTCTAGATTATCAGTATAACACGTCAAAAATCTTTTATTTTGTCACCCTTAACGTAATTACTAAAAAGTTACCAGTTATTTCACACAATGAAATGATGTAGGAAGGTGTAATATTTTTGTCAAAATTGATAGTTATCAGACAGCCGGGGCGTGTTTCGTGGCCAGACGTAGTGAAAGTGTCCCTTCCGAACAGTTAGCGGTACTTCACGCAAGTACATTTAAACTAAGAACACCATTATTTCATTTTTACAAGGAGTCAATCTACCATTGTTTCGTTGTATACCTAAATGTAGAATAGAATAGAATAATCTTTATTGTATCCAGTTTTAGAACAAATAAATTGCTTAAAAAATTAAGCTACTAAACTGAAAAAAAATTTAAGTTACATTTTCCACCTTCCAACCACATCAACAGACATCACCGAGTTGTGTAAAAAAATTTATTTCATAAATCTGTCACTTGTAAGTTGCGTGACATGCGAAGCCTTAGAGGCACTGTACTTTAGTATAGTTCTTCTAAACGGTAAGTTGATAAAATATAATGGATACGTACAACACCCTCCCCTTCCCCATCTACCTACTAACAATTATATAGTAGATTTAGATTGCATGTTCATGCAATAGGAAAAGATTTAACAAGTATGTAACACAGGTTTATTATTGCAAGAGCAGAACCATATAAAACAAGACATCTGTCCTTTATATTTATCTTCATACAAGTTATTTTAAGAAATACAAAACTTGAGAGATAAATCAAAAACAGTACAGTATGAAGATAAAAGATGAGAAAATCTCGACAATCTTTATGATATCCCAAAGGTACTTTTATCCCGTTTAATGCACATAGCCATAGACTCAGTAGTTCAACAAGTAATCATACCGTTTATTGCCCGTGTTCCGATCACGGAGTTCTACTGATCGATCCATGGGCAATTTTTTTTGGCAGTGGTTCGTTCAATCGAACCACTGCCGGATTGAACGAACGGCCGAACACTGAAGGGATTGCAAAACTGGAAGATTTAGGCCTAATTTTTATTCAAAATATACCTTCTCTATCTAGTGTTCAACATTATCTCTGTAATGAAAGGAATAAGTTTATAAATTGCTCAAAGACAGTATATAAAAACCTAGAAGAGGTACAAATCCCTGAAAATAGGTCATCTTTCATTATAGCGGACTATTTTTATAAGGATAAGCGTATACTTTTTAGATTACATAATCTAAGGGAGCTACTTAATGCCGATATAAATGTTGGGCATGCATTAGAGAAGTTGCGTTAATACATACGTTAATTATGTACTTAGAAGCGATTTTTTTGTTTAAGTTTTAAAAAGATTACAATAAATTTTATTTATGTATTGTTGTTGTTCGGTTTCTTTTATAATATTAATTTATAGTCGGTCCATAGGAAAACAATTTCACCTTGGTCATACTCAATCAGCAGATCTAGTACCAATGAAATTTAATATTAGTAGAAGAATGGTTCGATTGAACGAACCACTGCCAAAAAAAATTGCCCATGGATCGATCAGTAGAACTCCGTGATCGGACCACGGGCAATAAAGGAATCATACAACCTTTTATTCCGCTTTCTTTAATCATAAATAAAAAGGAAGCTAACTGTACGTAGACGTTGTTCACATTGGTGTCACCATAAACGCTTACTTTAAAGACTTATCCGCTGTCGTTGAGAGCTATGTAAAGTCAAATATAAGTTTATCTTTCGACCTCTCACCAATTCCGCAATATAATAATGGACACCCTACTGTAGCTTTTCTCCCATGAACGTCACAGTCGATTCTATCGACATTCGACTGGTTACTGGCGGCCCGTGGTGTAATGTTGTTGGTAAACAGCTTTCCATACGAAGGGCCGTACGATGACTTTCAAGTGTGATAAGACCAGTCTCATATATTAAAGTAAAAAACAATTAACAAAAGGGAAAGCAAAAAGTACGCAATTAAATAAATCAACTCGTTTCCTTTCTACAAGAACTTGTAATGTAATCAATGATAAGTCTGTTCTCTCGTGATTTATCTGTATCAGCTGTGTCATCTGCTAGGAAACTCTTGGGCTACTAATAGTTATCCAAATTATCTATCTCTACTCTACATTTCAGCTGGTCTTTGTAAGGTAAACCATACAGAATTTGTAACACATTTATTGAACAATTTACATAGTTTTTAAAAACTCTTCTCTCACAAGAAGTTACGCTTAATTAAAATTATAAAATTTAGGCAAAATTTTACGAAACCTATCACCGACTTAGCACCAATGTTACTTTAAAAAAATACGTATTACGAATATTATATAATAAACCTGTAATATTCTTTAGATTTTTTTTCAATTTTGTTGCTGTTTAACTCCCCATTATATGGGGTTTTCTGAAATACCGTGAAAGAGTTTTCCTTCTTTTAGACACAATCCTTCCCACTTCAGCCCTTGCTTCGACCACACTTAAAGTTATGCCATCACATACACGACATG
This sequence comes from Euplagia quadripunctaria, assembly GCA_963859945.1. NCBI lineage: Eukaryota > Metazoa > Arthropoda > Insecta > Lepidoptera > Erebidae > Euplagia > Euplagia quadripunctaria. Next base: position 9,673,514 of record OY982580.1, read on the forward strand.
ACCTAACTATTGAATCAGATTTATATAATTTAAAAACTCAACATTATTTTTTTCTCGATAAACCACAATGAATGCTCTAAATATGAACCTCTGTGACGAAATGAATCAATAGGTAAATATAGTTTTATCGCTTAAGTTGAGGACTACTGCTAACTCCGAAATGGTTTGATATGAATCTGTTGCCAGTGATGCTTTTAATTCATTGTTTCCTCTACAATCGACCATGGGCTCATTGTTGAGATCACAATTTCCCGAACGGAGTTTCCGTCTATTTATTCCCGCATCGTACCTACGTGCACTTGCTTGATATGATCCACACACGTTGTTTATATTGCGTGCAGGGTGTGAGTGATGCAGTGATGAGAGAGAGGCTTATCAACGTCGTAAAGTGTGAGTTTCTGTAACTACCCGCAAACAAGCCCCTAATTCAAATCTCGTACTTCCAATTCAAATCTTAATTGAATGATATAAATGTGAAAAAAAATCACTGTTCCCGAGGGATTGAAAAATAACACTAACGCCCGTGCTAACGCAATCGAATCCACGAACAAAAGTTAATATAGAAATAAACTAAACAATAACCTAATCAGCAGAATCAACAAGATAGTATAAAATTACAGAATTTCAAATCCGTAGAGTGAAGATGCCAAACATATTGGCAACGCGCCCTTAAGACCGGAGGTGAAAGATTTGGCACGCGGCTAGACGGTAGGGGTGGCTTCGGTGGCTTCGTGCCATACAGCCACACACTCACGGTCAATGACACTCGCGATTTCAGAACCCAATTCGAGGGGCCGGTCTATTACAATGCTGAGTTATCTATGCCGCATACACTATACTATAAAGTGACCGGTTTATTACTGTACTAGTCTCTGTTCTCTTTAATGTAGAGTTTGTCATACAATTTAGGTATTTTCCTCGTGAACAGTACTTTTTTCTGGAAGAAATTAAGAAAAAAAGGTACACTTGGTCCTTCTCTGTACCTCTGAAGACGGTTCGGTTTCATCAAACAAACAACCAAACTCACATTCACTATTATAATATTAGTTAGTATTCAGTTATATCACCTAACGTAAGTAAGGCTAACAAATAATAAATAGTTTAACTTTAGGTTAGTTAATTTCTAAAAGAATAGAGGGATATGCCTACATAAGATGCTAGATATGGTAGCTCATCTATCTTATCTATCCCCTGAACTTACGATTTAGAATAGGTCCCGGGTCGGATGGCATTAGCTTTATAGTGTTATAATTATATTAGTATTTCTTTATATCTCAGGACAAAAATACTCAGTTATACTTAAGCTTTTCACCTATAACATGAAACCAATATAAGCCAACGAAATGTCTGTATCTTTCACTTCTACCTACCCTTGTGGGCAAAGGACATCGTGTGCCGAAATTCTTAAAATCTGAAGACACTAACAAAAGGGGCAATCAAATTTAACTAATTACTATTGTTATTTTTTTACGCTATATTGACTGAAAATAAGAATCAGCAAAATGTCGTTATTCAATCGAACATAATTTGCTTACTCTCATAAAAAACACCTGAACGATACTTGTCAAGACTTCCCTTAATAAATTTAAGCTATCCGTAGAGTTCAGATTAAGCGAGGTGATTAAAAGTTCCACTACAGAACATAATGTAGATTTGCATATTTTTACAAAATGTGTAAAACACAAAAACATTCCAATTGACGTACTCGAAAATACTATGCAGGACCTGTCTCACTCAAAGGCGATAACTAGGTCATCACGAGGTGCCAATAATTATTACACTTACCTAGTCTGAAGCGGTTTTGCGTCGCACTTGTTTATGATTTGTAAAACGTTCTACATACATAGAAAAATCACTGGCACTCAAAACAAAAATTATACTAACGAATATCATACGGAAATTATAAAACAATTGACATTATTTTGTAGGTAAAATTGTTGATTTTGTCGTACAAAAGCGGTGTATCGATTGAGCGGCGCTCCATCACGGAATGAGCGGCGAGCGCCACCCCATGCGCGCGTTTTCCACGTTTTCCCGCCACCGGTACCGGCCCAGCGGGGGTGGTTTTGAAAACTCTCTCGCCGAGTCGCTATCTACTGCGCATTTTGTTTGTTTTATATTAACCTATAACATCACCTGCTTTTATTATATTTACGTCTAGTCTGGCTGTATCTTATTATGCAACTTACATGTTTTGAAAAGCATTCTCTCATAAAACCAACCTACGAAAATAATTATTTTCACTTCCATTATTTTCATCTATCACCAAATTCATTTCGTTATAAGATTTGCGTCTTACTTGTTCTTTGATCTAGACTTATAGCAAATAAGGCATCACGGAACAGCGTATCACATTATCACAAAGTTAAGTGTGTTAATTGCGTCATGCATTTAATTTATCCTGAATTAATCAATTCTTAATCGTATACTTGCTAATACTTTGCTTTCGGGTTTTCTTTTCATTAATGCCTTCTTTTGGTAAAGATAGATGTACTCTTTATTATTTTAATTATTATTTATCTACTTACTAGCTAATGTTGTGTACAATTTTGGCGACCTTATCTCAATTTCAATCTCAATCTCTTCAACGTTGTGTCGAAAATTAGGCACTTAGATCATATTTTACTCTGCTATAGGTAGATTTTTCATTTAATTAACTCGTATGAACATGTTTTTTTTTCAGAGTTACTTTCTCACACGTGTTATGAGTAAATCCCTATCAGCACCTTAACTAAACCATAATCATCATTTATTAGTGGAACAGTCACATTTATTTTAAGAAGTTAGTTACATGTCTTATAATAAGTATATATGTCGGCAGTATAATGTACATGCAAAAACTCGGTGTTTCCTAAAATTCCGAGGGCATTATTTTCACTAAAAATTGGATGTTAAAGTGGTGCACTTGTTTAACATAAGATATTATAGGTGATTATTTACAGTTATATATCAAATCATAGTACCTTCTTTTAGTTAATTGGTAGGTAATAAGTTTTACTTTTAACTCGAGTATCCATCGAACAACAAGTATTCGTCGTTATAACTACTTGAGGCAGAGAAATACTTTTTCTTTAGGTCCGTGCAATAAAAGAATGAATACTTTTCCCATTTTAATAATAATAATAACACATCATGACACATCTCACACAAAGCCGTCTGATCCCAAACTAGGCAGAGCGATACAGTATATTGACCGTACTTGATACTTCTGATAAATATAGTAATATATTTCTAAATACATATATATTATAGATAAATAACATCCAGACACATAACAAATGATCATGCTCATCACACAATTATTTGTCCAGGGTGGGAATCGAACCTACCCTCTAACCCTCTGGCTTAGCAGTCAGGGTCCACTACCACCACAAACCACTAGACCAACAGGCCAGTCAAATTATGTCCGTTTCAAATATAGCGTGAACGCTGGAGCTTTACTTGCTTCGAAGGAAGGCTTTACACTGAAAGTTGAGATGTCTGCGTGAATCCTTAAACTTAACTACTAGAATACCTACCTAAATGTAAAAGGTCATACAGGTCACATGTTGTATTTATAAGCGATGTTACAACAGATTGCAGGTGTCATGAATCGAGAGTGTTCTTAGATATAATTCAAGAAAATGTGTTCAGCCGTTCGAAATTCGTTCTCTTTCTAATCGTTGAAGGGATTTTCGAGTCGGGGGTGTTTTAGATTAGAGCACCACTGGTGGTAGACAAAAGATACGACGACTACTCCTAAAAACACGACTACCCTGCCAAAAAACCAATTAAAAAATATGAATTCATATAGTTTTAACAATAGCCAGTGTCACTGGATGATCAATAAGATTTGAACGACACCCCATACATTCAAATATGTTCAGGCGTTTAGAACTTATGGTGGAATAAAGAAACTCACATACATACCTACATACATGAACCCTGAAAATATTACACTTCTTTTTTGGGCCGTCGTCACAGATAAGATAATAGTTACTTCGTTGTAAAAAGAATTCCTGATGTTTCCCAAGCGTTTATGGTCACTACCCCACTCCTAACAGTCGTGCCGAGATGTTTCAATAACCTATACGAATCTGTAATTAGTATACGATATAATAGCTAAATAAGTAGAAATACAGATATATGAACGTATACGATTATATCTATACGACATAATCGAATCTGTAAGAGGGGTGAGGTCGTTAACGTTGGGGTGGGTTAGGGAGTCACCGGTAGAAGGAAAAAGAGTGTTTTCACAACAACGTACCCGCTGCCCTATGCTCTCTTCACAACTAAGTACATCCTCAGCTTCCCTTGAGCAGCATAATTACAACGTCGAGACTTTTTATATTTTGTTGGTATTTCATTCTCCTTAGTAGGTGTTTTGGTTTGACTTAAAATTAAATTAATTTTAAACTTTTATTTTAATTATAAGAAAAAAAATTATTGCCTAAACACGCTAAGAACTTGAATGACCTCAATCTGTAAATGGATAACTTATTACTGTTTTGTATCTTCATATTGCGCAAGGAAATTATTATTTTAAGGTGGTAGTTGAGTCCATTTTGGTGGTGTATATCATTTCTGCTCACAAAATAATTAATAATGAAACTGGTAGGAATAAAATATCGAACAACAACTATGAATGCCATCGTGCTGCCCTGATTCGTTTAATCTACATACCAAGTTTCATCGCAATCGGTTCAGTGGTTTTTGCGTGAAAGAGTAACAAGCATCCATCCATCCATCCATCCATCCAAACTTTCACATTTATAATATTAGTGGGATTATTTTTACGTGCTAGCTCAGCATAGTTTGTAATGGGTGTAAAGAAACTCCTATTTCCGAACTATACAGTTTTATTTAAACGTGGTCAGGGGTTAGCAAAGAATTTATGAGAGTTGACGTTTAACAATAAATCGTTTGGAATAATAAAAAAATATACCAAAAAAACATTTTAAAACAATCTTTTATTTAAGTGTTTATCTAATAATATACCTACCTAAATAGTATTTATCTATTTTAAAAAACAACTATATAGGTACTTACATAAAATCCTTTGTCCTGACTGAGGGATCAACGCACAGCCTAAACCGCAGGTCGCCGAGACGTGAAATTTAGAGGACGTATTCCTTATATGACGATAAGAAAGGATTTTTGAAAATTCCATCCCCAACAGGTTGAAAAGGGGCGGCAAAGTTTGTATGGGAACACATGTTTGCTTAGTCTGATCACTTGCAAACGGGAGACTAGTGAAACAATGGACAATAAAAATCAATAATTGCGACAATAAAACGAAAAAATATTAAATTTGAATACAAGTCAGGTTCATTAAAATACAAGTCTTTCATAATAGATGGCGTCGTTATGATAAACTTAACATTAATTAAAAATATAAATTTCACGCCACGAGTCATTTTACAACTGTACATTTCAAAATTTTGTAAAAAAAAATACTTAAAAATTTTAAACATACCTACCCATTTTTTTATAGTATAATAAATAATTTAATATCTAAAACGAAAAAAATAGAATAATTATTTTTACACAAAAGCTACAAAGGTTATAAATTATAAATACAAGTATGGTACAATGTCATAATAGATGGCGTTATAATAAATGAAAAAAAATGTTTGAGAATTTTATATTATTTTATTTATCTTCAGTTTTCCGTAAAAATAAATAAGTATTATTTACGTAAACAAGTAATAATTACTTGGAGTACGCAGACGGATTCCTTATAGGGTTAAAATAAGGGATGATAGTTTGTAGGAGCCTTCGTCATTTTTGATATGATATGTAAAAATTGGATGTTGAGTTTATGGTTAAAAGTAACAGTACACAATTTTTGAAAATTCACCTTTAACTACTAGTACATTGTATTCTGTGCTTTAACTAAAAAAATGCCGGACTGTATTTCACATGGACAGTGTTACCCTGCGTGTGCGTACGTCTCCTAATATGGTTAAAAACGTTGTTTGTAAAGAAATATTGTCATAAATACCTTATGTTGCATCTTTAGCAATACATTTTTTTACTGACTGTTCGCGAGCATTGCATCACGTATAGATTTTAAACCATCTTTAAAAATAACGTTTATTAAGGAATGTTTGTTTTTGAAGTGAAAAATTCTTTAGGCACGTTGTGCACTTTTACTTTGGGGAAAAAGCACTGAAATCGCACCGTCACGCTAATAATACATCTATAGATCCACTAGACGGCGCTAATTAAACATTGAGTTCTGTCAGCTCCTTATTAATTAACCTTTAAAAATATAATTCAATGAAGTACATTGTGTGCGCAATTCATATGGTAAAATAAACAAAAACGAAATTGTAATTTAGGTGAAAATTTATAACGCCTATAGTGCTCAATAACAAAAACCTTTATTCAAAAGAACAAAGGCAGCTGTCCATACTAACAATAAATTGTCTGACATAAAATTTCGTCCGAACGTACGCTTGATGGATGTCACTAGTAGATGGCATCACTTTCTTCAAAAATGAACACTTCTGATCGGCAACTCACAATTACTTATTAACAACTTTTGAAATGAAAACTTCTTTAGCACTGAACTCGCGTGACCGTCACGCTCAGATGACATAATATGTGTCAGTTATATTTTCACTTCTGACGTGCAGTCATACGACTGACAGTTTTTTTTTAATTTGTTACCTCAGACTTCCGTCAAATATGAATTTACCATGTACCACCAATTAATATTTTGTTACCATGTGAATTTGTTTCATCACAGGTATTGCAAGAGATTCAGGTATACCCTAGGAGCGAAACCCCCGAAAACGGCTCTTAAGCGGATATCACTTGTTCACAAAACGAGGCGACAAAATCCCAAATACTCTCACTTTGGACAATGGACAGAAAGAACTATGGCGGTTAGCGTGGGCTTTCGCACATCAATATCCTCTCCAGCCAATCCTCTACAATGGGACCTAACCGTGATGTGATAATAATTGAGGAGGGAAAACACAACACTCATCCTCGGTTTGTCGCCAACGTGGACTGATTGAGATCGACCTTCCAGATAGTGCTGGAAGAGTTTAAGCTGGTTATTTTGTATTAACAAATCTTCGAGCTTCGTTATTAATAGCCACGGGCAGACAGTGTCGAAAGCCTTTTGAAGGTCAATAAAAGTAGTTAGACATTATTTTCCTATTATCTAATTTATTTATAATAACTGCAGTAAAACTATACAAATAATCGGTAGTTGATATGCCTTTACTAAAGCCATATTGGTTACTCGCAAGAGTAGATTTTTATCTTTTAAAAAATTTACTAGTCTAAATTGTTTATTATTATTAAATATCTTAAAAATATTTAAGAAAAGGGATATCAGGTGGTTGTATATCAGTAAAGACAATAATAATACCTTAGAAGATATTGCACATCGCTATCTAGACCCAAACTAAGCAGAGCTTGTACTATGGCTTCTAGAACACGGTTAAACATACTTAGATACTTACATTTTTTTTAAATATATACATATTATACATAGCAACACCCAGACCAATGCAAATAAACATAATATATTCATGCTTATTCTTATTCAATATTTGTACTGAGCGGGTATTGAACCCGTGTGTGGCAGTCCTATACCCTACCGCCGCGCCCGAAATATATAACAAATATCGATGATAAAGATATCTTAGTGATCGTATGATACGTACCTATTCAATTACAAGAAACTAATATATTAAAATCAATAATTATATGAGTTGTCAGTGCTGAATGGTGCTTTTATCTATCTATCTATCTATAATTTGTCAAATAGCTATAGCTCAAATTTTAATTTACCAAGTAGGTAATACATATTACTTATTTATAATCGATTAAGACGTTTATCACTCAATCACTCTAGGAAATCTTAGTAGATTGTAAAGTAATTGGATACACCAAGCCCAATCTCAATGTGATTTGGTTTGGTTAGGTTAAAATTAGGGGGACACCATCCATAAATCGGAAATCTTACTCCTTAGTTTCTATTATTACACATTCTTTAAGGGGTCAGGGTTGGGGTTGATTAACATAATAAGTCGGTCTGTCTATCTAAGATCTATCTAACATAACCTTTTAATTAAAATTTCTTAAGTTTGTTGTGAGAAGACTCTTAAATCATGTACAATCTTCGTTTGGTAGATTTTTATATATTATTTCAGTAACACAACGTACTGTTTGATTTTTAGTAGAAAATTTTCTATCCTGTAGAAGAATCCTTGAGAAAAGTGTGGTTACACTCTATGTTTATAGAAATGTTAAATTATTTTAAAGTTTGCGGAGTAACGGAAACCCGATTTGTTTGGAATATAATACACAAACTACATTTTGAACGTTTACCGTTTACGATCTATTATGACAATGAAGAGTGAAGTATTAGATTTAGAAACGAAAATAATCAATCATGAAGCATATGGAACTTCGTAAGTCTAGTAACACAAATTGTATAATACGAGTCTTATAGCCATATATAATATCAATTCTGAATATGTTCTTGTAATGTCTCCAGATATAAATGGTCTCCTAGAGATTTTGAACTGGGTTCTGCTCTTGGCCAAGGCAAATTTGGCCATGTTCATGTCGCCAGAGAGAAGAAAACTGGGTATTTAGTAGCGATCAAAACATTGTTTAAATCACAGATCACAAGATCGAAATGTGAAAGACAAGTGTTGCGAGAGATTGAAATACAGTCACATATCAAGTAAGTAGCCACAGCTTTACAAATATTCATTATAAGTAGGTACGTGTTATATGTATTTGGGTGCAAGTGCCTTCCCAAAACACATTGAGAGCTTATAAGAATACAAATAAATATTTATGACTTCTTCAGATAATTGAACTAATGAGAGTATTGTTTAATTTATTTATAAGCATCTAATATGATTATTTCAACAATATTTTATAAAAGAATTTTGAAACTTTTAAGAAATAGTGTTAATATGTCAAAATGACAATGAAGTTTCGACAAAAGCTCTGTTATCATCCTGTAAATATGAAAAGAAGAAGAATTGCTTTGTTTCTTTCCACACTGACCATTAACTCCTTTTATTCAGAAAGCCTAACTTTTAACTTTCAGACATCCGCATATTTTGAGGTTGCTGACATGGTTTCATGATGAAAGACGCATTTATCTGGTAGTAGAGTTTGCAGCAGGAGGTGAATTGTATAAGCACCTCACTAACTCGCCCAAGGGACGATTTCCAGAAGGCATAGCTGCTAAATATATTTATCAGGTATTAACAGATTATTACTAAAACATTAGTTTTATATGTTTTGATGATCTCTTTGATGTTGCCGTAGTGCATTTACTTTGATTTCAGGCAATATTTGTATAATAGGTAATTTTTATATAATAGGTAAAAATTATAAGAAAATACAGCATGTAAGTTTGGCCTATGTGAAAATCTCTGTTTGTCCCTTTTTCTGTTTACACTTATCACAATACAAAAGTCAGTTCATCATAAAAATGCGAGATTATGGATTTATAGTAATTAGTTTCAGTTGGCGCTGTATTCTTTTTGTGCAGTACGGTGAATGACGGCACTATTGAAGCAGCTGATTGCATAAATGTTGTTTAATTTATCACATTGTAGTTTTTTGGCCTTATGGGGTATTTTTTTTTGGGAAAATGTTGTTTACTGATTGTGATATCACTTTTAACCAAAAATATTCAAATTATAAAAAACAAATTATGAATTTTTTGCTCAGAATGATGGTCTGATTACACTTTTTCAATATTCGGTATGGTGTTTCTTACACCCTGTATATATGATTATCCATATTTTAGAAACCATAGTACAAGCTATGCCTAGCTTGGGTCTAGAATGCACTGTGTAATATGTCCCAGAAATCACAATATACATGTTTTATGCATATTTTTTATTATTTTATAATATTATTTAACTGTACTTATATGTGTATGTATCCAGGTTGCAGATGCAGTAGAGTACTGCCATCAACATCATGTAATACACAGAGACATAAAGCCAGAGAACATATTAGTTGCTTATAATGGTGACCTCAAACTTGCTGACTTTGGCTGGTCTGTGCATGCTCCTTCAGAAAGGTAAATATACTTAGTCTACTAAGCTACATATGTACATGATTGGATTGTTTCATAATGCACCTGGCGTTTTCATGCAGAACTATCACATACAAATATATTATTTGGGTGTGGCTTCGCTTTTGTCAAAAAAGATTTTGTCAATCGATTCACACCCTTTTTTTTTTATACCCATTGAGTAGTTAAGGTGTGAAAGCGTAACAACAAACTCACACTACTATTAGTCAGATTTGAATGATTCTTTGTATTGGATAGAGTAATTATTGAATAAAAATATGTGCTATGAAACATCATGTTACAACCCTAAAAAGCGGAGCAGTGATCATAACTGTTGGTGAAACTGTAGAGAATGGCTAGTATTTTATATTAGTTAAAATTTACTATCACACATATAGTCCACTGAAATGTATGGTAACTAATAAAACGCCTACCAGATAAATATGAGATACACATGCTAAATTCAAGTAAGAGTCTTTTATAAAACATACAAACACAATACTGTTTGGTAAGGTTCACTATATATTTTTTTAAATTACTAGTAACATGGGTGTGACTTTACTTGTATTCTTGTTAACCCCTCCAGCTAGGCTGTTTGTTTTAGAAGTGGGTTCATGTCATAGTGCATTAGGTGGGGTTTGAAGCTGCAGCCACTTGATAGCCGCTTATTTCTTATTACTACATTCTATAGATCTAAGTATTGTACATATTATATTTATATAAAGGTATAACAAAATAGTTTGTGTTGATAACATGATAACTTTTGTTATTCTTTAATAGTTAATTACTTTGATATAAAGAGCCTTGTTGTTTTCTTCTAGGCGTAAGACAATGTGTGGTACATTAGACTATTTACCCCCAGAGATGATAAAGCGTGAAGTATACGATGTGTCAGTAGACCATTGGTGCATTGGAGTACTTTTATATGAATTCCTTGTTGGGAAACCTCCATTTGAAAGTGAAGGTCAAGACAAAACTTATGCAAGGATCCTTGCGTTAGATATGGTGTATCCCAGCTATGTACCTGAAGGTGCAAAGGATCTCATTTCTAAGGTTGGTAAAAAAATTATTGTTTTCGTGACTTGTATAGGTACGTAATATATTAGGTGTGTAAATTGGGACTTCATTGTTGATAATATTAAGTCACCTCATATGGTGAAAAACAATTGTGTTTGCTATATTATTTCACACTATGGTACAAGAGAATCCCTTCTCAAATAATTATAACTGTAGGCAATCCCAATTTAAATAATTTGGTAGTATGTTGCTGGTAGCGATTTCTAACTTATAAATTTATATCTTATATTTTAATGGTTAGTTGCTATACTGAGTAGATGGTATTAGTATAGAGAGTTGTCCTACCATAAAGCGACCAGCCATCCCGTAATGCCAGACGTTGTCCCGCTTTACAATAATTAGTAATATAGTCCCGCAAAATGTTCTTCGTTCGTTCTACGTTCTACGATAATACGGAATGTCATTAAAATAACTGCTTGGTCATTGTCCAGTACCTGCTTTGCTTATCAGGGCTGAATGCGCCTAACGAAAGAGCATTTTCGTTAAAGAATTTATTAGGACGCCTAAAAAAACCTTGTGTTGGAACGATTGTAGTGTCTCTTCAACACAAAGGTGTGGCCTGGTGGACCGCGGCCCAACGGTTGATATTGGGAAGTTGTAAATATACTAATCGGTGCGAGAACTTTGATTGCGCGATGCAGGATTAGTTACTCCATAGTTCAGTGTGTCTTCGTTCAATGAAATTGAAGTATGTTTTCCCTGTATGTGGATGTCGCCACAATCTCATTGAAAGTCGAAACTACGTACGTACGTACGTCGGTACTAACTACTACCTATTACCCTGTGCTGTCTGAAGAAGGGAAAATTTTATATAGGCAGTGTGTTATATGTTTTATTTTGAGTATGTACTTATTATTTGCTCTGTTGGTTTTTATGAAAGAGGCAAGAACAGCAATAAATGCTTTTATACATATTTTATAGAGCAAACCAGCAACTCGCAATGAAAGAAAGTAGTATATGAACAAACAGAGCACTACTTCTCTATAATGTTTTAAAATAATTAGTTTTGCTAATTAGCACACATTATCTGAAGTATGCATAACATTTTTTTTTAATTTTCCCAGTTAATAGCTTTCCAATAGCATCCAGTATAGAAAAGTGTATTCATAGCTGCAGTCTCTGTGCTTGTTTTAATTATCTCTTTTCGTTTGTTTCAGCTTCTACGGCACTCAAGCAAAGACCGGCTATCATTAGATGCAGTAAAGAAGCACTACTGGGTGCAGCAGTTCCAGAACAATGGTGTATAAGGATTACATAATGTTATGTTAGTACTAATTAATTATTATTTTAAATGTAACAATAAAAATATGTATTTTCAATAAAATATTTTATTTAACAATTCTTATACATATATCTTTATTTTGGGTCTGATTCCACCTTATTAATATTATGACACATTGACTAATAAATTCCAAGGTCTGAACCATGCAAAAACCATGAAAAACGATGATTACAATCTAGTTATTTCGTTAGTCAATGTTTTATGTTTGGGTACAGTAGTAGATAAATGTTATATTTCAGCATAGGTATTTTAAGTTTCATATCAATATTTGACCTATACACCAAACTATTTCATCATACTGTTCATTAATTAGTTACTATACCACCTGTTGTTTATGATTAGATATGTATTTCGAACGCACCATACTGTTTACGGAAGCAGACCAAAGAAGAATATTACAAACAAAATAACAATATCTCAGAAGTAAATTCTTGAAGAACTTCAGAGGCATAGTATATAAAAAACATTAGTACATCACAGAGTATAACCATATGATTTAATCCAATCTAGACCTTCTTTAGTGTTCTTCAAAGGCTTGTATTCAAGTCCAATCCAATCTTGATATCCGTTGCTTGCGAGCTGTTCAAGCACAAACTTATAATTAATTTCTCCAGGGGTATCCGGTTCATTGCGGTGAGGTACTTGAGCTATCTGAAATTATTAGAGATGGAATTATTGGTATTATTATGTAACAACATTCACTATTGAACATATCAGAATATTATAAGACACGTTTATACCTAAGATAATATACCTAAGAAGATACATACGTAAGAAAATATGCTACTTTTCCATTATTTATCTTTAAGTTTGAATATGAAATCACTCTAAACAAGAGTCGCCAAAGTCGCTGAGGAGCGGACAACTGTACAGGAAGTCTAAAACAGAGCCAGAAGACAACAAATCTTCATCAACGCAAATCCTCTGCTATAGAATTTCTTTCTATAGAGAGTAACTCCAGTTTTCTCTGCTAACATACTTCATAAGTTCTTCGCCAATATTGGAAAAGCAAATTTTAACCAATAGAGATCAATCAAATTACTAATCCCAACCAGCCAGCCCCAACTCATGAGGAAGTTAAGCGTATTATAATACATCGGTCGGTCTGGGCTTTCACTAATAAAATCTGCAAAGCGTATCCTTGTACCTAGAATCTGCCACGTTTTAAATATCTATATTCCAGTGAGTGGGTATCTTTTGTACACTTTTCAAAAGGGCTGTCACTGTCCCTATTATAATAGTGGATATAAACATGAGTGGGGACCAAGGTAGTGTCAATAATTATACACCTATATCTTGACGACACGCAGCAGAGGGGCTCGTGGCTCAGTGGTAACCGAGTACAAATTTATTAAATACAAAATTAATATTTTTTAAACGGCAAACGGCCTCGGGCCGCGGGCCCGACGCCGTTTGCCCGCTCTGCCACCCTATTGTTACGCCACTGGGTCTGATGGCAGTCGCTTCACGTAAAATATCAAAGTTCGTATCGCAGTTAGACTGAATGCCGACCACAACTTAGTTGGGAAAAGGCGCGGAGGATGATGATCTATTTTGACCACATTTTCGAAAATATTAAAAAAAAAAAAAAACTGAACCATAGGCCACTTCGATATATAAACTTATATCAAATTAATTACTGATAACCAATACGGATTTCGTCCAAGGAAACAGTAGATATAGGGCAAAGTTAGTTTTCAGTAAGGGTGTCTGTACTCCTTTTACCACAAAATAGTTAATAGTACTTGTGCAGACGAAACTAACTATATGCTTACTTACTTAAAAACAAAAAAGACACCAATGGCAAAAACTAGAACAACATGAACATAACAAAACTGTTTTACGTTACATTTCAAGTTCCTGATATTGTCTCATTGACAACACTTAACATTTTTTTAAACTAATATGAATTTATATATAATTTCATTTGATTTTCCCTAAACATGTATTAAGGGCAACATTTGTCTCCAAGTTCTTCAAGACATATATTCTCCTTATGAAGGTGGAACTATTAAATAATATTCATAATACCTGTACATGTCCTACATAGGGCATAAACTTGGTGATGCTGTGTGATATGTCTCCCATTATTTGTTGTAAATGGAATACATCTAACATCAATTTTAAGTTGGGACTGTTGATGCGTTTTATTATGTCCAAAGCTGGAAAAATAAAGACAAATTCACTTGATTAACAGTAATCTTGGCTGTCTCATAATCTTGTAGTTCTTTGTTACCCCTTTATTCTATTTTGAAGTAAAGGGTCCATTTTAATTTAAAACTATACACACCTTTGTAGAAATCATTTAAAAAATAATAAGGGACTGAGTACTGATTTATGGGCTCAATAACACCAAGGATATTCTCATTCTTGAGTATATCAGCAGCATATTTCAAATTTTTCTCATATGTTTCCCAATTTTGAGATGTGGGATTTTCTAGTTTTCCTGCCATGATGTGTATTTTTTTAGCATTTAAAGCCTTCGCATAGTTTACTGTGGTTTCAAAGTTCGCTTTGAATTCATTCTCTTTTCCTGGCACTGCAGTTACTCCTAGTTCTCCTTTAGTTACATCTCCTGAAAAGTAAAGTATTTCAGTTAATATGTTTTCTATCCCATGGTAATACTTGACTTCTTAAAAGCTATCCCATGGTAATACTTGACTTCTTAAAAGTTTAGTTCAAATCCCTACCTTTTATGTACAGGACTGAAAATGTAACACCACTGTAAGAGGCTCAAAAGCTTGTTGAGAGGATTTATTTATGTTATAAAAATATGTACATACTCATATTAATTTACAGTGGTACAAATATGTTTATTATAAAATATATTGTACATTATATTGTGTTTGTGGTCCTTGTTATTACAATAATTATAACTTTATTCGCTGATTTAACTGAAACAACTAGAATTAATTATAATACATCAATTATGTCTAATGTAAATATTTAGGTAATAATATGATACCTAAATATTTAATAAATAAAATACTTATTAAAAAAAAGGTTGCGACGCGAATTAAGTATTATAGATTTTTAGACAAATGAGCAAGAGATGCATGCAAAAGATGGAAACTTTAAACTAATTTTAGGAAAACAATTTTCATATGCATATATTATAACAAACCTGTTTTCAAGTTAATCAAAACTTGTTCGATACCGGCCTTTTCTTTAGCATCTCTCACTTGTTCCAATGTGAATCCCAATGGGAATCCACTTTCAACAGCTTTGAACCCTGCATCTTTGGCCAAAGCATATCTTTCTAAAATAGAAGATGCTTCAGTAAACATAAACGCCAAGTTAGCACAGAACTTCATTGTGAAGTGAACACAGATAAGTTATTGTCAATGTATTTTAGAGGTTAACATTCAGCCGGCCTAGGATACTTAACACTGCGTTTAGTTATTGTTTATTTCAAATAAATAGCAGTTTTAAAAATAACAAACGCTGATAACCTATCTCACCACAAGTCGTCTGGAAAACTTTGGTTTGTTATCTTTTACTTTTATCATATCACAACACTCAACGACAAAAAACCTTGAAAGCTACCTATATATACATTTAGTGATTAAAATAAATGTAAGTACCTATATTATGATGTGTAGTAGGCACTCTTTTTTTTATCGTGTTTAAATCCCATGGGGTCATCACCTCACCGGAGCCGCCGGTGAAGTGGTATGTCGGAATCGAACCGACTAAAACCACACGGTGTTCCGTCACAAATGAGTCTATTGCAAGGGACTCTTGTATACCCTTGATATGATATATGTATAGGTAAGCCAAGGGAGTCTAATATTGAGAACAAGCTCCAAGCTACTTTGAGTGAAGAATAGACATGACTGGTAAAGGTTGGCACGGGTTAGGTTAATTACGGAACTTGTCTGGTTCTCAGGCAGAGACATCAAAGAAGTTTCAAAACAGATGACTCTGCAAAGATGGATATAGGCTTGGTAGTGTTGTCTAAGGAAATAAATTAGTAGAGCCCTTTCTTCAGCAGCGGTGGGAGAGTGTATGCCATGATTTTTGCCCAATCGGGGCAATGTGAATTTAGCTTATTTATATAAAGGAAGTTTTACGTCATTGCTCCTTTCACGCCTCTTTTCCAACATTGTCAATGTATACTTACATAAAGGTAGGTATATAAAAAGTTACAATTTGACGTGCATATAACTTATAAGTGTCTTAATATAGCTATCGCAGTTAGGTGTCTCTGTTCAGCAGTCGCCTGCCACCTTACAGAGAACCAGTGAGCCGCGATGTGTCCTGATTCTTCTCCAAAAGGCCGGTAGAATCACACTAGAGTTTGTTTTAGGCCTGAGACTAGCATGAATAAACTGTAAGTTCTCGGAGTCGCTGATAACTCAAGGGTAGGTTACTACATCTCTGGAAAGAAAATAGTGCAGACTATTCAGAGGCAAACCTCGAATATTTGTGAGGTGCACTATAATGCCCCATCTTTATATAATCGGTGAAATTAGACGGCGTTAATATAGCATAATCTTTATTGTATACCAACGACATATAAAAAAAATACACTAAGTAGAAATGTACAATAGGCGGCCTTATCGCTAAGAGCGATTTTTTACAGGCATTAACACATTGTATTAGATTTCTCCCTTCGAGTTACAACCAACAATCGCAGAGACGTCCCAAACACCCCCTGTTTTATCCATAACGTTCTATCATCAGTTGCCCCAGTCTAGCGGTGCAGCGTTGTTGAAATGCGGGTCCTTTACGGAAAGGGTCTACACTCTACACCCTGTAAGCAGTTATGCCAACCGGTCCTCCGTTTTGGCAGGAACCTCCACTGGCTGCCGCTGCTTGACTTTGTCGGTTGGATTCATGAGTGGTTATGACCCTCCGCCAGAAGCTACCAACGTAGTAAACCCGATTTGTATTTCCCGTTGACCACTGTAGGGGTGTAAATATTTAAGGGCGACCTACGGACGTAAATGTTTCGGTGTAAAAATCTATTGGAAAGTTAGCCCAAATGATACAATATTGTATCATTTGGGTTTAGGGTAGAAATAAAAAGCAACTGATTATTAGAATCTCTTTATTATATGGTCTATCCATTGATTATTAGGCTCAGTTTATTATTCCAAAATTATATATTTCGTAACAATATATTGTATGGTCCCTACATAATGTTAAACAAACTAATCAATAATTTCAACTATTATAAAAGCTAACAAAGATGTGACCGTCGAAGTATATAATAAAACCAAGCTTGCCATAAAAAATATATAATGGCCACTTCTAATATCGGTTTAACACAAATATCGAAGCTGCACTTACATATAACTTTTATTAATTGGAATGATTGTAATTTGGGAACAAAATTTGGAAAGAACATAAATATATCGATGACCACCGGCTAACTAGCGCTCAGTTAAAGCCAAGGTACGCGTATTGATATACAAACGCTAAACTATTATTTTAACACAAGTTTTATTAAAAATCCTCACAAATGCATGTGCTGGCAGTACACAGTCTTATAAACAAGAGGTATTTGCGGTTATAACATTTTATATAAATATGTTTTTGATATTAACACAGCCATATTTTTACAATATTGTGTTACTACAAACTAGTTTAGTATTCTACGTAAATATTAACACGTAAATTAGGGTCTTAAACAATAATTTGTGAACAGTTCTTTCAAAATCAGAAAGAAGTGTGCAATTTGAGCAGAATTTTCCAATACCCTGTAACGCACACTAAATTCGAGCTGTCATGGCCGCTGGGTTACAATTGGGTGGCCCAATTCATGAAATCACTAAGTCCAAAAAGTGACTTTTGAGATATTTATGAAAAAAAGTTTTAAATGAGAGCTGAAATGACATGTGTTAGTAAAAAAAAACAAAAATAAAACACACAATGGCGTGTGTGTTTTATTTTTGTTTTTTTATTTTAATTTTTTTTTAAGTTTAATTTTAATATTGGTTGGCAATATTAAACCAGAAGGCCCACTCTCGTTTTTTAAAGATGAACAATACATGATCTATTACATTTTAAAGGATATTTAATTCCGCTTTAGAAAATTCTGACAGACATGCAATGAAACAAATTATATCCTGGCTTAGAATCAGCATCTGAATACCATAGATAGTGTATCCTACACGGGCATCAAACAACAAGTAGTTAAACACTAATTAAACCACTTACACCACGTTTGTGGAGTTCTTGTTGCCGAAACAAATTTGTAATTTTAGGTGTTTTATCACCTTTTAAACGTTAGTTTGTGTAATTTCATTATCAAATTATCTAGTTATCGAAACATTTAAGTGAGTCAAGTTACAAAAAATACCTTTTTTCTAACCTACTTACGGAACCTACTCTACGGAATGAATTAAAACAATGATAATTAAAAAAAAGAAATGCAATTCTTATAAAACAAAATAACGCTCAATAAAGGTACCTAAATGCTCTTAAGATCTAAACGGGGATTAAATTTTAAAAAGTATTTATTCGTAAAAAACGTTAGTTTCGATTTGGAACATCAATATAATCGATCGATACCATCGCTAATAGATGAAAAACAGAAATAACACCTGCATGTCAACGACAAACACTCGATATGTTATTTTTGTTTTAAACTGTAATATACCTGCTAAAATAAGTATTTTGATATATAGCTAAACTATTTTATTAAACCAAGCTATCTAAACTTGGTTCAGTGTGAGAATTGACCATCTCAGTCCACAACAGGAACATCCGTTTTTACCATATACGCCTGCTAAAATTAAAATAGCCTAAAATAATATTTACGACACATTGCATGTCCTGCAAAACTGCAATTAATGAACATGAAATTGAAAACCCATTTATCTAGATTGTTACCGTTAAACGTACCGTGCAGAAAATGTGAGAAATAAAAAAAAATTAAGTGATGAAATACATTAAGTTTTTGTTTCAATGTTACTTAATAAAAAAAAATACTTGAAATTTAATGGCTATTTTGCACAGATAGGATAATAGTCTAAAATTGTGCGAAAAACTAAGTAATAATATTTAATCATTCTTCGTGTTATATGTAGGATCGTAATTAAAATGATGTTATAAAATGAAGTGGAAGACATATGGAACACTTGTCTTAAATTAATTAGCAAGGAAAAAGACGGACATTATTATAGTCAATAAACACCAAAATTAAAACGTATACTATAAATTAAATATCGATCTTTAGTCTTAATAAAGCTTTTTATAGAAACACGAATATGAGCGCATATAATCAAAGATACTCGGATACATACCAGGTCTTAATCAAACACCTTTGAGTATCCAAAAATACTATACAATAATCTTTAGACTTCAAGACCTTTAAAACAGTAGGTACCTACAAACTTCTGTAAGCTACATGTTACAAAAACTTAGAGTGGGTGGTGGGTACAACAAACTCATTCCTAATCATATACCGCATATAAGCTAGTTTGTATAATCGGGGAAGCAAAAACGACTCTTGTTCGTTTACCACTCGACTAGACGCAATGATACTGGGGATTTCGGCGCCAGTAGAAAATCGAATTGAATGTCCAACTCGCCGTCAAACTCAACGCGCCATCTCTGCATTATCTAGAAAGTTAATGATAAATCAATAAGCAAATACATTTATATCTTAGAAGTTGTGTCCTCATACACGCAGAGAAGCGAGTTTATATCGATAGATATTTGGTCTCTGGGTATGCGGTTCGAAGACCAACCGGCAAGAACAAACCAAAACGAAAAAAGTGCGCAAAACTAGCGCTTACCCTAGTTTTGCGCACTTTTTTCGTTTTGGTTTATCCAGTACTTATACTGGATTCAATCTGGGTGCTTCAGTACAAACGCCGACATGTTAAGTGGCTCACTTCATTTGTAAACAGGGAACATTAGCCCCCGGGACTTCCTGTATTGTGTCACTATCACCGTTCAAAATTTAATTTGAGACAACAACTGCACCAAATGGATTGGTTTTCACTAGTTATGTGCCCATACAAGGAAATAAATTTAAGCCTGGCAATTAATCTTTTACTGTGATTTGAGACTTTTCTAAAGTGCATCTTTATTGGCCCTAAATAAGTCCAATGAAGATGCACTTGTCATTTTATGTAGTAGACTTTTCACGCCTAAATCAAAAAGTCGTGAAGGATACAAGAAAACTTCAAGGATACATCATAATCATTAACTGTAGGTCAAAATCATCATTCCAAAAGCAAAATACAGAAGTAATCATAGTAGGTACCTTAGCGAGCAGCAGATGTAGTTCCATATCAACGAATCGTTTTCCGGGGCACATTCGTCTTCCGCGTCCAAAAGGTGCTACTAACGACGCAGCATGCGGCGTCATCGGTTGGACCCAACGCTCCGGTAGGAACTCCTCAGCGCGACAGAAGTTCTCCTCGCGACGACAGGCTGCACCCGTATGAGCCAGTACGAAAGTCTAGAACACAACGCAAGTAAAATTTTTAAATATATCATTTAATATATTATTTGCAATTATAATGTCACCCGAAAATTTAAGAGAATCCAGAAACTAGTATAACTGGTTTAGTTATAAATAGGCACAAAGCTTATCTGACTTAACATTAAAGATCATCATAATCTTAAAAGATTTGAACAATAACTTGCGTGCTTGATGGTCATTTATGATCTAAATTATAATGATCGGATTGCAACTAATCTCCCAATCATTCTTATACATACATAAATAGACAAGAAGTGGTAGACGGAGGCGTATTAAAAACCCACATTTTGCCAGCTATAAAATTTGGTTCCGTTCACGTAATAGGGGGCAAGCACGCAAGTCTATTGCCGTCAACCGGGCACTTTGGGAATTAAAGATGGGAAAATTGGGAGTATATTTAAAGGGAAAGGTAGGAAAGGGACATTGCTTTTACGGACGGATTGGGGACTGTAAGGAATGGCTCATTGTAATCATTCTTAATTTCTGATTCTAATAGAAGTATTTCTGACTGTTCTTTTTGCTCGTTAGGCAGATTGCATTTTGTAATATTTTGAAATAGATCATGTGTCAAGTCTTTTTGAACTTACCCCAGCAGGCAGCTTATGCCCAGCTATGGTCATTGGCGCATCCAGAAGCCTTGCCAAAAACGGAGCCGTGGGTAGAAGTCTAAAAGCTTCATAGATCGCTGCATGAACTGATGGCGCTGTGGCAATATCTTCTGCATTTAACGTACTGCACGAAGGTAGCTCGGAACGAATGATCCTTTGCCAGTCCGGTCGCCCGCTCAGTAAGTACAACAAGAATACCAGACTGTTTGCTAGCTGGCAACAACAAAATTGTATAGTGGTAGTAAAAAAGCAGTAATTATATCGTATTTCCAACAACACGGCTCACTCATAAAATACCTACTGTCACTTAGCAAAAACATTATTTTAAAAAAGTGGCATTATGTGCCTCAAACGACTTACTTAAGTTATCGATAAGCAAATCCCAGTATAAATCATTACATTTATTTTACTTGTCACTGACACTGATGTCTCTTAATAATAATAATCATTTAAAACCTAAATATGATTAATCATACCGTCTCAATCCCAGCTGTGATGAAGTCGATGACTGCTGCTTTTTTATCTCTCATGTCAAGAGCTGGGTTCTCCAGAATCTTTAGGAAAATTTCGCGCATAGCATCATCGTTGGCAGTCCCTTGTTTCTTTAACTTGGCTTCCTCCATCAGCTCCGATACTATCCTGCCATTAATGTAATTTTATGCTTGACGTATTCAAATTAAACAGATAATAGGCAATATGATATTCATAAGATGTATGTATAGTTACTATCACATATCGAATGGTGGAGGGTCTTGAACAAAAGTACCTATTCGATTTCTTGTATATTTTATACAATTATACTTATCGAACAAGAATGAAACCGACTTAAAACTTTTTGGTAGTCTATTTACTTCTTAATGTTAAGACTACTTGCCTTAATTACAGTCAGTTATCTACAATAGACTTTAAATCGACAATCGACTTATGCCGCGTTCCTATATTCAAGAAACGATTCGTTTTGCTTACGGATTTTTCGTTGAATTTTCAACGAAAATTTTACCGTGCGTAAGTAAGACGGATCGTTTCTTGAATATAGGAACGCGGCATTAGTAGATTATTAGCACCATTGGCATATTTATCAAATTGAAAGCATTATGCATTGTTTACAGAATTTTATTGAATTAAGATTAGATTAAAATGGTTTAAGTATTTATTGTATAGTCTGTATACTTAATTATATACCTAATCAACATTAATAACAAGGTTTCAACGCAGATTAGGTCGTTCGTGAGTATTTAAAATGTGATTTTCGATAAAACCTCGTGTTAAGTTAAAGACAAAAAATCCAAAATCAGGGTTAGTTGTCATCACCCTGTTATCGTTTCTGCCCTCCGATCTCAGAATTCTTTTATCCGGCAAATAAATAGGCATTTTGCTAGCGACGATAGTTATATAGAAAATATAACTTTATATGTATCGGCCTTCGTATGAGCTCTACGTACCTATAATTAATAAATAACTTATTTATCTAGAATCAATAATAAGTTTACTACTTAATAGTAACATGATCTTGTTTTTCATACCACATGTTATCATAATTAAATTAACATACTTACAACTAGAATATAATAGAACTAGCTGTGGCCGCGACTTCGTCCGCTTGCGACTCTATATCAGCCTGTTATAAAACGCAACGTGACTACCTGTTCGTTAACATGATTGATTTAGTGTTTGTTAATTGGGCAGGTGAACTTGATTCGATAATGACCTGCGTAAGTGAAGCCGCAACCAATGCTAATGTAACCTATAACTACGCTTCTCTATAGACTATATTAGACGTCGAATTTCCCGCAACGTGTGCATTATAAATTATTTGTATTACTAATTCGAGAAAGATCATGTACCTACAGCTGACCGTGTGAAAAGCAACTCCCACTGAAATTGACGCCTGCTACTAAAAGACTTTGTCCTTGTGCTTTGTTTAGTCATTGCGTAAGCGTAACATAACTCACCGGAAACTTTACTCGTTTTAAACTAAATAGGAAAATATAAGAACTAGTGATTAGAGAGCTTGGGGTATTACAACGTAGAGAACGTTATGCCGCATCCTGTTAAAATCCCGGCTTCAACATAGTTTAATTCTAGACTCTTGGCTTTTAATCTGGTACCGTTACGTTTTTTAAGAGGATTTAAATATTCAGTGTTTACGCCTTTTATATTCGTAAATATTCTATAATTAACTGATGCTGAACTGCTATGGCCTGATGATTACGTGTAAGAAATGCTCTTTCGCATAGGCCGATCATCTGGACTTGCCACTTAAATCCACCGCTTCAACCGCTTTACGGTTTACCATTGCACCGGTGCACTCGTCCCACATTACTAAGCAGATATCGCGGGTCTAGAAATGTTGCGAAATGGGCTTTCCATATTGTCCATGTTAATTGGGACTGTAAACATAGTATGGGCGCTTTTGCCTCCGAATAACAATGTAGCTGCTATGCCCGATTAGATAAACGTCCGGCTTTCTACCGATAAACGAACTTGCGCGATCTTGTACTAATGTACTGACGTATTTATGTACATATAATTCGACTTCGTATCAAGATGAAACACGATTTTAAGTTAGACCCCCAGCAACACAACAATGAAAACTGCATCGCTGCAAATTCGTGCAATAGTTTTTGCGTGATTCGCGTACAAACATACAGACATACAAATAAAAAGTCAAAAAAGTTGTTTTGGCTTCCATTCCTCTTTTAGAGGCCCCTCATATTACTTTTGCTTACTTATGTGCAGGTAACGGCCATTTACAATTTTACTATGTTTATAGATATACTCACGTGTGAATAGTTTCCTCGCTCCTAACAAACGTTCTATAGAGGGTGGTTGGTGCAAACTTCCATAATGGTGCCCCGTAGTAGGAGTCTCGTTGTGCCCTGAAGTGTGCCTTGACTGCGGTAGCTAAGGTTGCAGCACGGCCAGACATCCAACGCTCTAGAAATCCGAGCCTTGTTCCTAGCATTAGACCGCACACCGCTATAAAATTAAAAACAGGATTCTTAGTAAAGGGACCCGTTATGACTATGTCGGTGAAACATTTTGTAAGCTGATCTTACATTATTATGACTGTGACTATTTTATATGTATGTATCCAATTCTTTTATTTTGTATCATACGATACTTCTTATTTGTTTCTAGAAAATTACAAAGCTTTCTAAGTTCTGAACGAAGCTAAACAGAGTTGGTAAAAAAATCTTCAAGCCATAACTCAAGAACTACTGATATTAGGTATGCTGTGGTGTAAAATAATATTTGTTCTCTTGATGTAAAACTTGTAAAACTATAATTATAAAAATTGTAGGCAATATGCCTTCAAAACATTACTCGACCTAATGAAACAGGTAGTAGGTACGCAGGTATCAGATCTCATATTACCTAATAATTATTTTATTTAATTAGGAAGGTATTAAGTAAAATGCTTTTTGGAATCAAAAATATTCTTTGGCATTCTCAGCTGCGGATAAAAGTGGCACATTGAATTATTTTACATTAAACACTTACATAAAATGCTGTCGAACACGTACAACTATAAGTTATACTTAGAACACGACTCCCAGTCAAAACTGATCATCTCTCACGAATGACAGAAAAAAGTCAGACAGCACGCAGCATATTTGGACAGCAAATTTATTTATTTCAAATAGATAAACTTATTTGCTACCAGTCACTCACCTTGCTAGTCAAATAAGTTGTCCTGTGGCTTGCTTACGATTATGCGAGTATATTTTTTAAGTTTTACACAGTTCTGTAAGCTGAATTATCTACATTAGTTTTTCTATTAGTTCACCTAAATTATTTAGTGCTAAACGTGCAATTGGTTAACTTTCGCCTATTTGTTTCTTAAATCAAGATCAAATAATACCTACTTTTTATATTAATGATTGTCTTAATTATAAATTTATACAATGCATTTGTGCAGATATTTTGTTTCATACTCTAGAATTATTTATTATATTATACCTAGTTTTGATTTTCTTTGCTAAACAATGAACAGCTGTATAAAAATACCAAATATTTCAGTTAATTATGACAGAGTTATAGTATAAATAATAATTCCTTCAGGGCGTTGATTGGGCTGTTATGGCGCTGTAGCGCATCGGGCATGTTTACACTCAGAGGCACATACCTGTTATTATTCCTGTTAAACATTAAATATTTAACAAAATAGAAGTATCGTTACATTTAGTTGTCATATTATGACAACTAAACGTAACGATACTCCTAGCACATAGTTTCCAGTCAGTAAAGTTGATAACTTTAAACCAATTCTAAAAGTCAAATCCATATGTGGGAGAGCCATGCTTCGGCACGTATGGTCCGGCTCGACTCCGCTCGTTGCCACGGCCTCACAGAAAACCGGCCGTGAAGCAATGCTTGCATTGCATTTCGCAGCGTGAGTGAGGTTACCGGAGGCCCTAACCCTTCCCTCTCCCTTATTCCCGTCCTTCCCCTCTCCCCCCTCTTCCCACTCTTCCCCCCCCTCCCCCTCTTCTCCTACTCCCACCTTAAAGGGCGGCAACGCACTTGTGACTCGA
Organism: Euplagia quadripunctaria; assembly: GCA_963859945.1. Taxonomy (NCBI): domain Eukaryota; kingdom Metazoa; phylum Arthropoda; class Insecta; order Lepidoptera; family Erebidae; genus Euplagia; species Euplagia quadripunctaria. The sequence continues at coordinate 9,699,516 of OY982580.1, forward strand.
GTTGCAGGTGCCCATGGGCGGCGGTAGTCATTTACCATCAGGTACCTATACCATAAAAAAAAAAAAAAAAATTGCCGGGTACGATTTATAATGTATTTCTGATATTATTGTTGCATTCCTAGCGATTGAAGGCTGCACATGAGTACGATGGCAGCTAACGCTATTTTCTACTACTTGTGACCCACATTCTTATCTTGACGAGCGTCATTTTCTCGTCACTATTATTGCAAGTATGAATCTATTTAAGACCCGTTGACTTCAGTATTTGAACTCGGGGACAATGCATACAAGATTGCATATTATTATATTTAGATGCAAAACGATTACATTATACAAATCACCAACAAAGTTAGGTATTCAATTATTATATTACTAATGTTATCACCCTTTTTACTCTACATTTTGGTCTCATGTAATTAAGGTCTGTACCCATTTTTTGTACACCACCCTTTTTGCCTTTAACTGGTAAAATTCTCTTGGGAGTCTTCCTTTGATTTTATTATGTCGATAGAAATAAATTCTAAACTATAGGCATTTACTGCTAAACATAAATATCTCAAAACGAGAGAAGACTTCTATAGATCGTTGATCCATCCGGTGGGACGGAAACTCCATTCTCCCGACTCCATTCCGCGATCCAAAATCGAAAACTTACTTAACAGTTACTAACGAGAACTATTAAATAATAACTAGAGATCGCATGGTTATCGAATTTCGACTAAAATTCATTATCTTTAAATGTTTTGTTTAACATCCTTGGCCAGTATAAGTTAAACTGTCATTGTTTAAACTGTTCGTACCACGTAAGTACACTGGACCCCTTAACTTTTTATAGCCGTTTTCGCATATTTTTTAAATTAATAACACGTATTGATTAAAATTTTTAGCTTTCTGCACTTCTACATAGAAACTTGAAGTATTCCATTACACATTCTTCCGTGCGCAAAATTTGCTCAAAAAGTGGTACAAATATTCCCTTCACGTATTAATATATAGAAGATAAATACAAGCCGAAACGGAAATTTTTAAACGTGTTTAGAATATGTCCATAGCTAGTGAACACCAAACTTTTGATAGCTTATCTCAAGGCAATAAGCCTCGTAACGACTAACGACATAAGATACCAACAAAACTTAAAAACGTTCCTATCAAAACTTATCTTAATAGTTTCCTGACTTAAAAGATTGTGTTATTTTTGGAATTTATCCAGTAAACATTTTTGGTTAATATATCTGAGCTGCTAATACCTCATAGCAATACTCAAGTAAACATTATTTATGGTCAGTTTGTGAGGGCCCTTCATACGATACGAATCCTTTTATGTATTAAAACTGTTTTATTACTTACACTCGAGTCCCATTCTGTTGGTAAGTTGGTCAAAACCAACGACAGTTCCGTCATTTCTTCGACAGAAGTCCAAAAGAACGAGAAAGTCGTCACAGATGTTATTGAGTTCTGGTAGAAATCCCTGCATAGTACTAGGACTCGTGAGTTCGCCGGTCAAATGCTTGCGTAGATGATACCATTTTTCTCCTTGTCTGCAAAATCATATGACAATTACAAATCAAATCTCATCAGCGTCCCTTATCGTAAATAAATCATTTGTCTATGTACGAGATAAGGCACTTAAGTTTTTGACTCACACTACTATTCCAAACAAATAATATTCACTAGTACCTATTGTTTCCCAGCAAATAAAATATAGCCAGAACCTAATAAAATATATGATGTATTGCAATTGTTACAGAAACCTTGAAAGCATCGTGGCCAAATACACGTGATCGTTTTATAAATGTTACACCTGCTATTTAGGCAACAACGGTCGCTTATTTCCTTTTTGCTAACGCAGTGTCCTTGCTAAAGGCTTACCTTGCTACCTAGCTTAATTTAGGCAAAAATTTGCTCAAAAACTTGTGTATTCTTACTTCCGACATACACATTTTTTGTGTTGGAGTACTACAGGTACTTACATTTTTCTGTAATATTGTATAAGTAAAGAAAGTATTTAAATTTTAGGCTCGGTAGTTTCGGTTCGATAAAAGGAGGGAGTCAATTCTCATTTATTTTCTTAAATAACTTTTAAACTACTAATCGTATATTGTAAAAAAAATGTATTAAGGTATTTATTTAAAAATGAGGGTCCTCAGAGAACCGTCAAATTTAAATCGGACCAACCTTGAATACAACCAATTCAATTAAAGTAAGAATGATTAAAACCGGTTCACAAATGGCAAAGATATCGCGTACATTCACACAAAAAGAAGCAATATTCAGTCGAATTGAGAACCATTTCTCACCCGTTCTCCATTTTAAAACCGTTTAAAAAATTGAGCAAGTTATGTTCAGTAAATCGAACATCATGCAGTAAAAAAGATTAAAATAAGGGATTTTTTTTTAAATACATTATTTTGAACATTTTTAGTGTTCGCCCTCGATAGCCATATAGAAAAAAAATCTTATTCCGATAACTTGTTTCCGAAGTTTATATAGATAGATAACCATCAAAATAGGCAATAATAATTATCATTGCAGTGTAATAAAGAACACAGGTCCTAATGTGATTGCGCAACTATTTTGAGGTATACGTGACCAGCAAGCACAAAGGTTTACAACTATGGTTACAAGTGAAGTCAGACGGGCCCCGAGGTCACACCACCCGTTGTGATGAATGAACGATCGCATAAGATAACCTACTCTAACTGGGTATGTATGTCAATTACTCACGAAATATTTAATTAATCACATTATCAATAGTCGACTTAATATATTTATTAATAGATTGTTTTTTAATAAACATGTGTTTACAAAGCAGCGCACTAGATATGACTAGATAAGGCAAGGCATATGGTAATGAAATAGCAGGTACGAAGAAATCTAATTAAGGACAGTGTCGCTACATCTCAATTTATACTCGTCTTTTTTTGATTTTATAATGTGATCGATGTATTAGGAACGACTTTCCTGGTGAATTTACCTATATATGTACTTAGAACGTTACTAACTCGTTTACGAGTCCCGTGGAGGCGTATCGTTCAGGCTTGCTTCTTCGGTAGACTTGGACAATCTCGGTGGGGGGTCGATACGGTCTCTTTGCTGGTGTTCGAAGTACAGCTTCGAGTGCTGCCCTCTCGGCGATAGAAACTATTACAGCGCCGCCCGGCGTCGTCTCCACGAATACGGGCCCGTAACGCCTGAACATATCTGTTTGCAAATCTCTCATTGTGACCATAAACTAGAACTTCAAGCATGCAAAATTCGACCAGTCGTATAGATGTATAATTTACAATTAGTCATAGTTTCGATGATTCAATAATATTAGGCAGAACGAAATCTGGTCAAGTTTTTGTTGTTGTTTCGAGGTTAGAGAACAAAGTAAAAACTTTTTATAGTCGAAGGTTATAAATACTACTCATAAGGAAGCAAATAATATACCTAACAGTCGATTTAATTTTATTAATAGATAAAATGAAAATTGTACCTACATGAAAAGCGTAGGTACAATGAAGTACCTACTTACTTCTTCTAAAAAATAATTGTTTAACATACAAAACAAAATTATGAAATAACCGACGTAAACAGGTCATTTATAATTAGAACAACATTGTTTATCTTCTGTTGTCTCACATTCTCGAAATCTGCATAGACGTTGACCTGACCATAAATCTTCAAATGCTCCAAATAAAGTCACTAATTTAATTTATCAGTCTCTCTCTATATTAAACATGATTTTGTCTTTTAAAAAACTGTATTCAGTACGTGTAAATCATGCCACTTGAAAAATTAGCAATATTTATAAAAACTCCACCTCCACTTGCGAGTGTCATTTTTTTTCAATATTTACCTATAGGACCACTCTTTATAATCCATTTAAAATGAATCGTTAAAATTTCTTCACAATGTGCAAATATATTACCAATTGTGAACATCATAAGTTGAACGAACAAAAAGTTGTTAAATTCAGACCCCATCTCTTTTTTTAATTTGGTTAACCTTCCTATATTTTAAAAGCTTCTTAAACACTTCGTGAAATAAAGCCTTACCTTCATAAGCTTCATGAAGCTTATTCATCTTATATCTACTCCAGAACAGCCATCTGGTACCTAGAAACGGTAGAGGTTGAGGTCCTGGTAAGCGAGTAGACTGCTTGTTATCTGCCGTTCGTGCCACAAGCGCTGTGGCAACTACGACCACGAGTATTACGGCTAATACCAGGGTCGGCACACATGACCAGTCCACTAATGGTGGTGGCGTGCTCTGTAACAAAAATTAACCATTTTGGTATCACAAAGTAACGACTGTTTTTGTTAACGTTAGTTAAACAAATAACGAACCTATTATACATGCAACACGCAATTCAATTAAACTTTTGCCAAATAAATCTTTCGCTGTGTTTCTAGATTATATATAAGAAATGTACTTTCCCCTTACGTTTATATTTCTGTAAAGAACCCTAGGATCTCTAGGAAGCTACGTTTACAACCATAAATCACGACACATCCACAATAAAAATTACTTGCTCAACGACTAAAAAGCACATTGACCCCCCAACAGTATTTCTTAATATTTTCATTTATGAATATTTGTTGAAGTTCAAGTTTTGGCTTTATGAATGTTGTTTGGTGTCGCGGTCGTCGACCTCGCCGGTACGAGCTCAACATCGATGCCACATCACTGACGCAGTGTTCTTGAGCTTGACATTGGCTTTACGTAACTGTCTCTCGTTACGTAACGATGCAGCCGCAGGCACCGGACACACATCAGGCGTCAATGGCCGACCATCTCGCTAACTAACTGCATTCAGTGACAACTTAATATGTGAAAAATTATGTACCTCTCCAAGTATTGGCATGAGCAAGCGGCTGGTACGAGTTTTTATTACCGTTTTAACGCATCCCGCATTTTACAAGCACTTAGAACTGGTGTAGGAATTTAACGGGACCGACACTGCTGCGAACCTGTAATAATCGACAGTGGCATTGTTCCGTGTAAAATAATGATAAAACACAATATTGATTACACAGAATCCACTTCGTCATTCCGAACATATGCCTAAGATGTATTGTTGGGGTCCGGAATGACGAAGTGGATCAAACAGTACCACAGTGCATCAAATTACAAATTTTGCTTACTTTATTTATTAAACACATAATGATGAATATGCCATCGTAAATAAATCGTAACTTTATTAATAACTGCTTAAATCGTAGCCGTCTACTACTTAGCAATATTGATGAATGTCGTTCTTGAAAATGCATGCGACAATTACATGCCTACTACAGATATAATAACATTTGTATAAGTAAGCCGATACTTATGTACCTAAATACAGTTCAGTTTTACGTTGTTGTTGAAAATCACTCTTATCCACTGTAGGTATTACTGCAGTAATTAATGTAAGGTTTGCCCAGTTCATGGCTAACTAAGATAAATTAAGATATTTTCAAACAATGCAAATTGAGCGACAAGTATAAACGAGACAGGTATGTTTATAATATAAGAGACTTTCTGAAGCAAACCTAATGGCTTTGAAAAAAAATAACGCACGTAATCCTTAATGACGATACCAAATGCAATGCAAGGCTTAACCTAACATGAACATACTAGAAAGTCTAGCACGTCTATTATATAGGTATGAGGCTTGGTAATTGGTAATCGTCTCTGTAATTGGACGTCGTGGGGAAGTTTTTCATGGTGGGCTCTGCCTAGTGTAATATAAACACTAGGTCTGCAAACGTGGCCCACATATAAGAAAATACTTAGAAATTTATATCGATTCACCGGTTTCTCGCATCGTTGCTTCAAGATTTTCAACTGTTTTAAGAACTTGTCAGTCGAAATAGTTTTAAATCAACCCGACGATGGATTCATTTAGAAACAAGTACTTATTTCGATTTTAAAGGTTTCAAACCTACCTAACTTAAGTATGAAACATACAACTTAATGGTCCCTTACATATTTGGATTCTGGGCCTGCCCAAGTACAAACGATTACTTTACTCCTTTACACCTCTTAGGTACACATTATTGTATGCCTAAGTCCGTCACGTCGTTGCTAAAAATAAATATAAGCTATAAATAAACAGACTACCACAGACTAGTTTTTCTTTAACCCCATTACCTAAGTAATAATTTTAATGGATTTACTGGAGCATACACTAAAAAACATTTGAATTACAAATGAGTTGTTTAAGTGAATAATACCTATCAGTCCACTCAGGTGCAAAGTGATGTGGAATGAACTTAATGTAAGTTGAAGGACAGTTCAGTTTGAACAAAGCGGCGCCATCACCAACACTTATATTGGTTACGTGTACTAGGGAGACCAAGATAAGATAAGTAAGTGATCAAACAAATAAACATTGTAACCCCTGTTACTGAGTTGTCGCTATCTCTCTCTCTCTCTCCGTTGTTCCACAGTCAGTGAATAATTCCCCAAGGACGAGCTACTTAATCACTGAATAAGATTGTAGTCAATTGAATATGGTAAGGCATACTCATAAAGTTCTTATTAAACTTAAAGAGGGCGCCTTGATTTACAATATATATTTTGATATTTTTCATAAAAATCTCTACTAAAGTAAAACTTGACACTATACTGGTAATGCAAATTACCAGTATAGTGTGAGTGTCGGTGCTGCTCAAACAAGAATCTCTTAATTATCACTGGTTCGATGAAGTACCTAGTTATTAATAGCTGGTACATAATTACAGAGCACAAAATCTTTAATTACATCTTTTATTAAGATTTCATTCAAAATACTATTAGGGACAATTTTACTACCTTGAACCTAATGGAGGTTACATAGTTGTAACAGGTTGTAGGGTGAAATTTTCATACTGAATCCCAATAGAAAAAATAATATCGCGAAATAAATGAACCCGCCTTACTAATAGAAATAAATACCCCAGTGTTTGGATGTATTCAATATATTTTAAAATGCAGAAAATGTAGATATCAATACATATCTTAAATTCTTAATCAGCGTTCTTAATAAGACAACAAATTATAAGGTGTAGGTACCTTCCTTAGCGATACTACACACATTTACTTCACTTATCGTTTTTCATCGAATTTGAACATTTTTCTTGTTCTTTCCTAATCATGTAAGTATTCCTGTAAACCTGTTTTTAAAAATAAATTTAAAAAAACCAACTAAGTTGAAATATTGTAGGTACTTTGGTCTAAAACTCAGCTAATGGATACCAATTTGAAAGAAATTGGAAAAGCATAGATGACTTATGATATGTTCTGCTTTTAGTGTGTGTCTATTACTTTCGTGTTAATTGACTGACATAGTGTACATATATGTTGTTAAATACTATTGGTTTTCTGAAACATTCTTTAATATCTTGCCCAAATATTCGAGGTTATCTTGGAGCTCAGGTTGCCGTCTTAATAGTCATGTTATCGTTGTTACTCTTTTAACAAAGAAGTTGTTTGGGTCAAAAACCTCGTAAAATTCGACTCTTGTACCTACGTGCTATGGACAATCATTCTATCATATTTTTATCAAGACATTATTAATTGTTAAACAACAGATAAATAAGTTTTTTAATGAAGTTCCATCAATGTTGTTTAGAATTTTATTAACTTTACGGATTTTTATAAAACCGAAAGGCCTAATAAACACGCCCCCAGCCCCCAAACAATGAACAATTAACAGTGCGCATAAAACCTTAGCACTATATCATTCCTGCATTTTTATTCCTATACTGTGCCCATGAAGCTCGTGTGAATCAACTCACCAGTAGAAATGCATCACTAGGACCATACTGGTACTGTTTAATACACCGGTCTTTTAAATGCATTTTGAACTTCACCAGGCTACTATTCGAGCAAAAATTGAACTTCACGACATAGTCAAACACACGTTCAACGTTTAAAACTTATTCATTACTCATTAAAGATAACAAGTTTTTATTACTCGAAAATCCCTTCAACTATTAGAAAAGAGCTGATAAACTTCGAACGGCTACGGCTGTACAGATTTTCTTGAATTATTATAGCTAGGAACACTCTCGATCAAGTCACCTTTTAAACAAAAACCGGACAAGTGCGAGTCTGACTCGCGCACCGGGCGAGGGTTCCCCAAGCAAACAAACTTGTATAAATTTAGATAGTACATCATCCCGGGAATAAATTCTCGGAGACTTTTGCCAGTCTTTCTCGAAAGACAATCTTAATTTTGCGGTTGCGATGTAAACAAAGTCAACAATCCAAACGTAAAATATAAGTTTGTAATCACAAAAACTATTTTTTATGTGATGACTGATGAAACAACAAATTAACAACTTTCGGATTTTTTTCTTTTAATTCTGCTGTCAGACCTTGCTTCTTACCAAATCTCATGATTTTAGCTCAATGGGAAGTACCCAGTAGGATTTGATTTACCTGCGAAGTGTTCAAATTTGTTAAAATCTAAGGATTAATGGCCGTAACTTTTGATTGCGTTGATTTAGAAGCTTGATTTTCCTACAGCTTCAAGGGACCGCTGACATAAGTATTTGATGTTAATTTCAAGTTGATGCCTTTTCTGGTTCCTGAGGAAAAGCGTCTTGACAGACACAACGACAGACAGACAGATATAATAATAAATTAACGACTTTCTGATTTTTTCTTTTGCTTGGGCTGTGAGACCTTACTTTTTACCAAATTTCATGATTCTAAGTCAATGGGATGTACCCTATAGATTTTAATTTACCTGCGAAACGTTAAAATTTGGTCAAATATAAGGCTTAAGTGGCCATATCTTTTGATTGCATTGACTTAGAAGCTCGATTTTTTAGGGCTTCAAGGGATCGCAGACCTGTATATTTTGTATTAATTTCAACTTGATGCGTTCACGGGTTCCTGAGAAAAAGGTCTTGACAAACAGACAGACAGACGGAAAACAAAGTGATCCTATAAGGGTTCCTTTTTTTCCTTTTGAGGAACGGGACCCTAAAAAACTAAATCAAAATCGGTACATCCGTTTTGAAGCTATAATGCTACCGACAAATACACAGACACATAGATACACACTACACAGACATACAGATATACAAGTTAAACTTATAACACCCCTCCTTCGCGTCGGGGTTTAAAAACGTATTTACTTTACATGTAAATAGCTGCCGTAAGAGTTCCGTTTGTACTATTCTGTTTTTATAAAAAAATCTTAACATACATATTTACCTTCAAATGATTAGCAATGCTGTTTACAATATCACAATTTCATCACAGTTTGCATTTTTTATTGTTTATTGAAACGTTATACTTTATATTGACAGACAAACACTTGACATTGGATAAGAAACTTATTTCTAGCCGATGCCCTCGCCGAGTACCTACTTATTTCAATGACAAAATAATAAAATTTGTTATACCTTGTTCATTATAATTATGTAAGTACCGCGTATTTTTATGACAACTTCGTACGCGACACTTTTTTTTTCGTTTTTTTTAGACAACATTCTTTTTCATTCATTCCCGCATTAGGAATTACTCCTGTGTCGCGGGGGACTACAAACATACAAAGAACGGACACAAAGAACACCCAGACTCGGGTGGGAATCGAACCCACGGCCTAAGGCATAGCAGTCAGGGTCACTAACCACTAGGCCATCAGACCAGTCATCACGTCACTCTACAGATAGTTTTACTAGATGTAAGTTATGAGATTACTAGCATTAACATAGTCGAATTATCTTTTCATATTTATAAATACACTTTCTATTTTATATACCTAAAAGTATTTTTGACTAATCCAGTATCAGTTTAAAACGATAAGTACTAAATTAGTCAAATGATTGGTTAAAATCTACCATTAGGTAGTTTAAAAAAAACAAAAAAGTATTAACGAAAAACAGAGTTCAATTTTTACATGTGTTATGAAAATCAAATAGGTAAATCAACTTTAAGGACAAAACTTCGCTCTTCGTAAGTCACTTTTTAGTTTATCTTAGTAATCAGACTATATTTTGCACAAAATATCACTGAACGCTGCACCGATCAGGTCATTTTATATAAATATACATATACCTATAGTACGTAGGGCGCTACTTAAGTTTTGTTGTACTTTGTGTACTATATCTCTTCAAAAGCTCCTGTTCGCTCCACATATTTTACATATTACGGGAATAGTAAAAAGTCGCATGGCGCTAAATCTGGACTATAAAAAGGGTGTTCCAGCTTGTGCTCTCTCCATGTACCCCAAATAAATATCTTTTTATAAATAAAATCGAATCAACCTATAATTGAGATTTCCATAAAAAGAGCCAATGGACACCTTAGAGTTGTAACCATGTTATGCCCTGGTATTGCCGTCCCTGTAATTTATTCAATTATTTGTAAGCCGAATGCTTATACTAAAAGTACATTTACGTTGCATACATTACCGGTAGCATAAGGGGGGTTTGATTCGAAGTCATAAGCTTTCAATTAAGGATTCCATGCCCTAAACATTGCGCTACTGCCGTTTCTAATTTTTATCACAATAAATTAATTAATACATATTTTATTATCAAATCAGCAAATTTGGAAAGGTTACGCATATTTCGTCACATCAGGTAATAGGCATTCGATGCATAATATATAATAAAGGTTACATTTACTGGCTTTATGTTATTACCTACTAAGGGTGAGCTAATAGTGTAAAAAAACTATGTAACCTTTCATCCAGTACAAATACTGATTTTACTAAATACGTGCTGTATAAAATAAAATTGTAAAAAAAATATAATATCGGAAAAAACAGTAAGCATATTTACAAAAAACTAGAGATCGCGTGGTGGTCGAATTTCGACCATGGTTTATTTCATTGGCCAATATTACTTGACCTGTCATTGTATAGACTTTTATACCATGACAGATCAAAATATATACTGGACAGTCATAGTTGTATGTACCCGTTTTTGCATTTTTTTTAACTTTGTAGCATATATTGTTCCAAAATTTTAGCATTCATCACTTCTTCTCTGTATAAACTATAAGTGTGCGAAATTTCATACTCCTCCGTCCGCCCAATTTTCGTAAAAAGGGATCCAAAGTTTTCGCTTCACGTATTAATATACAGATGACGCACAACCTATATGGTTTCCTAATTTTAATGCACAATAAAAGTTACCAGTATTTATCTTTATACTTTCATACTAATAAAAGATCCTGTTTAAATAGATAGAAGTAATGTGTATTGATAATGACTATTATAACACAACAAGCTGAAGGATCGCTCAACTGCTGCATCGGCGCAAGATTCTTCCGCGTTTATTGAGGTCGGTTCACCCAGTTCATCGTCGCTCTTAATTGATTGCACTCCATCTCTCCGTAGCCCTCATTATTGCATGTTTCTAACATTACATCATTGTAATGCACTTATATTCAATGTTTTCTACACCAACGATACTCTTCCTCGAGTTTTATTATAAGTCATCCAACTGAAGAGTTGTGAGGTTGAAACTTCATTATGACCTACAAGTACATTAACAGAAATCAACCCGACTGTTTGGGTTATTTAAATATCTTTGATTTCGTCTGGCGTTTCGAACAGGTTACTCTGGCCGTTGTCAACGGCTGACTGGTATAGCGATTACCGCCCTCCGCCGTCGCCGTCGAGTCCGTGAGGTGGAAATTCTTGAAAAAAACATCTATCTCACGGACGGATTCATTGTTAATTTGTATCCACTTTGTTCTGGCTCTGGTGTTATGTTCTAAGTTTATATTCAAACCATTATATCAGTTTTATCAACTGGATGAAGAGGCTAGTTAGTTAGTTTTAATATGGAATAATTAGCTCATTACGATTCAATATATCTTTAAACTCATACTAGCTGTCCCCGCAGTTTCACCTGCGTTAATGGTGAATGATCCGCTTCTATTGGTCGTAGCGTGATGTTTTATAGCCTATACCCCTTCTCGATAAATGGGCTATCCAACAGTAAAACTATTTTTCATTTCGAATCAGTAGTACCTGAGATTAGCGCGTTCAAGCAAACAAACAAAACAAACTCTTCAGGTTTACAATATTACAATATTAGTATAGATTGCTCATGGAGTACCAACTTCAAATATTATCGACACAAATATCTTTACGCTTGATGCTTGATGCGATTCTGTTTTTCAAAAATAGTAGACGGCTGTTGCGTCACCATTTCGTATTTTGCAATTAATTTACATTTTTACAGTCAACAAAAGGAAGTGAATTAAGTTTGTAGTCTAATGGTATACATTGTAGATTTCCTGGTACGAAAGTTCATAGCTTTTAAGTGTTCATAGTGTAGTTACACCGAGAAGAGTTAACATTTTTACAAGGTGGACAAAATCTATAATTTGGTAGCCTGTTATCAGATTGGCAACTGATATTTGTTTTTTATCAATAGCGTAAGAAAAAGTTCAGACTAACACCTAATTCATGGTCATTGGTGTTGAAACCTAGGAAAGATTTGCTTGTTGAAAAGTGTGAATTTGGCTATCCTGGTCCTTGAGTACAATAGTAACATAAAGTACTCTTGACAGTAGGGAGGTAAACAACTTTCAGTTGAAATATAATTGGAGATTATAGATAGTATAGACAGTCTGCTTCCCTGCAGACTGGCGGCCGAGGGCGGCGTGCGATTCGTTTTGCTCCCCGAAGGCCGACCGGTCCCGGTCGTCTCGCCGCATCGGATATGTGTCACTATAACACTATACCTACGTCTGCTACCCTTCGTGTGACTTCCAGACTGAGACTTCATATTAAAACACAACACTACTGCTACCATCAACTCTCCCGTCATATTTCGTAAACCAAGTATGAATTATCTAACTCCTTATCCTGTCTGTACCTCAGTCTTCATGATGTAACCCAGTACATGGTACAATCAATCAATTCAGTGTCTATATTAAATATGAGATAGGTGCAATTGATTGTGTAGAACGAGGCATTTAATCCAAAACCATGTTCAATACTGATTTTTTTAAATATATGATTTTTGTACATAAAAGACACCAATGAAGCTTTTTTTTATATCTTTTAATATATAAAAGTCTTAACAGTTACGTACCCAGATATTTTTCAAGGATATATGAATTTAAAATTATATAAGTATATGTAGGTTCTTGCCTTCTCTTCATTGAGATTGTCAGCCGAGTAGAGCATTAACCTCAAGTAAAACAGGAACCAAGACTACAAACTTCTCAGAAATCAATCAGAGATGATAATAGCGCATTTTTTTAAATAAACAATTGATTAAGAACCAAGTTACTCAAAGTTCGTCATACAATTTTAGAGCCCTCTAAATTCTTTAAATTGGCAAGTGTTTTCATCATAATACTACACAACTACACAACTAATCTTACTAATAGGTATTATAAAAACGAAAGTTTGTGAGGATGGATGGATGAATGTTTCTCTTTCATGCAAAAACTAAATTATACTCTAAAATAGCACATAGGATACTTTTTATCCCGAATAAATTTACGGTTCCCGTGGGATAGATTTCACCAAAATTTCCACGCGAAAGAAGTCACGGGCAACATATAATTTATAAATGCGAAAGTGAGTTTGTTTGTTTGCTACGCTGTTACGCCTTATCTACTCAACCGATCAGCATAAAATTGCCACACATGATGTCAGGGGTACAGAAAAGGATAATTCTACTATAGTACCTATAGATACTTTTTACCTAGAATAAAAGTACTGTTTCCAAGATATACCTAAATTGCATGACAAAATGTACATTTACGCCAGTGAAGCCGCAGGCAAAAGTTAGTACACAATATTATGTGAATACGATACATAATATTATCTTGTTTCTTAGTTTAAAGAAAGGTTCGCAAATAGGAGCTATTTAGACACATACCTAATACATATTGTATTTTTATTAATATTCAAAGGAATTATTTTTCATTTTATTTTCAGCTTATATGAAAAATTAATCTGTTGCTCAATATTCATCATCAAGGCCTCTGACATCTTGGCAGATGTTTTTAAGCAACGTCTGTAGTTGAGAGGTAAAGCCGTGCGTGGCTCAAACGCCGGATGCGCGGATTGCTCGACACAGTCGACCAAAAGTAGCAAAACTTGTCCACTACTTCTAGGGGTGCACCTTCCAACACGATGGTCGGTTGAAAAGTGTAACCCTGCGCTAGTATTACAGCCTTTTTTGCATTGATAGACATGGAGAACAGGGAACATTCTACAGCAGTTTTCGCTACAAACGCTGCGTCGTCAGCATAAAGCAGGCTGTTAATGAATAGGTCCTCACGTTTACGGTGAGACTTTAATTGGGCAATGTTAAGCAGTTTCCCATCTGCTCTTGTGTGTAGATGGATTCCCTGTTGTATGTCGCTAAAGGCAACTTTGAGCAGTAGGGAGAAGAAAATGCCAAACAATGTAGATGGTAAAACACAGCCCTTGCCAACTCCTGTCCACATTTCAAAAGTATCGGACGTCTGACCATTAACGACAATAGTGCCCTACATTCCCTCGTGAAAGGACTTCACGAGCTTTAGCAATTTTGGGGGACATCCTATATGTTCAAGTGTGATATAAAGCCCTTCTCTGCTGACCGTGTCGAAGGCCTTGTTAAGGTCAACGGGCGCGATCATCAGCGGAGTATTTTGCTCCCGACACTTCTCTTGAAATTGTCGAAGAGGATCATATCCGTAATGGATCGCTGGGAGTGGAAGCCGTACTGTGCCTCAGGATATACGCGTTTGGCAAGACTTTGCAGTGTCATCAATATGACTTCGTTAAAGCTTGCCGACGATGCTAAGAAGAGAAATCCCACGGTAAGACTTGCAATCGCCGCGGTCACCTTTGCCTTTGTACAAGTTAACAATGTTTGCATCACGCATGCCCTGTGGAAACTGCTTCACCTCCCAGCATTTCTCTAGGAAATTATGCACCAGTAGTAGAACACACTTGAGCTTCAGGAGTTCGGTGAGTACACCATCTATCCCCGGACTCTTTCCGCATTTGAGCTGCGAGACGGCCACATAAAGATTTCGCAAGGTAGGTAAGTCGTCGAGCTCAGCCATGACTGATGTGACCATGATAGCTTTGGGATTAATTCCAAGGCCACATGACTTATCTCAGCTGGACGAGAATAAAGCACGGTGTAATAATGTTCTACCCACCGATTTAGTTGTCGGTTGCTGTCGCTAATAACTGACCCGTCGGCCTCTTTTAGAGGGGCCGTCTTCTTTTGTACGAGGCCGTAGGCTGTCTAGATTCCCGTGTAAACACAGCGAAAGTCTCCTGTGCAGTCTTGGATGCCTCTGCACAGATCTGTCTAGTAAGCATTGGCAAGCTGGCTTCAAACACGTTGAAGAGACGACTTCACTGTGCAGAGTCTGGCGTGGGTGGCTTCGCAGGGATCAAGGCAGTAATTCAAAGCAATTCGCCGCTTGGAGTTGATAAGAGGCTGAAGCTGTCCCAGATTTTCGGAAAACCAGTCCGGTGATTTCAGCCGGTTACATCCAAAAATCTCACCGGCTGTTTTAGTGAGCATAACTTTAATGGACTCCCATTCTTTTTCTAGGGACGCAGCCACTTCCCATGTAGCTACCTGCTGACGACCAATGTGTTAAAAGGTTCCACATACTCGGGATGTTTAGTCTTAGAAATGTCTAGTGACCTCCCACCGGCTGTTTTCTAGGGTTGGATCTTTTTAGGTAAGAGATGGACTTTGCAAGCAACCAAGGAGTGGTCTGTATCACATTGTGCGTTGTGAAAGGTTCTGATGTGTGTAACTTCCTTTAAACTCCTTCTCTTGGATAAGACGACGTCTAGCTAATGCCAATGCCCGTATCTGGGAAAGTAAGTGTTGGTGGCACACAGCTGGAAATTAGAGCAGAACTCAAGCAGGCGTTTTGCCCGTTTTCCTTCAGTCTGCCTACGCCGTGGCTACCTAGACACACTGAACAGGCGGTATTGTCCTGGTCTACATGAAGCGTTAAATCCACCTAGAATATATAACCTGTCTCCAGCCGGTACACCATAGCACTAAACGCTCGTTTAGACAAATACATCGATAGGAATGCTATTCTTCTTCGGCCTGGCATAATTATTATTAGATGTTGCTAGGATCCGCCTTCCTCTTCCTACTTAATCTTCTCCACTTTGAAAAGACAGGATGTCTTTAACGTCCTCGAATAGTCTTAATAAATTTTCGAATAGCTTAAATTAGTATATTGCGAATGCTAAACATTCTACGATATTTATAGGGTACAGTTACAATAATACGATGCTTGAGTAGGTACGGTTCGTTTGTAAATATATTTGTATAACCAACTTACTTCTGTGTGAAACTGCGAACAGCGGAAATCTTTATTATTAGCATCGCAAAGCTTATTCAAGTAGTAAATTGACAAAAAATAGTAGAAATTAAATATAAATCAGTCGGTCTGTGTTAATATATATTTTACTTCAAACAAATAGATTGCAATATGATAAATGTGCAACTGCTTGTAAATAAACCACACTACAGACGGTTATTAAAATTTTAATTTTATTTCTTTGAACAAAACTTTATTTAGGAGACGAATAAATATTTTATCAAAATATATATTTTATTATATTAAAATTGTATTACTGATACAATTTTAATATAGTAAAATATATATTTTGTACGTTAAATACAATTTCAGTTCAAATGCTATAATTTCACGGTTACTAGACAAATCCAACTTTAAATCATAATACGGCAACCTACCGAAACAGGTATCAGGCACATAATTTTCCACAACTTTTTATTTCCCAATCGTGGCAGTAAGACCCGTCATGGGTCGGAGAGGCGACATGGCAATTCTTTTACCAGCTAACACAAGTGCTTTCAGGACACGGTTAATTTGGGGAAGTACTGTGTTGCATAGGGTGGGAGTCTACTCCGGGGAGTGCAAAGCATGGGGAATTTAAAACCGTGACCGATAGAAAACTATGTTTTATGTTTAACTGTGGTTTTAGTCGGTTTGAGTCCGACATAACCACCTCTAACCAACGTAAAAAACGGGAACAATGCGATGCATGATGATGCAAAAAGGAGCGTTATCGCCGCTCTTTGAGAATGACTGAATAAAAATACCAATGACTATTTCTGAATAAGTACAAAGCGCGCTGTCCTTTAATTTTTATGACACAACGTGAACAGACCATACAAATGCCAATGCCAAACCTACAACAATATTTCGATAGAAACAGCATTTTTACAACGAACAAAGACTATTTCTACTCTAATCGACACGAAAAAACAACGTTAGGTACAATATATTTAATTGTAAAATAAAACTCGGCCTTGTATGAAGTTCAAGGCTGTAGGACAGCGGCAAACGGTCGATACAGAATTTTGTGCCGCCCGATGGTTTACGGCCCAACTCGGCAATCCATTATCATACTAATAGGGTAGTTTTAGCCAACTAACCTGTTGTGGAAGGCCGACGACATCACAAAAGTAGAACAGACAAAAAACAAAATCTCCAAGAGTGGGTCTTATGTAGGTGGGTTTACCGATACCTAATCGAAAATACCTTTAGATTTATCACGGGCTCTTAATTCATTTAGAAATGTGGATGTTTGTTTTCAATCACTCCTGCAAGGTCATTCTAACTGACCATTACAGTAAATCGTGAATTAAAACATTTCAAATTTAACAACAATGGAGCTTCAGTAAAAACGTACTTTTTATACAAAAATGCTTATCAGGCACGTTTCTTCTCACCTAATGACTTGCGGTTTAATAGATTAAGTTGAAACTTAAAATGATTTCAGAACGTAGCTATGTAGGTAGGGCCCGTATATTTTTGGATACACACTCAGACTTGTTCACGATTACCTCACTATGATAACTATACATAAATTGTACCATACCTGTTTTATTTATTTCTAAGTTTATTTTCGCAAATTATCATTAACTTCTACGTTAGTAAGCATTTAATTAGGGTATTGTACCTACGCTTCACTTAATAAAAAGGGTCAATAAACATGAGGATCCAAGTTCTATCTGTAGATTGGTCCACATATAATAGTGGTGATATTCAAATACTTTACTGTATCATGATTTTTGAAGAAATTTAAACAATGCGTTTAAAATATTATGGATACTAAGCAGAAATAAGAGTAAAAAAATATTTTACCTTTAATATAATGAGAATAAAAAAATTATAATTTAACCGGCCAGATGATAATTAATTTATTCTTCCAAGAAATTCGTGACAATATTAGACATCTCATAGGAACCGATATTGCTGATTAATATCCGGTCAATTACACCTCACAGGTGTTCTGATGACTACTAGCAAAGCCACGTGATGCCACTAAAGAACTTCATTATTAAACATTTACACATTTACAATGGAGGAAAAAAGTAATTCACGCAAAGATAACTGTACATATTTACATTATAATGCGTAAATAACGATACGTACAATCGGTGTTTAGTGTTAGGAAAACTTATCTCATACGACGAATATCTTTTATAACAATGTTCGCAATTATTCTTAATCAGTTCAAGTAAAAAATTAACCTTGAATCAGAGGCAGGAGTAAGCCACCGATTGAATATTAATATATTACGATGAGTGAACATTTATACTGAATATTCAACGTCGCGGTCAAGCAGTCTCACGCACTCTTGGTGCAACGAGAAC
Organism: Euplagia quadripunctaria; assembly: GCA_963859945.1. Classification (NCBI taxonomy): domain Eukaryota; kingdom Metazoa; phylum Arthropoda; class Insecta; order Lepidoptera; family Erebidae; genus Euplagia; species Euplagia quadripunctaria. Next base: position 9,718,118 of record OY982580.1, read on the forward strand.
CACTGTTTGGCAAAAGAAAATGACAGACTTTTGCTACACGACAGTACTAAATTACTGTGAAATGCAACACTCGTATATACGTTGCATGCTCGAATTTTGGAGTTATAATCTCGAATATTATGTATATACATAATATTCGAGATTATAACTCCAAAATTCGAGCACGCCAAAGATAATAAAAATAAATACCAAAAGTACTATTTATTAAATTGTAACGTTACAAAATAATTCAATACACAAAGCTCGGGAATAAGTAAATTCGGCATAAATAAAAGAATATTCAGAAGAGAAAAGCAGCATTCCCTCTCCTCAATTATTCTTAAAGAAACGGCAAACGGTACAAATATTGCAAAACAAAACAAGTTGTGTTGTGATGTGATCTATCCATATTTAAATGCTTCAATGTAGACCAGACCTAACTTAATGTAGGTCACTAATTGGATTTAAGTTATGTTGTTTCTATAAAGGTTAAGCTATTTAATAAACTTATTGCCCACACACACGCAAGAAGTAATGAACTTAAGACAATAGTTGAACCGTAACTTCGGTTATGGATGAATTACAAGAGTTTATTTAATTGTTAAAAGTAGGCACTTACACGTGATGAATTAAGAAGGACAATTAAGAGAGTGTAAATATTATACGTTCACATTCATTAACAGTTTAATTTACCCATTCTTTTCACGACGTACTTATAGGTCAAATTTACATCAAGTCATTTTTCTGAAGAGAAAAAAGCTATTATAATTAACTTCCAACATAACTTCGCCAAAACACGCAATCTAGGCGTAGCGCTTCATAATTCGCAAGAAAAATGTCTGAATAATGTATATTTTCTACTTGTAGCCGTAACTTCTTACACTTTATGCTTCAGCCCGATCTTTGTGTCCGGGATATCGTAGAGCAAGTTAGACACATAAAGAAAATAAAATAAATATCATTATTTAGTGTGAAACGCATGAATGCACGTTACTATTATTACTACGGTCGGGATTATTTACTTGTTTGACTAATTTCAGAAGAAGTCTGAATCACCTAAAAGAAAATAAGAACCCACGTGCTTGCAGCGATTACTTATTAAAGGCTAAATATATAAAATAGTACCTATAACATATAATAGTAATTATTGAATAACAGTAGCTATAAAATAAATATAAATACTTTTAATAGTGTTAATGAACTTACCCAAAAGCTTTCTACGTAGTGAGAAAAAAGAAAAACTCCCGGAAGGGACATCATTGCCTGCTAAAATTCACAACCAGACTGACAGGGTGAACACGCCGCGCTTTTTATTTATACACTTTTTGTTTACTAACATCACATAGGAATTCCTTTATCTGTGTCGATAGGTGGTTCATACACGAAGTTGCTCACGGGAGTCGCCGAGCAGCCCGCGAGCCTCGACGCTTACGACTGGAGAATCCGCTAACACGTTGCGCCCCTATATACCTACTTACTTCTTGTTTTGCCTGAATGCTTTATTTCACGCTCTATATCCACGAATTAATAATTATGGATTGTGGATATCGAACAGCAATTGTGCATTGCATACATTGTAGGTAGTGCATACAAGTAGTTCGCTTTCGCATGTGATTGGGAATAATTTTGTTCGATTTTTTTACCGGCGGTCACTGTATTAATTGTATTGACCCAATAAATTTATCTATTGGGAAGGGCATGATTGTGAAAAAGAGTGAAATTGGTTCAAGGGCTTTGGTACTTGTTACATTATGGAAGGTGGCGAACTATATCATTTACAGTAAATATGCTCCGTATATAAATGTCTATTTATGCTCCTAAAGTTAAGCTTTAGTTTACGCATAAATAGGCTTATATGTGGGCGATTCGATGCGATTTGAAACTACATAATATTATGTATGTTAGTAGACCTTCGCAAGGTTATTAGTCATTCAATATAAGAAAAGTATACTGTCATTACAAAAAACAAAACCACGTTCCAGTTTACTGATAGAAATACAGATTGATTATTAAAATAAATTAATTGTAAAACAATTTTTTTTAAAAACAAACTTTTTTACAAACTAAGTTTTATTTTAGTATAGATTTGATGTTTTAAAAAGTACTTCTCAAGACGAATCAATCGAGCTTGTAAAAACAAAAATTCAAGACACACAATTTAGACCCCACTAAAACTTAATAAGGTCACCTTGTAACCAGATCCCCGACAATTTGAAGGACGCCCAGGTAGGGCCATATCGGACTTAGCCGACCTCTTTTGTTAAAAAAATTTGAGTGTGAGATTTCAGGTATTTAAATATTACCATAGTACTTTTATGAGGTTTACCAATCGTACGTATTTATAGCCTGACCAGGAAAATTACAAAGGCAACTGAAACGCTAAGTATAGTCATACCCAGGTGAATTGGCAAACGGTTAGGAGCTATGATGACACATATACATAGACACACATATACATACACACGTTATACTTATAACACGCCTCCTTTTTGCGTCGGAGATACTGGTACTATTATGTATTCTGTGTCGGGGATTAAAAATTAGCATAGATGGTAAAACATAACCTTACGAAATAACACTATGTTGAATCATTGTTAATTCTAACAAAAACATTTTTGATTTTGTATTTAAACGAAGCTTTATTTTTATAAACTAACATATGCACAAGTAAATAATGAATCAGAATTATAAATAACATTTTATCCAGCGCAAAGCATGCAATTAGAAAATAAAACCATCAAAGCAACCACAAATTAGTTTCAATTGGGGTCAGTTTTGGACATAAATATGACCATCGCAGACCATTTTTACTTTGTTTTACAGATGATTTTCAAGCCTCCTCCCCACTTAATCAAAGAAAATTAAGTTTCTGTTATATATTATAATATGTTTAGGCAAGGTCCGCACAAAATAGATCGGCGGTCCGGATCCGGTCTTCGGTCCGCCATTTGATCAGCACTCTTTAAACTGTACTAAAATCAATTGTATGCACAGTTTTCTTATAAGATGCTTCGCGAAACTATACTTTAGAAATACAAAAAACAATGAAATTTATAAATTTAACATTTTTATGATAACTTTTAGTGTAAAAATGGCACTGTAACAAATGATATTTTGAAATGATTAGCTTGCGCACGTGTCCGTTTCATTATAGCCAGTGTGTATGTAGAACACGTACCACGTTCTGGTAAGTAATAACCTATAGACGTTGTACATTGAAGTTTTTTTATCAAACTATTACAACATAATATTTACAGGGACTTTTTTATGTTATAGGGGGCAAACGAGCAGACGGGTCACCTGATGGTTAGTGACTACCGTCGGCCATGGACACCTGCAACTCAAGAGTCATAAGGCCGGCTTTTTGGGAGTACGCTCTTCTCTTGAAGGTTGTATCAGTCCGGAAATACCGCGAGTGACAATTTGTTCCAGAGATTGGTTGTGCGAGGCAAAAAGTTTCTGGAGAACCGCACAGTGGTGGATTGCCAATTATCCAGGTGATGGGGATGATAGCTTTGTCGCGTTGAACGATGGCGAAACACTGCGGCCGGTGTATATTTAATGTATGGTTTGATTTATTATTGGGATAGCTCATTAAAGGCATGCATGTAAAGTATGTAGTACTATTTGGTGCCACAATTTGATGTGATTTTCGTTAGAGAACTGGTATCTAACATCATTTGACATTTTCATCTTCTTCAATTCTAAAATGCACCAATGGTTGGATTCCAAAGACATTAGACTCACTGTCACTGTCACTACTTGATTAATCACTTTCACCGTAACCTACCGTAATTTTTATTTTAATTATTTATTTATTGGACACAAACATAGTTACAAATGGGTAGATTTCCCTGACTCCTGTACTAATAGGAACTTTTTTTTTATGGTATAGGGGGCAAACGAGCAGGCGGGTCACCTGATGGTAAATGACTACCGTCGCCCATGGGCACCTGTAACTCGAGAGCCACAAGTGCATTGCCGCCCTTTAAGGAGGGAATAGGGGAAAAGCGGGAAGACGGGAGAGGGGGATTAGAGGGGAGGGGAGGGGGGAGAGGGGAAGGACGGGAATAGGGGAGAGGGCAGGGTTAGGGCCTCCGGTAACCTCACTCACGCGGCGAAAAGCAATGCAAGCATTGTTTCACGGCCGGTTTTCTGTGAGGCCGTGGTATCGAGCGGAGTCGAGCCGGCCCTTATGCCCTTAGAAATTTAATATTACAATATTAAAATTTATAAAATAACAGAAAAAACTTAAGTGGAATCTATTTGCCATATATTAATAGATACAGTCGGTTTGTGTGTGTATGTATATTTGTGTGTGTGTGTTTATAATATGTATCATTTATCAATTACTAGCAGCGCCTCGCGGTTTCACCCGCGTAAGTTTCGATCCCGTGGGAATATCGGGATAAAAAGTAGCCTATATGTTAATCCAGGTCTCCAGCTATCTACATACCAAGTTTCATCGCAATCGGTTCAGTAGTTTTGGCGTGAAAGAGTAACAAACATCCATCCATCTATCCATCCATTCAAACTTTCACATTTATATATTAGTGGGATTAAAAGCCTTTCTGTTTCATGGTATCCCAACGTTTTTAACCAGGTAAGAATTTTATTTTTAAATTTATTATAATTCATATTACTGATTTTGAAAAGTGTGTTACATTTATTGTAAACTTTTGGAGCATGGTAATTAAAATGCTTTTGTCCAAATGCTGTTTTCTGCGGTGGCACTGGCAACGCACTATTCCTTTAATTTACATAGGTAAGTATGGTACATATTTTTGATGATATGTTTTTAAAAATTCGTAGAAATATATCTTTCTTACAGACAGCGCACCAGCTTTTTCATAAACAGCGGTAGTAGGATGCCTAAAGATAGTAGTATTTTTAGAACAGCGCGTTGGACTCATTCTGCGAGTAATCGAAACGTTTTACCAGCACCGCCCCATGCACAAATGCGGTATCTTATAACGCATTCAAAGAGTGCCTGGTAAGTGTGGATTAGCAGTTTCTTATCACCCACTGTTCGTAAATTAAAAAAAAAAATATATTTACTTTCGAATTCTAGCTGTTAATGTTGTAATATGTAGATTCCAGTTACATCGATCGTTCACTACTACGCCCAAGTACTTTATGGAAGTAACTCTAGCAAGGGAGGCACAGTCACAATTGGAATTATTGCCCTTACGATTACAGAGGTATGTATGTATCCGTAGCTTGCAATTCAAAGAGGGTTTATCCAAGGCTGTTTTACTAAAACATACATATTTTGTCTTTGATACATTTTCGTCTAAGAGCTAGCAACGTTTTTGAGAGAGAATTTCAGGTAGGCCAGTTTTTAGATATGCTATCTCTCTCACTCTCCCGGACGTCGTAAGGGCTAGCGGTAGTGGTTGCGTTCATCAGTGCGCATCGTACCTGTACATGTAAAATTTCAATTTTTCAAATCCTAAAATATCCAGCCATACTAAAATATTTTGAATTTTTTTAAAATTCAAAATTGGTTTTTGGCACAGTTTAAACAACAATAAAAATATCTGGCAATAATAGATTCATGTTGCAAAAAGTTCAATAAAAATAATAAAAAAAGAAAAGAGGCAGTCATGGGACTGTCGACAGAAGTGCAAACTTAAACGATACGACGAACTTATAACGTCACATTACTCTCCTACTCACTCGCCCACTCGCCCACTCGCCCACTCGCTCACTCGCCCACTCGCCATCTCACCCACTCGCCCACTCTGCCCACTCTTCCCACTCTGCCCACTCTGCCCACTCTGCTCCCTCTTCCCACTCTGCCCACCCTGCCCACACTGCCCGCTCAGCCCACTCTGCCTACTCTTCCCACTCTGCCCACTCTGCTCCCTCTTCCCACTCTGCCCACTCTGTCTACTCTGCCCACTCTGCCCACCCTGCCCATACTGCCCACTCTGCCCGCTCTGCCCACTCTGCCCACTCTTCCCACTCTGCCCACTCTGCTCCCTCTTCCCACTGCCCGCTCTGTCTACTCTGCCCACTCTGCCCACCCTGCCCACACTGCCCGCTCAGCCCACTCTGCCCACTCTTCCCACTCTGCCCACTATACTCCCTCTTCCCACTTTGCCCACTCTGTCTATTCTGCCCACTCTGCCCACCCTGCCCACACTGCCCACTCTGCCCACTCTTCCCACTCTGCCCACTCTGCTCCCTCTTCCCACTCTACCCACTCTGTCTACTCTGCCCACTCTGCCCGCTCAGCCCACTCTGCCCGCTCAGCCCACTCTGCCCGCTCAGCCCACTCTGCCCGCTCTGCCCACTCTGCTCCCTCTTCCCACTCTGCCCACTCTGTCTACTCTGCCCACTCTGCCCACCCTGCCCACACTGCCCGCTCAGCCCACTCTGCCCACTCTTCCCACTCTGCCCACTATGCTCCCTCTTCCCACTCTGCCCACTCTGTCTATTCTGCCCACTCTGCCCACCCTGCCCACACTGCCCGCTCTGCCCACTCTTCCCACTCTGCCCACTCTGCTCCCTCTTCCCACTCTGCCCACTCTGTATACTCTGCCCACTCTGCCCGCTCAGCCCACTCTGCCCGCTCAGCCCACTCTGCCCGCTCAGCCCACTCTGCCCGCTCTGCCCACTCTGCCCGCTCTCCCCACATACATTTTCGATCAGTTTTTCCTCGGACACATTTTCCATACATTTTCGATCAGAGCGCATGTGACCATGCTACACTCAGACACATTTTCCATACATTTTCGATCAGGGTCCACGTGACTGAATTCTGACGAAAGTTTAACATTTTTTACCCATTTCAAAAAGTGCCCAACCCCGCTAAAGAAGTTTTCACTTCAAAAACTTCTTAAAATGATTTGAAACATTGATATTTTACCTGCACAGGTACGATGCGCACTGATGAACGCAACCACTACCGCCAGCCAGGTACCCCGTATGACGTCCGGGAGATTGAAAGAGATAGCATACCTATCTAAAAACTGGCCTGCCTGAAATTCTTGTTTTCCCGACGTTGCTAGCTCTCGTACGACAACAAGCTGTCTTCTAGCCAATCTAAGACTTTAGCGAGACCATCTTCAGCCTTGCTACACTCACTCCTGACACCTGAGTGTGACGCCTGACGCCGTCCCGGCAGGACGCTTCACTCCTTGAAAAAGGGCCCCGTCGGGTCCGAAACTAGTCGGGCATCCCCGAAATACAAACGTGAGTAAAACCGTATAGTTTCTAATAAACATTTTGTTATGAGTTCGCAATTGCAAGTTCCTGTAAAATTTTCCTACGAAATAGGAATCATCATCAAAAGCAGCGTAGAGGAAGTTGGTAGTGTGTCAGCGAGGGTAGCGTACCTCGTCTTAAAAATAGCCAAGAGGTATTCCTTGAACATAGTTAAGGCTCTGTCTCGTACTAACACTTCCTTCGTGGTTGTCATGGGCGATTTCAATGCGAAAGCAGGATTACAAGAATACGGTGAATCGAGGATAGGAACGTTTGGCTACGGTTGCAAAAATCACAGGGGGCAAATGCTTGTAAACTTTCTCGAGGCCTATATGTGGGCCGGTCATGTCTCCTGGCGGACTGATGGTCGCTGGAGCTGACAAGTGCTAGAGTGGAGACCGCGATTAGGCAAACGCTTGCAACGAATAGATGCGGATTGCCCAAGACCGGGATAGTTTGCGCTCCTTGGGGAAGGCCTTCTTCCAGTAGTGGACGGCTGATGATGAAAGAAATAGGAATAACATTCAATAATTTAAAAAGTGTTAATGTTTGCCTTGAAACGATCTTGTACAAGGTTTAGAAAGGTAATATTATCGAAACCAACATTTCTTAAATCTGTAATGTTACTTAGAGAAAATAAATATAGTCCTGTCCCTCAGACTTTCTTTCCGACAAATACTTAAATACATTGCTAACCACTTTTCTTTTACGACTATGAATAGTTTTTCAAACATAAAAATCACACAAACTGAAAAATAGACCACGTTTGCACTATGACAGCAATCAACAATAACAATGATGACATGTTAGTGGCATTTTAAAGTTACCCTTGCTAAACTATTATCTTAGCTGTGCCCTTGCCATTAACAGAAATTAGTTCCATTTGTTTTCCGCAACATGATGAGGTTTTTAATTTCAGGAAAATGAAAAACCTCAGGCTATAAAAAAACCTTCGACTGAATTTCGAGTACTTCCTGTACCTAATAACTTTTGAACAATATGGTATTGCAGAACTATGCATTTATGAACATTTTATCATCCAAAATATTTGCTTCATTCGCAAGCGACGATAATCTACAAAAGAATTGTATATTGCTCTTATTCCGAAATTGTTTTGCATTATTGAACTTTGCGATGTCATCCACTATGGCAGGGAATTCCTTCACTAATTAAACCACAATTTCTTTAAAAGTAATATCCTCAAAGCATATCGTTATAAAGAAAGCCTTACCAGAAATAACAGATATTAGACATAACTTTCATGGCGAATTTAAGGAACACTGATTACAAGCTACTACTGTCACCATAGAAGACAAATTTGGTCCTGTCAATGTAAGCTCTGTATACTGTCCGCCCAAGCATGAAATTAAGCAAGACGTGCTTTCCAAGTACTTTGACACTCTGGGTCACAGGTATATCTGCGGCGGTGATTGGAATAGCAAGCACACAAACTGGGGTTGCAAACGGACAACAATTAGGGGACGAGAGCTAAAAAAATGTGTAGATAATCTCAGACTAATAACCCTCTCCAACAGCCAACAGATTCTAGCCGAGCTCCAGATCTACTCGATTTCTTTATATCAAAAGGGTTGTCAAACATACACCTACAAATAGAATTGTCTCTTGACACCTTATCAGATTACTCACCAGTACTGCTAACCCTGAGTGTAACAATAATTCACAAAGAACAAAGCTATAAGTTTAGCAATCATAAGACAGACTGGAATGCATTTACCGAATACCTACGAGGAAACAAACCTACGAGTGAATCTTAAAACCGAGGCAGAAATAGACGAAGCAGCATTCTACATCACAAACCTGATACAGGTGGCGACATGGCGCTCTACTCCGACTCTGGAAGCTCCGTTAAATAAATGTAACATACCTCTTGAAATACGCCGTAAACTCGAGGAAAAACCTAAAACAAGGAGGCGGCTTCATGCTAGCAGATCAGAACATGATAGAAGAGAATTTAATAGGATCTCTAGAGAACTGAAGGGCATGATTATTGAGAATAAGAATGCTACCTTTCAACAGAAACTGCCCACACACACAAAGATAACTACTCTCTTTGGAAAATTACCAAGAATTTCAAAAGACCGCTTAATTCTATACCCCCACTCAAAACGCCCACAGGAACTTGGGCTAAGAAGCCAAATCAGAAAGTTGAGGTCTTCGCGGAACACTTAAGAAAGACTTTTACCCCCAATCCATCTACAATGGTTGAATTTGAGAAAGAGGTGGATAACTTTATCAACAGTGATCAGCAACTCTCTCTCCAATTAAGTTAGTGACACCGAGAGATGAAACGTACCATTAATCACTTAAAAAACAAAAAAGTACCTGGATTTGACCTTATCACTGGCGAGATACTCAAACGACTTCCTAAAAAGCCAATAGTTTTTCTGACAATGCTTGTAAATGCTCTATTTAGAAATCACTATTTTCCTAAGCTGTGGAAAATATCACAAACATGTATGATAGCCAAATCAGGGAAACCTCCAACTGACCCTAGTTCGTATAGACCCATAAGTCTTCTTCCAACTTTATCCAAAATTTTTGAGAATATATTCTTACGAACACTAAAACCAATATTAGAGGAGGAAAAAATAATTCCTGAGCACCAATTTGGGTTTAGAGAGAATCATACCACAGTGGAACAAATACATAGAGTGGCACACAAAATCAGAGAGTCCCTAGAGAAAAAGGAATATTGCTCAGCGGTTTTCTTGGACATTCAACAGGCGTTTGACAAAGTGTGGCATAAGGGATTGCTTTTTAAGCTCAAAAAACTTCTACCAAACTCGTTCTTAATGATCATAAAATCATACCTGCACCAAAGAAAGTTTCAAGTGAAATATGAAGACGAGTACTCTAACCTGTACGATATCGCTGCCTCAGTCCCGCAAGGATCAGTGCTTGGCCCAGTACTCTACGCCATATATACATCAGATCTGCCAAACACCGAAGATGTAATGACAGCAACCTATGCGGATGACACTGCATGTCTTGCGAGTGATAAAGACCCGGATGTTGCTTCACAAAAGCTCCAAACACAAATCAGTAAAATAGAACTATGGCTCCAAAAATATGGTGTAAGCAAATCTATGCAGGCAACCTTCACTCTAAGAAAAGGAGAATGTACACCAGTCTATATGGAAGGAAAACAATTACGAACGAGTAACTGTGTAAAGTATTTGGGTCTACATATAGATAGAAGATTAACATGGGCCAACCACATCAAGGCAAAGAAAAAAAAGGCCACAATATTATACAGGACCTTCTCTTCGCCATTGGGACGCAGATCACAGCTATTCATGAACAACAAACTACTGGTATATAAAGCCATCATAAAACCGGTGTGGACGTATGGTATAGAACTATGGGGTTCTGCCAGTAACTCCAATCTAGAAATCTTACAGAGATTCCAAAATATAGCCTTACGATCAATATCAGGCGCAGGGTGGTTTGTGAGAAACTCTGAAATCCATGAATACCTAAAGATGCCGACGGTAAAGGAAGAAGTAAGCAGAAACTGTACGCGATATAAGAGGAGACTACTAGGGCATACTAACGAATTGGCCAAGAATCTCCTAAATACCCAAACTACAACACGCCTAAAAAGATGGCATATATTGGACTTGGATCGGAGAGACTGAAGATAGCTCTTATCGTGCTTTGTGTTGATGTCGGCTCAATGGAGCCACAATACCAAAAAATATATATAACCAAAAACACATCTGATTAGGGCTAGATAAGCCGATTGCAGATTTTAAAATGGAAAAAAAAAAAAAACCAGGCATAACAGCGCCTAAGATTATTTGGTTGATTTTTTAATAAAACTTTTTAAACTGTCTGACAAAATCATAGAGAGATTCGCCCCGTGTTTTCCAGTGATATCCATTCCACCATCGTGCATACATAGGGTGTATATGGCAATGGAACACATACTTAAACCACTGAAATCGGTGCTAGTGGTCACATTAACACGTGACTAAAATTAAACCTTAGTAAATTTATGGATGGATCAAAATAAGACCCTATACTTATACTAACTTTTAAACTATCGCGTTTCATGATATAATTATGTATTTACACACAGGTATTAGGTACATACTTAGAATATATATATTATATGATATGACCTTTATAATATAATCCAAGGGACTTACATACCTCTGAATTGCCTGACGTTTCGACCAGATTACACTGGCCGTGGTCACACTTATTTCGTGATCGATGATTTAATTCCTGTGTAAATACATAATTAGACCCTATACTTCTCGTAATTAAATTTTTATTGGCTTTCTTAGGTAAAAAAAATAAACAAAGAGCAACAAATCGCGGCGGTGCACCTGTGTTCAGTGCGTAGATTCTAGCATTATGGTAATAATTTCGAGGGTCTTCGTACAATAAGCGAATAAATTGTTTTGCCGCTGAAACCACATCATAGTATAATAATCAAATTAATCAATCAATTAACGATATTATAACGATATTATTCGCTGGGTCGTTGGGCATAGCAAAACGCATAACATTAAATAGAAGTCGCGGTTTACCTAATGAAAAAATTTCAGGCGCAATTTAATTTTTTTTATTATATGTGTAAGGAATGGAATAATGATTGTGATGATGGTAATGTAAAGTTAAGTTTAGTTATTATTCTCCCTCATCCTCACTCCATCAATTCTCCATTATAGAAGAAGTTTGATTTAATATGTATAATTATTTTTGTGATGCCTGAAAATACTAAAAGCGATTTTCACCTCTTTATTTTTTTTTTTATTATTTTAGTAAAGACACACACCCCATTGTACATTTCGATAAAAGAAATCATCGTTACCGAAATTGTCAAATGTAAATTCTTGTATGTTGATGTATTTTCTTAAGGATAATAGAAATTCCAAAGAATATAAATTTTCGTTTAGTTTATGATTTGTAGTCCACTATACATATAACACAGATTTTTGTGACTCTATGTTGGTTTGTGAAAGTACATATTTTTTTTCCTCTTTTTTTAAATTAATATTTCCGTCATTGCGTATCTTTACGATGTTGATGTTTCTAATGTCAGTAGTTTATTGATTGCATATTAGGTACAGAAATATGCAAAACGATATACCTATCTACCTAGCCGTGAGATGATTTCAAATTTTACAAGTTGGATGTCAAAACTTAGTATAGCCACATCCTTTTTTTCACACGGCCGTCTGCATTCTGCATTGGCATATCACATAAGAATACTATAGTATGGCTCATATCTGTTTTTTTTTTCAAAAATAAAGTACAGGGAGAATATAGCATGTGCACCCCCTGGCTTTCGTATGCTTACGTAGTATCTACCTATTAAGTTTATTAAGGTAATTTTGGGTCCCCTGGACCGGCAATTTTGCCCGGCAAAATATGTCTCGGAATATTGTAAATCTGTAATAATAATACCGTTTTTATTATATCTATCCGAAACAATGCAAAGATGTTAATTAGTTACTTAAGCATGTGTTCAAAATATTTTTTATTAGTATATTTCTTTTAGCCAACAAATAAATGTTATCCTAAATGTTTAATAAGCGGGTGTTAGCGTGATGGTTAAGGCGTCGGGCTTAAGATCAAGTGGTTGTGGGTTTGAACCCCACCCAGTGCACTACCGACTGAATCCACACCTAACACGCATTTAACTTAGCTGAAGGAGTTAAAAAGAATACTAGTAATGTCGTAAGCAAAAAGGGTTATGATTTTTGACCGGTATGCATATATGTGGGTATGTATGTATGTTTTTTTTTATGACACGTCAGAGTGACCTCAAACCGCCTGATAGAAAGCTAGAGTGACCAGACCATCATTATAGATAGGGATGATACTAAAATGGTGGGCCTCAGATTACGGCCTCGAGAGATGCTTTTTCACGCCCCGCTTGTAGGACCCGGGAGCTTATATGTCGAAGGGAACATGTGTGCTGGTAATGAGTTCCACATTTTAATGGTGCGGCAAAGAAAGGAGGTACTGAACCGCTTGGTTCTAGTTGGGATTGTTTGCACTGTAAGGGGGTGACACCTCAGCCCGCTACGTTTTGTTCTGGATATTAAAGGAGAGGGTGGGATCAATTAGAAGAGTTCTTCAGAACACTCGCCATGGTAGAGGCGGTATAATACTGCCAAAGGGGCTACGTTTCTACGCAACTGCGAGGGTTCGAGGGTGTTGGTGACCTCAGGACTCCCAATGATGCGGATAGCACGCCGCTGCAAACTGTCGAGAGCCTCAAGAAGGTACTGTGCAGAGCCATCCCAGAGATGAGAACAGTATAAAGACATCGCTGCTCCGGCGTGAAAAACTGCCTCACCCTGTTCAGGACACCGAGTTTCCGTGAGGCCGTTTTTATGACGCTCTGGATGTAGTTTTTATTATTCAGTTTATAGCGGTCATCCATTCAGAGTATGTTGAGGTTGTTTTGCAGTGGTAGTCTTGTATCCCGAAGAGCTGGAAGGGGAAGGAAGGAAGATACCTGGGCAGTAAACGCGCATGCCTGTGTTTTTTGGCCTTGAACTCGACCAGGTTCTCGTAACCCCATTTAGAGATGCGATTCAGGTCCTGGTCAAGTTCAGTGACCATGACCGTCTTTTTCCGTTCCGTTCCGAATGCTGGAAGATTGGAAAGAAGCGCTTTGGGCCAAACTCTATCGAAAGCTTTGGCGATGTCTAAGCTAATAGCCCATAGCCTCACCCCAAAATGTGAGTGTTCATCTGTTATCTATGTTATCTCATAACTTTTAAACTACTTGTCGTAATTTGACAAATGAGGTATCATTGGAAGCGTCTTGATTGTCCGCTGGTTATAGACTATGTTACATCACATTAAATTAAATATATTACCCTCTAGACGACGTAAAGTCATGAACTAAAAAATTAAAATATTTAGTAAATTGGGTACTTGATAACTTGAATATAGAGTACGACCAATCTAGATTACGACAAATCTGGAGTATGTCGAATTCGGAACACGAATACGGAACAAATTATTTTAAATAGTTTAGTTGGGGCCCTAGTTTATTTTTTGCCCCCGAGGCTTTGGTTACCTAGCTACGACGCTGTAAGGATCAATTTCCTTTGTAGAGAAAAAACGTTGGAAGGTTTTTTAAAACCTTGTGTTTGGACCTGGTATTTTAAGGAAAGGTGTACGGGAGGACCCTGGTCCTGGTACTCAATTTTGCAAGTACAACCCAGCCATGACTATATAGCATCATGTCATCAGGGCTGCCAGATTGTATAATTGGATACAAAATTCGTATAATTCGGTTATCTTTTGTATCCTGTTTGTATAGTAGATTGCATTGTGTAATTGGATACAATGTCATTACTGATCATAGAGGAAAGTAATATACTGGACGTACTACGTACAAACACATAGAGATACTTAAATCATGTCTGTGGTAACCTGTTAAATCCTTAAAGTTAAAACGTCTTTTATTGAAATCCCGAAAGAGTGACGTACTATAGTTGTACAACACTGATTTTGTAAAATAGTACATGGTTTTGAATAATTTCTGAGACTCGGCGGTATAAAATAAGTTCAACTTCAACTTTTGGTTTGTGGCTTTGTGGAGTTACCACAATTTTGCCAATGTCAAGTAGGTATACGTGGAGGACAAACTGTCAAAGGATTTTATGTAGAGCTGGGGCTGTCTTAAGTTGGCGGGGAGAAGTCGTTTTCTTACATTTTTTTTTTGCTCTTTCAACTGTTTGTTAACTGTTCTTAACTGTTCGATCAAAATTTTTATTTGTGCGATCTTACTTTTTTTTTAAATAAAATAAAAAATGACCCTCAAGTTGGCGGGGAGAAGTCGTTCTTTTACATTTTTTTTTTGCTATTTCAATTGTTCGTTAACTGTTCGTCATTGTTCGATCTTAGTTTTTTTTTTAAATAAAATAAAAAATTTGCTTTCTTAAGTTGGCGAGGAAAAGTCGTTTTTTAACCTTTTTTTTGCTATTTCAACTGTTCGTTAACTGCGGCGGCACACTCGCTTCGCTCGCTCGGCTCGTGCGTTATGGTCACAGTTCTAACCTAACCTAAACCTAGCCACTTGAGGGTAAATTTTTATTTTATTAAAAAAAAAACTAAGATCGAATAAATAACCATTTTGATCGAACAATGAAGAACAGTTAACGAACAGTTGAAATAGCAAAAAAAAAAAGATTAAAAAACGACTTCTCCCCGCCAACTTAAGAAAGCAAATTTTTTATTTTATTTATAAAAAAAAACGAAGATCGAACAAATTAAAATTTTGATCGAACAATGACAAACAGTTAACGAACAACTGAAATAGTAAAAAAAATGACTTCTCCCCGCCAACTTGACGGTAATTTTTTTATTTTATTTAAAAAAAAAAACTAAGATCGAACAAATAAAAATTTTGATCGAACAGTTAAGAACAATTAACGTACAGTTGAAAGAGCAAAAAAAAAATTAAAAAAACGACTTCTCCCCGCCAACTTAAGACAACCGAGCTGGGGTAGAGCCAAAAAAAAGTAATTGTAGAGATGTAGAGACTAAATAATCGTGAATTCTAAACTTTTACAGGCATAATTAAGCATGAATAAAAGAGCCAATCATGGAAAGACATAGAAAATAAATATAAGTATAAAATAAACAAAAATAAATTTTGAATTATGGTAGGATCACAATAAAATAAGAAATAAGTTGTCCTTACCTGTCAATGTCAGTCAGGCACATCAACTCGATCAAACGGAAGTCCTTAGATATAAAAACATTAAAATATAAAACCAAGTAATCTGGTCGTAATTCTTTAAAAGTATTTTAAAAAAATGCAATACAAAAAGGTTACACATGTAATGTTCGACTTGGACGGCTTACTTCTCGGTAAATTTTCAAAATGAAATTATATATTATTATAACCCAACCTAACTCATAGTAAAAGTATAAATGAATATAATTTTAATTTTCAGATTCTGAGGTATTGTATACTGAAACTTTTACAACTGCATGCGCTAAATATGGGAAAAAATTTACGTGGGAGCTGAAAGAAAGCCTTCTTGGCTTTCAAGGCCACGAATGTGCGGATAAAATAATTAAAGCACTAGAGCTGCCAGTTACCAGAGATGAGTTTATGAAGGAGTGCAATCAATTAAGTGAGGTATTGTTCTCTAATGTGCAGCTAATGCCAGGTAACATTTAATTTCGTTCTAAATAATTAAAATGCATGGGATGTGTATACTGTTGCTATATTCCACTTCAGACTCACTCGCTATTGTTGTAATTTTTTATTTTATTTATGTTTATACTATATAGATAAAATAATGGGTAATTCTTGATATATTAGCTTAGTACTATTGATATAATTGTATATTGCACTATCAGGTTAATCTGAAAACTTAGTTATATATCAACATCATTATGATAATAGTATAATAAGAGGTTCATAAATAAATTGGTAAATTAAACAAAATGAACTAGTACCATAATTACTAGGGTGTCATACTTGTAATCAAAATAGTGAGCCCCACTGTGTGAGCTTCACATGTGAGTCTACTAGCTTAGCTTAATTGGAGGGGTGAAAGAAAAGTACTAGTAATATATAGGACCCATGCAATAGTAGCCTTTATTAAGCCAATATCAGCCATTATCTGTCAGTTATCTGTGGACATCACTCTTTTTAGGGCATCTTTAAAGAAATTAGTTCTAACCATCTAAAAATGTGCACTATCTTGGATGTCATCATCACTGTATTCACTTCAGCACAGCATAAATTAATGTTAAAAAGAAAAGGTTAATATCTGATATAATTATATTTTTTTTAATAATTTTACAGGTGCTAAGAGACTAGTAGAACACTTACACAAAAAGGGTGTTCCAATAGCTTTGGCAACCAGTTCTAGCAGTGACAGTGTGGATAGGAAGATGCAGAACCACCAAGATGTATTAAAATTATTCCATCACCTCACCATGGGGTCTACTGACCCAGAAGTCACTAAAGGGAAACCTGATCCAGCAATATTTCTTGTTTGTGCTTCAAGATTTCCAGATAAACCTAAACCTGAACATGTGAGTAAGATAGTAATAGTATACTAAATTATAGTATTATTAATAATAATAACAACTTCACACATCTCACACACAGCCGTCTAATACCAAACTAGGCAGAACCTGTGCTATGGTAACCAGACTGCTGATAAACGTACTTATATATTTCTAAATACATATTATATATAAATTACAATCAGACACAGAACAAATGATCATGCTCATCACACAATTATATGTCCTGGGTGGGAGTCAAACCCATGACCTCTGGCTCAGCAGTCATGGTCACTAACCACTAGACCAACAGGCCAGTTATTAAAAGCTTAAGAGATTGCTTGTTTTACTAGTTGCATCAGAGATTTAATATAGCTGGTTATTACTTAGTGCTTGCTTTAAAAGTTTAACATTAAAGAAAGTGATAGAGAGGCAGAATATTTTAAATGGATCTTTTTTCAGTGCCTCGTTTTTGAAGATGCTGTAAATGGTTTAAAAGCTGCTAATGCAGCTCATATGCAGGTAGTGATTGTACCAGACCCTCGGATTGACTCTAAATATTTACAAACTGCCACAATAGTTCTCAAATCCTTGGAGGACTTCAAACCTGAACTATTTGGACTTCCAGCATATGACTAGTTTAAACTAAAGATATGTATTATATGTATATATTGTTGGTGCTTATATTGTGAGTCATTTGTTATAAACTCGGTAGGTACTTAACATTAGCAACAGCATTTTATGTTGTAAATTATTTTATTTTATCAGTAAGCACAAATGTATTATACTTGCCAACCAAAGGCCATGTTTTAAATCATGTACTTCACCATTTCTTCTGTACAGTGTTTTCAACAATTTACACAACAACAATTATGATGTGCAAGAATCTGTCTAGTCAAAAATAAATGAAGCTTAAACTTTCGCAACAGAGTTTATATAATATAAACATCATAACATATATTTAAGTACCTATATTTACCTAATTAGAAACTAAACAATACATATATTTATAACAAAAGTACTTTGGTACAGGGCTGCCAGTTTGTTTGATACCATTTTGCCACCCTTAGGTTAGGTTAGTTAGGCTAGCTTATTTTTTTTTTTCATATCTAAACTAATATTACCAAGAGGAAAGATTTGTTTGTTTGTTTGTTACGATTTAACTCAAAAACTACTCGACCGATTTTAAAAATTCTTTCACCGTTAGAAAGCTACATCGTCACCGAGTAACATAGGCTATATTTATTTACAGAAATAATTAGGGATCCCTACTAAAACTTGAATAATGTGACACAAGGTGTAATTTTTTTTGTCATAAAATGTCTCTCATCGCATGCGCTGCGAAAATTATTGATGATAGAACAAAACAATGTACTACAATATTAAAGAACATATCAATATCTATAAAAAAGTCCGGGATAGCATATGCCTATCTCCGACGGATAACTCACAATAACTGCTTTTACTATTAAAATTTTAGATTAAAAAGAATGTTTTTTGCGAAGCAATTTAACCCATATGGTATTAATTTATATCTAAATAAATATTGTTTGGTAGAACGGAAATTTAATATAGAATATTTGTTCCCTTAACTCTATATAGTTTAAACGAATATCTTAGAAGATATCGCAATATAAAAAATATTCGCGCGCCAAATAATTACGCGCGCGACAGTCATTCGGTCCGGCCGTCGCGTCGGATACGTGGGGATTCTGGCCTCCGGGAAATTCAAATTCAAAATATTAATTGCACCATAATGTTTACAAGTACAAGGTCTTATTGCATATTTAATAGTAATAAACTAATCACTACATATTATAAAACAAAGTCCCCCGCCGCGTCTGTCTGTCTGTCTGTTCGCGATAAACTGAAAAACTACTGAACGGATTTTCATGCGGTTTCCACTAATAGATAGAGTGATTCATGAGGAAGGTTTAGGTATATAATTTGTACCCGTGCGAAGCCGGGGCGCATTGCTAGTCACTGGATATAGGTATAACCTCA
The DNA here is from genome assembly GCA_963859945.1 of Euplagia quadripunctaria. NCBI lineage: Eukaryota > Metazoa > Arthropoda > Insecta > Lepidoptera > Erebidae > Euplagia > Euplagia quadripunctaria. The sequence continues at coordinate 9,737,339 of OY982580.1, forward strand.
CGAATAAAAATAAATCATTAACATATGTTCACAATTTATTGACGACTACATCGTACTGGTTAGTAATGTTATATGGAGCTTCTTGAGTTGAAATCTTAAATTTCAGTCATTTTGGGTAACAATGGACCGCCGTGGTAACATTAGACCACACACTGAAAATTATTCTAAAGTATTAATCGTATATAAAATAGTAAATGCTAATATCACAATAAATAAAATGAACTACTTTAAAAAATGATATTGTCGAAAGTTTACGCGAATGTTACACATTGAAATAAAATAATTTTTAACGGATTCTATCGCGATTTATTTGGTGTTAAAATAACACCAAATAAATCGCGATAGAATCCGTTCAAAATAGTTTTATTTCAATACTTGAAAAAACTTAATTTGTAAAACCAAACAGCTTCCCGCCTCTCAGCTGTGTTCTTATTGTGTTCAATTTGTAAAGTTTTGTGATTTTGAGTTAGAAATCGGTAAGTTGTGGCATTTTAATGGCATATAAATATACGCATCAAAAAAGTCCAAGCAACACGCATCATTTAAAGAAACTGCATGATCTTTTATTTTTTCCTTGTTAACTATTTTTCTTAGCAAGTAGATTGGTATACAATCTTTTTTGTTCTCGGAAACATATACTGGCTGATTTTAAAATAGAAACTTTTTGATTGTGTTTTGTTTTCATTAAAATAAAAGCTAATAATTTTTTCCCGATTTCACGTGTTTTCGTTGCTTGATAAATTTGGTATTTATTTCACTTTTATCATTTTGAGATATAGAGTTCTTGAAAAAAATTTGTGGTAAGGTATTTTTTATGTCATGGAGCGACGCCATTTGACCTGATGAAATGCAGAGAGCTATAGGAAAGCTACAAGCGGGAAGAAATCAGTCCCAGGTATATCGACATTTTGGTGTCAATAGGAGCGTGATTTGTCATCTTTGGCAGCGTTATGTTAATACAGGGGATCCTGCTGAGCAGCACCCAGGATTTGGAAGGAGTACAACTGCTCGACAGGAACGATACATACAACTGACTGCAAGACGTCAGCTAATGTGGGCGGTTACGCCCGGGAGATAGGTTTAAAACTACAATTCTTAAGCGGTGTTGTTGTTAGCCACCAAACCGTGAGAAATAGGCTGCATGAATACGGCCTACGAGCACAACGCCTAATTAGGTGCCCACCTATACGCCATGGGAATCGCGCCCGTCGAAACTAATGGTGCAGGGAACACTTGACATGGACCCAGGAGCAATGGGATAAAATTTTATTTTGCGATGCGTCCCGGTTTGGATTTAGGCCTGATACAAGAAGGGTAAGTGTATCGTCGTCCCGTAAATGCTGAACGGCTGAGATGCCTCCAGGAAGTGCACCCTTACAGTGGCTTCACAGTGATGGTATGGGCGCAATATGCTGAAACTTATGTTGAAGATGTCCTCGGACCTTATGTTCACCCATTTCCACAAAGTCTTGGCTCAGATTTCACCCTGATGCATGACAATGCGCGTTCGCACACAGCTCGGAGGACCAGAGGTTACTTGGCAATGGAAAACATCCGGGCCTGCACAATCGCCAGACCTCAATCCCATGGAGCAAGCATGGGACATGTTCCAGAGACGTGTTCTAGATTAGTTTGACGGAGTGTCGAAAACCCAACAACTGAAAGACTTGGGAGCGATTGCCGCATGATCACATAAACAATCTTATAAATTCAATGAAAAATCGTTGCCGACAAGTTTTAAACAACAGAGGCAGTCACACTTTGTATTGAATTACCAAATATTAAAAAAAAAAAGTCGTTATTTAATTTTGTAAAACATGAAAAGTTTAATTTCGTTTTAATTTTATTTTATACTACGTAGATATGTTACGGTACACATATTGTTAATTATTGTGATTAAATGAACAATTGAATAATGGATTTTGTTGCTTCAGTCACTAATGAATCATGCATGTTTTTAACACAAAATGTGGGTAACCAGACCGGTCCAATGTTACCCCAAATTACTTGATAATATTAATCGTGATTTGCTCAAAATGTATGACTAAAATCATAATAAAATACACACATCAAAAAAGTCTAAGTAACATGTACGGTTTTGAACTTTTAAACGATTTTTAATTGTAATGTTATCAAGTAATTTGGGGTAACATTGGACCGGTATTATTACCCACATTTTGTGTTAAAAACAAATAAATACTTGTTAACTTTGTACAATGTACCTACAATCTATATATTGTATATTTATTTGTTCTTTTGCAGACGAAAAAACTTTAAAACTTCATTAATTATTTCTACAAAACTGGGCCTCTTGCTGTCTTGATCTGGTGAGTATGAGAATGAGTATTACATGTAGATAGAAAGTGAATCTCTGTTTAAAATGTTTTTCGATTATTTTTATTAGCGTTTAATATTGTTTGATGTTACACTTATTATCAAAAAACCCAACCCAATGTGACTTTAGGCCACAGCTATTCCTATTTCAGGATTCCCACATAATTTTTATATTTTGAATGTATTTTTTATTTACCACGTCTAAAGATCACGGAAATCAAAATCTATACTAAAATATACACAGTGATTTTGAATCGGTTTTATAAAAGAAAAAAGTTTTACTGTTTTATACTAACGAAATAATTTCAGCCCGGCCACCTACAACCGCTAATATCTCGTATGCTATTGCGTTTTAGGATTCGATTTTGTGTTACATATGCATAAATTATAGGGTACATTTGATATGTAACAAAATAGTCAGTATGTTTTGTAGATTAGTGGCAAACAAGGTGGCCGGGCTGAAAACGTCAGGCTGGCCCGGCCACCAAGAAGTGCCTGTACTTTCTTTTAAAAAGAGTTACATTGAAAACGAAGGCGTTACATATGTTTGTATAAATGGGTACATTCGATTGATACCAATCTCATTACCAAATTCCATGGGGCCGGGCCAGCCTGACGTACGTAAAATTTTATACTCTATATCAATATCATAATCCATACAAAGTATTCGTTTCGTAAACACAAAGTCCGTTCACGCCGTGTTTATTTTTATGATTAACATAATCAATAAAGTTGTTTATCTTAAAATATTGATGAAATTAATGACGGTTCTTACTAGTCCCAAGCCTTGTAAAGTCGACATCAGCTGACTGGTCACTGCCCCGTGGTGCGTACCAAATGACTTGAAAATGGTTTGAACCCTACTACGGTTAAATTAGAACGAGTGATAAACACTATTCGAATTCCAACTTTTTTTTAACCAGTACAATTAATTTAGTTTTGTTTTTTGATAGTACTAATCAGTATAAGTTACCTCGCTTCGTTTTCTATACGAATTAGTCAAACCATAGCAAAATGTGTTCCAATGATACCCAAAATGACAGGTGGAATGAAGGTTTATTCCAGGAAGATTCATAAAATTAGACTGAATCTGGTGCTCGAGACAACCAGCTCATTAGTCACTGGGCTTAACCTACGTTATGGGTTATGAGCTTCGAAAAGTGCGGAATAGCATTTCTCGTGGTTCTAATGTTTTATTTTTAACTCGAATACAAAGCTAAGATAACGTACACAATAAAAGTACTTACAAAGTGAAAACCGCTTCAATCGATGCAGTGTGATCAACTCTTATCATATAAATAAGTTAGACGAGTTGATATATTTTACATACCTACATCCTTAATTAAACATCAGAGCTGGAAAAAATTCGAACAATCAAAGGATAAAACAAGTAGGTACAAATAGGTAACGACAATAATTGCTTTAATTATTTTTTACACACTTTTCAAAAGTTTCAGTTAAAAAAAGCTGGCAGCTACCATCCTCTCCGTGGGAGAGCCATGCTTCGGCATGTAAGGGCCGGCTCGACCGGAGTGATAACACCGCCTCAGAGAAAACAGGCGAGAAGTAATGATTGTGTTGTGCTTTGCCAAGTGAGTGAGGTTACCGGAAGCCCTACCCTATCTTCCCTTACTCCCACCATAAAGGCCAACAACGCACTCGTGATCCTTGAGTTGCAGGTTTCCATGGGCGGCGGTAGTCACTTACCATTAAGTGATCCTTGCCACCTATCCCATAAAAAAACTAAACCCCATGGGGACACCTTGACGTAAATTGTGACTAGGGAGAAAATTAGTATACCTACCTAGATATTTAATATTAGATACTCATTATTACACACACTCCCACTAATCCCACGAATATTATAAATGTAAAAGTTTGGATGGATGGATGGATGTTTGTTACTCTTTCACGCAAAAACCACTGAACCGATTACGATGAAACTTGGTATGTAAAAAGCTGGAGTCCTGGATTAACGCATAGGCTACTTTTTATCTTGATATTCCCACGGGATTGGGACTTACGCGGGTGGAACCGCGGGGCGCTGCTAGTATTAGATACAGGTATGGTGAGATAATAAGTTGCACATTATAGTCATTTATATTTATTCATACGCTTTTTTCATAAGGTGGTAATCCAAAGAGCTCTGGCTTAAAGTCTTCTATTGAATCGAGAACGAGTGTTGCTTCAGCTGTGTTCGCTCGGTCCAGGCGCAGATCAGGCACCATTACAACTTGCATGCCTGCTGCTCTTGCAGCCTTGACTCCGTTAACTGAGTCTTCGAATACTAAACACTGAAAATGAAACATGAATATCATTGGATTTCGAACAAATAAAAATACTTTAAATATAGTACTTATAACGGGTGTAGGGAACGGCTTGCCTTTTCTTGACATAGCAGGTTTAGAATATCATTCTGAGTAGAAAATCATTGGAATTTTCTGCTGGAAAATTCTTTTTTTTTTTTGCTTAAATGTGATATCACAATGAGTAAACAGAAAATTTTACCGAAAAAAATCAATAAATACCCCATACGGTAAAAAAAACTGCAATGTAATCAATTTAACAACATTTATGCAAACCGCTGCGGCGCCGAACGTTTAAAGTCATTCACCGTACCACATAAAAATGATACCTCGTATGTTGCGTAGCGCAAAATCAAACTAAGCAGGTACTGTAAATCCTTATCTCGCATTTTTATGATGAACTGACTTTTGCATTGGGATTAATATACAAAGATACCCGTTTTTGTAAGTTCTTCGCCATGGTGATACTTACACGCTGTATAATAACTTTTATCAAAAGATTTTTATTGTAATTTTAATTTTACCGGATGCTCAGACATGATTTCCGAACGTACAACTAGTAACGCTTTCCGCCGCTTAGGAATATTGACACTAATAAGTAATTTAAATTACGTTGTAACTAAATGATTAGTTGCGATGTTTAATAAACTAAAACTTTTATATACTAATATACTAAAACTATAATAAATTGATAAAATGGATTAATAAGGTGCATAGTACCTAATTATTATCACGTGATTGCAAACACCAACCAAACTCTACGTTATTAACCGATAAACAAGCTGACAACTGTAAGTTGGTATGATAATATTAACATAGAAATCATCGCTCACTGTGTGAAGCATAGATTTTAGCTGTCTTTGGCTGAGATATATTTGATAGTCTAAAATGAAATATCTTCTGTCTATTTTCCTATTAGAGCTGAGACCGAGCTTTGATGCCGCTACCGTACCGCCACTGCCTCTATGCTAAGCCATGTATACGCAACGTTGATAGCCCTGGATTTGTGTTATACTCTGTTATTGTAATTCCATTGCCGGCCAATGAAAGTGCACGGACTTTGCGAAATATTAAAAATCTTTGAGTTTGAAGAGTTAATAAGTTTAGTTAGAGAAATTTTATGGGATAAAACTCGGAAATTTTTCAATATATTTCCTTATAAATCTAATAAAATGAGTAATTAACGTTCATACTTTGTGCAATTATTTTATGCCGTTGCACGCCAGAATTGGTTCATTATTCTATAATTTTTAATTCATTAGATATATATACCATTACCTTGTCTGGAGAAGGTTTCTCTGGAAATTTCTTAGCAGCAACAATAAATATGTCAGGGTAAGGTTTACCCCGTTTTACCTCAGGGTCTGATGACCCCAATGTTTTGTATGGGAAAAAGTTAAACAACTCTTGATGATTCATAACTTTTAGATCATATGTGTCTTTGCTGCTGCTTGTTGCTAGTCCCATTCCAATATTATGGTCATGAAGATGGTGAAGTAATTTCTGTACTCCTGTAAATAATCTTTATGTTAGTGTTGTCGACCTTCAGAAATGTCGGCAAAGCAATATTACCCATATATATATATACCTACATACATTTTCGTGTGGTACATGTCAACAACATTTACCACACGAAAAACGACAAGCTGCTTTTACTTGACCTTCGTAACATTTTAGTCCCCATCACTTAGATAATTGGCAATACACCACTGTGCGGTTCTCCAGAAACTTTTTGCCGCGCACAACCAATCTGTGGAACAAATTGTCGCCTGCGGTATTTCCGGACCGTTACGACCTTCAAGAAAAGAGCGTACTCGCATCTCAAAGGCCGGCACCGCACTTGTGCCTCTTGAGTTGCAGGTGTGGATAGGCGACGGTAGTCACTTACCATCAGGTGACCCGTCTGCTCGTTAGCCCCCTATACCATAAAAAAAGACTTCCTCAACACGATAACTAATCGTTGCTATGTTTATATTTTACAACGGTTTTAAGACTGATCTCTGTAGAACACTGCACGTAAATTCCAGGTTACTCAAGATATGAAGCAAGTATTCTTAGGCACTATGTAGTAGGTAGGTTGTCATATCCAGGTAATAAGTCTTGTTACTGAAGCCAAAACTAAAAAAACTATTACTGCGATAACTAGCAGTGCCCATTATGATGGAGATTTATTACTTAAGCTTTAGGCCGGCTTCGGTAGCGTTAGTTATTTTTCTATCCCTCGGGAACAGTAGGTACTTACTACAGGTAGGTACTTACTACAGGTACTCTGTGTTCTTTTTGTATCCATGACAACGTATATTATGCATAATGTTATGATGATCGGTTGTGTAGTGAAAGTGCGTAACAAACTTACTTTCGCATTTCTAATATTAAGTTAGTATTAGGTTTTTAGATAAAGTCGCAGTATTTCGCCATACAATTTGGCTAAATACAGTAAGTGGTACAGTAACAGTTTTGTAAGTGCTCTGAGTCTTTGGCCGCCAACTCAGTGGTATAAATAAAAAAACAATGCGCTCGTCAACGTGTTGTTTTTCAGAATTTCGTATCTGTGTAAGCAAAGCGGTGTATTGTTAATAAACATTACTGACCTTGAAAACACTTATCTGATAAGAAAATAATATATCTTTATACACTTACCAGGCATAACCTTGCAATGCGGAAATGATTCTTGAAATATTTCTCTTGTTTCTTTCAAGAACTCGTCGACAGTAATCGGTAGATCAAGGGCATCTATAATGCATGCTGCAAATTCTCGACTTTGCATGCCCATTATTTTCTTCTTTACCTCAAATGTGAATTCTTTACCAAAACGTGATGCCAATTGCTGGAAACCCAGTGAATACAATTCTTCCGTATCTAAAAATATTTTTCATAAGTATATAAGAACTAGTAGGTACATATCTAAGCCAAGACTATCTGTATATTTAGACACTTACTTAGGAGTAAACCGTCCATATCAAATAAAACATGTGTCACTGGGATAAACATTTTTATTAATATTACTTCTATTTTAGCAAACAAGTTACAATCTTTAGAAAGTAGTTCCGCAAACTGTCAAACTTAAATCATGATATGCCAACGTGTATCATCTTATCAGCGGCAACTATATATAAATTGTAACCTCTGAATCAGGGGTCGGCAAGTAATATAAAATGGGGTCCGGATACTGTCGAATTTTTTTTGTCGAGGTCCCGAAAGAAAACTCATAATACTTACAAGTTGATTTTTTTACTTTGACTCATATAAGGTTACCTAGCTTATATAAGTCAAAATAAAAAAAATATAAAACTCGAAAACTACACCTGCGGTCTTGAGCCAGTTTTTGTTAGCTTGGTTCACGTGGGGTACAGCTAATGCGAATTAAGAGTCTTTGAGGTTAGCCCGCTCCGTTAATCTCGAAGGGTATTTGTTTTTCAAAAAAATATTTTTTATTAAGAGGATGCTTGCACATCATACATATTTGGAGTCAAACATAGTAGCCAGATTGATAACTAGTTTTTTTCAATTTTCATAATTTTCTGGAACGTACGTCGAACGAACGTAAAGGAAATATTTTGCAAGTCAATTATCTCTATTTTGAAGTAGGAAGGTTTTGAAAGACAACAACTTCGCAGCCACATCGGATCAGTCCATTCTGCCGCGGCAGCAACTTTGTTTTTTCCTTCCCAAGGTCGGATATAAATCTTAAGAAAAAAAATAATAAACGGACTTCAAAACTTCCGTTTTCAAAACTTAATTGACAAGACTACATACATAACAAAATATTCTTATATTTTATTAGAATTATATTCCGTTCTTAATTAAGCTGTTAATATCTAAGTATTACATAAGCTGTCTTAAGTTGGCGGGGAGAAGTCATTTTTTTAAATTTTTTTTTGCTCCTGCAACTGTTTTTAACTGTTCGATTAAAATTTTTATTTGTTCGATCTTAGTTATTATTATTTTTTAAATAAAATAAAAAATTACCCTCAATTTGGCGGGTAGAAGTCGTTTTTTTACATATTTTTTTTTGCTATTTCAATTGTTCGTTGACTGTTCGTCATTGTTCAATCAACAGTTTTATTTGTTTGATCTTAATTTTTTTTTTATAAATAAAATAAAATTGCTTTCTTAGGTTGGCTGGGAGAAGTCGGTTTTTAACCACTTTTTTTTTTGCTATTTCAACTGTTCGTTAACTGTTCTTCATTGTTCGATCAAAATGTTTATTTGTTCGATCTTAGTTATTTTTATTTTAAAATAAAATAAAAAATTACCCTCAAGTTGGCGGGGGTAGAAGTTTTTTTTTCATTTTTTTTTTTTGCTATTTCAATTGTTCGTTAACTGTTCGTCATTGTTCGATCAAAATTTTTATTTCTTCGATCTTAGTTTTTTTTTATAAATAAAATAAAAAATTGCTTTCTTAAGTTGGCGGGGAGAAGTCGGTTATTAACCTTTTTTTTGCTATTTCAACTGTTCGTTAACTGTTCTTCATTGTTCGACCAAAATTTTTATTTGTTCGATCTTAGTTTTTTTTTAATATAATAAAAAAGTACCCTCAAGTTGGCGGAGAGAAGTCGTTTTTAGACATTTTTTTTTTGCTCTTTCAACTGTTCGTTGACTGTTCTCCATTGTTCGATCAAAATTTTTAGTTGTTCGATCTTAGTTTATTTTGTAAATAAAATAGCAATTTACTCTTAATTGGCGGGGAGAAGTCGTTTTTTTTAATTTTCTTTTTGCTATTTCATTTGTTCGGTAACTGTTCGTCATTGTTCGATCAAAATTTTCTTTTGTTCGATCTTAGTTTTTTTTTAATAATAAAATAAAAATTAACCTCACGTTGGCGGGGAGAAGACGTTTTTTTTAATTTTCTTTTTGCTATTTCATTTGTTCGTTAACTGTTCTTCATTGTTCGACCAATATTTTTTTTTGTTCGATCTTAGTTTAAAAAAAAAAAATGCCCTCAAGTTGGCGGTTTGACCAAGTACTTCGTTTGTCATAAAATTCAGTTCAGGCACACACGTTATGGTCACAGTTCTAACCTAACCCTAGCCATTTCTGTCACTCAGAAGACAGTCTCTAGAAAACCGAATTTTATGACAAACGAAGTACTTGGTCAAACCGCCAAAAAAACTAAGATCGAACAAATAAAAATTTTGATCGAACAGCCTTACTTATTGCCTTTCGAGCTTCATCGGCATCGACTTCAAACAGACTAGTAGGTACCTAGTGCCTTAACAATGTTACCTATTGTTTTAAAACTGTCTCATGTAGGTATGTAGTCTTTACAATTAAGTTTGAAATCGATTATTTTTCACTTTTAAATGCCCTTTCTTACTTTTGAAGCTGCTTTTGCTTCTGCTTTTTGAAGTCTTTTTCTTTAAAGTGTCTATTTTTTCATTTTTAGTATATCTAAGGTACGTACGTACTTAGTAAATACGGTATTTAGAACATTACTTACTGTAATGTAAATTACCAAACTGTTTAGATTATTTTAACATTAGTTTAATAAGCCCAATACTTTATTCAGATAAGGTCAGATTTTTAATTTGTCTTGCAACTTACTGCACTTGATTGAATAAGTTATAAAAAAAACAGCCGAACGTAAAACCTCCTCCTTTTTTAAGTCGGTTAATTACAATAACGTTCATCACTTTAAACGTCAATGTTGCTTAATTTCAAGAAAAATCAACAAACGCACCTCATCTGGTTTTAATTTCTAAGGGTTTCCCTCGTTTTCCCTCAGATACTATCTTCAGATCCGGACTTGGTGACAATGGGACCACCTGAGGAGCTTACCCATTCAAACAAAAAAAGAATTTTTGAAATCGGTCCATAGATGACCGAAATATCGGTGAACATAGGTATATAAAAAAAATACAGGCTAACATAGAGCCTCCTTCTTTTTTTGTAGTCTGTTAAAACACTGCAATGTCTTCTTCAGAATTGTTTTTTTTTATTTTCAAGAACTGTTGGGTAATGAATAAATTCTTGACTTGCAATATCTTTTTCGAAGAAATCCAGCTTACGACGGAAAGCAGACACTTTGTATCAGGTTACATATTAATTTCATATTTCCTTGTAACTCGGTGTTGAGCGCATTTAAATATTTCAGAATGTCTTTCAGAAAAGCCACAGCTATATTATATGGTATATTGTGCTCGTTTGTAATGAACTCCAAGTGCTTCCTTGCTTTCTGCGTATTCAAGTTTTGCAAGAAAAAGATTAGGTACTTGATCTTTTATTTTTTATTTTACTTAGCCAACGAACATCGTGTTGCAATAAGTCAGAATACGCCGATAACATTAAAAACAAATTCCTTGAACTGCTGGTGCTGAATTATAAATTGATAAAATATTAAGTCTGCATTCTTGTCTGATTATTGTTTCTAATTCTCTTTTTTTTACCATCATCATCATGGGGCTAAGTCAACTGACAGGGACACCATTTTATCGTTGTATGATTTTGTTATGAACACATCAAGTCTTGAATGAATAGGTATTCTCCGCCAGTTTTACTTTTCAATAGTAATATTGTTCGCAATTTTTCTCTGAACGCTTTTAATGTTAAAAAATCGCACGAAAATAAACATTTGTTCATCATCAACAATGCCACATGATTCATTACAAGCGTCCATGACCTATGGTAATAACCGCTTGTACCATCAGGCGGCACCATACATCAAAACTTATGTCAGCATCTAAAATTTCGGTTATTGTATTACTTGTTGCCACGACATAAATTCGTTAAACTGGCTTGAAAAAAAATCTATAGGACAGGAAATCTAATTTAGAATAATATTTGTTATGAGCATTTTTCAATATTTTCAGTGTAACCGGATCTGAAGATGATGATCTTTTAGTATTTCAGTCTGAAAATGGCTTCTGGTGTTTAATAAGTGTAATTTTTTTGCTTGCTCATGCAGCGACCTGATAAAACCGTGCTTTTTGTGTAAGAAGTTAGATATGCCTGGACCTTAGATTATATATAGGTCCAGATGCCTAATCCGTGCCTCAAAACTGAAGCCAAAAAATACAAGCGTCTAATATAAATATAAGCGTCTCACTCGTCACACGCGAGCGAACGTTCGCCGCTGAAGTACGTCTCGAGTCGCTACTTATAATATTTAAAAATGCCTGCTTGTGCTGTCACATTCTGTAAAAATTATACAAAAAAAAATCTTAAGTGTCCGAACATCACATTTCATATGTAAGTATTCTATTTCCTAATGTATTTATAAACAATAGAACAAAATTTCAAATTAATAAAATTACGACGCCATTACTAGAGATGTTGCCAGGACGTGAATTTCATTTACCCATAACGCATTCTAGCAGTATATATATTTTTCTTTGCCAAACTTGTTATTTATAGAAAGACGAGAAATATGCTTAACGTTAATGTTCGCGAAACTGGAATCCTTCAAATATTCTTAATTTCTAAACTCTAGCACCCGGAGTTCAATGTGTCCGTCAAACGATACTTTAGCTGTGGGATTGTACTCGTATATTATAACTTATTATTACTACTCCTAACGAACACAACTATAGAGCACTTAGGACTTGTCAAATTTTGCTAGTTTCTTGATACTGTATAAATATATATATATATATATATATATATATATATATATATATATTTCCAAGTCCTACAAAACAAGGCAAAACATTTACTTTATTTTATCAAAATACCTTTTATTACTCTGTTCCTGTGAATAAAGTTGCATTTAATTTTATTACTCAAAAGAGCTTTTATGTTACATTTACCATAAAAAAGAAATTACTCTTATTCACATATTTTTTTCATACGGCCTTATATGAAAATCGATTCTTAAGGAGGAAACTCTAAAAAAAATGTCTTGAAAACAAACCAAAAAATATTGTGATAAATAAATAGTTCCTACTAAGTAGTTTTATTTTACATTTGTCTTTTTAACTAAACGAATTAAATGAAAAAAACGAAAAAATGAAATAAACGAATATTTGTAACTGATTTAAATACATTCAAAATGTATTTATTTAATATTATTTACATAAAAAAAAAAATATGTTTAATAAAAAAGTCCCTGAATTTTGGGGTAACCTCTATGCACTGGTAGTAAAACCGTCAATGCACACAAGCATAAACATTGTACGTAGACACTCGCGTTGGGCGGGGTTCACTCACACAGCACCAAAAAGTGGCTTCAAAGTAAACGGTGACTTTTGTACTAGTCACGGTATCTGGACCTATATATAATCTAAGGCCTGGACCTTTTCTTTACGAGCTTTTGCTGCCACGACAAAAGGTTTGGTGGAACTCCTGTTTAATTGTTTCGTTGTGCCGCTTTTAATTAGCACTTTTTAATTGTGACTGTATTTCACTTTGCATATTGTCATGGATTTGGAAATAATGTCTTCTAAAATCCGTCATTTTGGGAAAATGAGATTTTAAGATTCAGTCAAAGTAATAACAAGTAGGTACATAATGGGAATTTAACATTTCAAACCGGAAGTGTTAAGACAGGACAACGTCTGTCGGGTCAGCTAGTATACCTTTGTAATACATAAAAATGAATTCCTATTTCCCTTGGTCACTTAACTTGAGAACGACTTAACCGATTTCATTCATATTTTTGTAAATGTTTTCTAATACTTGGTAGAAGATTCTTACGGAATAAAAATAAAAAACATTGATAATAGTAGAGATAATCGTAAAATTTTAGAAAATTTGCCACGCGAACAAAGTCGAACAATAATATTTATATTACTAAATTCTCGGAATGTGTGAAGTTAGCCACCACCAGTGCTGGATTTACATTAGGGGCACTCGGGGCTAATGCCCAGGGCGGCAAATAATCAGGAGCGGCATGATTCCGAGGGTGAGAAAGAAAAATTCTTCGCGTTATCGAATATGCTTTTTTATTTTCAAAAAAATAATTAGCTAAATTTGTCTAGTACAATTTTCGAAAAATGTGAAACATTTATAAATTAGTTTTTTGCATTTAAAAAAAAAATAAGTTATCATAAACTTTGTGTAAAACTCTCAAGCTAGATGTGTTTTTCACGACAGGAGAAAATATTTATTTGCAGATATGTACTGATATTCACTGTTTGGCGCGACGTGTTCCGCGCCTCTTTAAACGGGAAGGAGGGCAAGGCCTTCCGCTAGCAATGGTGTGGCTGCCTTCTGATTGACGGCGGCCAAAGTCTGCCAGTCTTCCTTCCTAGGGTATACCCGAGTCCCTTGTAATAGACTCACTTGTGACGGAACACCGTGTGGTTTTAGTCGATTCGATTCCGACGTACCACTTCGCCAATAGCTATGCATGTGGGTTTCCACACGCACAAAAAAAAGATGAAGTTGAGTTATTTTGAAGTAAAGGCTTAGTTAGGTTAGTTGCCATGATTTGTAGGCTAAGACATTGCGAGCAATGTATTTTGCATAAATCAACTGTCATTGATAAAAAAAAGGCAGTTATGGGACTTGGGCCGGACCCCCTTGGGCCGTCACCCCGGGTTTTCGGTGGGGCGGGGTGTCGGAATCAAACCAACTAAAACCACACGGTGTGCTGTACTGCGCCTAAAAGATCCGGGAACAGTTTTTATTAAGACATTCGGACCCCTCCTAGCGCCAGCCCGCAAAAGGGTGGGCGCCACCTTCAGGTCAAAAACCTCTTAATTAGGCGACGTCCGGGCACGCTTAGGGCAGCATGAGGCGCTGGAAAGCGCGCCTCCGCCCCCGGTGGCGAATCAAGGTCATCACACACTATACCGTCACGGCTCCAATCCAGCAATTAAGTTGTCATTCAAATCTGAGCATTAAAACGTGGTCGTATAAAATATTTTATAATGTCAGTAAGAACCTGCGTCAGGCGGAAGGAAAGGGTCCCGTGCTGCTTCCCTACCCACTCGACGATAACCGGCTGGAGCGCCTCCATGGCGGCAAAGCCAGCTTGTGGAGTCTCCAACCGGGACGACCAACGAGCTGTGGTGGCTCGGCGAGCGGCCTCACGCCATTCGCGTACCTCTTTGGGCGGGGGCCGAAAGCCACTTCCCGCTCGGAACTCAGGCGCCCGCCGATATACTTCGGCGAGCACTTCTGCCTCAGTATAAATGAGTCATTTCATTTATTTAAAAATTGTATAACGAAACTTCATTCATGTTCTAGAAAATTTCGATAATGGGGCGTCATTTTTACAGTGCCCAGGGGCGGCGCTAAGGTTAAATCCGGCACTGGCCACCACTGCGGATGCTCAGAGTGGGCGACGGCTATCGGTCTGGGAAGCCTTTCGCTGAAGACCATAGTTCTGTCTATGGTCCGGCGCGAGAGTACGTGAGATTCCGCCGCCTCATTTTGCGAGGATTTGGATATAGGGACGGCGGAAAAGGTACGGGAGAGGACGAATAGGTATTCTCCCGTCTCGCAAAAGACGCACCAGGCGCCGGAGAGTGCAAAGCGATCTCCAGCCTCCATGAGCGCTGGCCTACGGGGATGTCCCTTAGCCTAGCAGAAGCAGGCCTGAGAAGGTGGCGCGACGAGTTCCGCGCGCACCTCTATAAATCGGAGAGGAGCGAGGCCCTCGTACTCCACGGTGTGGTCGCCAACTGACTAAGAGGCGGCGAAGGTCTGCAGAGGTTCCCGGAGGCTTCCTTCGTAGGGTATACACAGGTCCCTTATGTATACCCATTTGTGAAATGAAAACCCGGTGACCCGTGGGGTTGCCACACTAAAAACAAAAGTGGAATATGTAAAGTTAAAGATTTTAAACCTATTTTTTTTTTTTGGAATTATTCAATCTTTTATGGAGAAACCCATAAAAACTAACGATAGTTTTTAAAGTTAGATTTTCTTTAACAGTCGCATTCCACCTGTTTTATGAGAACCATTGATAGTCATAACTTTTAAATGGATATTTTTACTTTTAAATGGATATTTTTACTTTTGTAACTACATGAAAGTGATTTAAGCAAATGTATTGTTAGATACACCCTGTATAATCGCACACTTAGTAGCTACTAAATGGAAATACAAAGTTGGTTTTGGCAATGATTTTATTTTCATTCCCCGGAATGCAAAAGTTGGTTATGTCGTTTTGTCATTCAATAATATTCGAACATAAAAAATATTTTTTTAGTATACTAAGGCAGGTACTGACTGACAAATCATTAAGTTAATAAAATGCATAAACATTAAAACTAAATGTTAAATACATAATAATAAAAAAATTGTCTATAACAAAGTAATTTCATCCTGTTCAACCAGAGATGAGTCAATTCAATATCCCATAAGCTAGTGTCTTAAAAAATACTCACAATGATTTTTTTTAAAGCTCGAGTTATATAACAATAACAAACGTGTGTTAATAGTTTTCAGCGAGCTTATACGTTTTCTCATTTAGGGCGCTGCGATATTTTTTTGGGTTTTCAAAAAAGCGCGATTACTTGAAAATTATAAATATTTTCTTAAATCTTATTCTATTATTACAAATAGGTACGCACAAATAACGAGCTACTCGTATATGTTTATTCTACAGGCGCACATAATATGGTTTTTGAGTTACACGATTCTGTAAAACGTTACTCCAGCAGGAAATGCAATATCTCGAAA
Source organism: Euplagia quadripunctaria (assembly GCA_963859945.1). Classification (NCBI taxonomy): domain Eukaryota; kingdom Metazoa; phylum Arthropoda; class Insecta; order Lepidoptera; family Erebidae; genus Euplagia; species Euplagia quadripunctaria. The sequence continues at coordinate 9,753,547 of OY982580.1, forward strand.
ACCTGAAGAACAAATGATATTTTCGACCCACATTTATGCAAGCTCGAGCCATGCACATTATTTCTCTCTCCGATGATTCGTTTAGAATTCTCCTGCTGAAACAACGTTACTCCAGCAGGAATCGTTTATTCCGTTTTTTTTTTTAACGACAACATGCACAATTTTTTTATGCGGCGCACATTCAGAGCAGATTACGCACTAATTATACGTTCCACTCATATCACTCTAGGAGCAACTTTTCTGCTGGAGTAACGCACACATAACACACCATGAAACAAAATTATATTTATTTTAATTATGCTTTCCTATGCCTACACCCTATTAATACTATATAACGCTAAAAAAAATTGGTAAGTACGTAATTTGAGGTAGACAAAAGATCATTAAATGTCTCGTCTCAATTGCAGTAGAATGATATCATTTCTACTTATCACTAAATAATGATAATTTCTGGCAGACAAAAAATTGTAATGTATGTTATATACTAATCTATACATATTTCTTTGTACCCCGTTTTAAGAAAATTGCTTGGCATTAACATGTCATTTGGAATAATTACAGTTCATTTATACAAAAAGTGTATAAAGCTACAATTTTTAAAGAATGTGTCTTATAAAATTTATTTTATTATGTGAAAACTGCTACGTCAAGTTATACATTTCCAATATATGTGTTGACCTGTCATGGTATGTAAGAAAATACTAGCAACGTGGGTCACACATTACTAATATTCTTGTTAACCCCTCCAGCTAAGCTAAATACTTCTGTAGTGCACTGGGTGGGGTTCGAACTCGCAACCACTTGATGGCAAGTCCGACGCCTTAGCCATTACGCTACCGCTGCTTAGAGTCTAAGTCTATACAATGACAGTTCAAGTTATACTGGCCCATGAAATAAACAATGGTCGATTTTAAGGCGATCTTTAGTATTATTTATTTACCCAAATGTTAATGTTGTCAAGACAAATTTTACACACTTTAATGACTCCATATTGTCTTAATTAATTAGTATTGTTGCTGAAGTAGGTTTAGAGGCTTTATTTTTAGATGTATCCCTATAAAAGACGCCTATAACATTTTACAGCTGATAAGAGTGCATGCGTTAATCAAGGGGTCAATGAAGAAAATAAACAATTATCTGTAGGTTGTCTTCTCTATGGATAAGGAAGGAAACTGTGTTTAAGTGGGTGTGTTTCATATGTGTGCTTGTACTGTGCATAAGTGTTTACATCCACAGATGTCCTTTAGAAAATTTTGCATCCATACTTTTAAATCAAATTACAAGTTAATGATTTATGTATTGTAAGGAGGGAGACCAAAAAGTTCTGGTTTAAAGTCTGCTAAGCTCTCAAGTACAAGGGTAGCTTCAGTAGTTAAACTTCTATCAAGTTTTTTATCTGGCACCATCACTACTTGCATTCCTGCAGCCCTGCCAGCCTTCACTCCATTTGCAGCATCTTCAAAAACTAAGCACTAAACAAAATTTTAATGTATGAAATATTATTAGTTTTACAGAAAATAGCCATTCCAAATACAGTGTATAAAATGATAAAGTTTTAAATACCTGTTCTGGTTTTGGCTTATCTGGAAATCTATCAGCAGTAATCAAAAATATATCAGGATGAGGTTTCCCCTTCTTGACTTCAGGATCTGATGAACCAAATGTCTTAATTGGGAAGAGAGAAAAAATATCCTGATGATATTTGTTGGTCTTAAGTTCATAGCCATCTTTAGTTGAACTAGTAGCTAGTGCAATAGGAACATTGTGTCTATGTAAATGTTCTATTAGTTTTTTTGCACCTAAAATTGAATGGAATATATATGTAATTATTTCTGTGGAATTATTTTATCATTAATCTCATTACAATTACTGCATAATTTTACCTATTGCATACCTGGCATAAGCTGTGACTCAGGAAATATTTTTTCATACTGAATTTTGATAGCTTTAAGCCATTCTTCTACACTCAGAGGTATATCCAAAGTGGTTAAAAGCAATTTAGCTGATTCTCGATCCTGCAACCCCATAAGTTTGACTTTCAAATCCCAAGTATATTCCTTAGCGTAGGGTTTTAAAATATTTTGAAATGCGATTGTGTATAAATCTTCTGTATCTATAATCGTAATAAATAGACATAATAACGATTGGTCTACCTCATTTAAAAACATATTTTAACCGCATTAGTAGGTTAGGTATAGGTAAAGCAATATTTAAATCAATGTTATATATTTTGGTTTATGATTAGAATACAACATTGCAGACTTTCTTAGTGGTAACTCAATATAACTTACTCAACAATAACCCATCCATGTCAAAAAGAACGTGGGTAACAGGTTTGAAGTCCATTTCTGGTAAATTATGTAATTTATAGCTTTAATTGAAAAATAACTATAAATCGACTGCTGATCATATACTTAATATTTATCTATAACCTCTAAATAACCATAACCATTTTTCAACATGAGTTTGGTGACGTTAGTGACGTTTACAGGGTGGCGAGTAAGGAGTAAGGACAACTTATTTTATACCGCCGAGTCTCAGAACTTATACAAAATCCCGTACTATTGTACAAAATCGGTGTTGTACAACTATAGTCGTCACTCTTTGGGGATTTCAATAAAAGGTGTTTTAACTTTAAGGGTTTTACTCAGTGTGTGATCAATAAACACCAAATATACCTATCGTATTCTCCCAAGTATACACCACACTGAGTATACACCAAATTTACACCGAGTATATACGGTGTATACGGGTCTGCTAGGGAATAGTTGTAAATATGATTCCAGGTAGCTTTAGCCTAAAAAATATCCACACCAGTTACACACGGTGCTTTCTTTGAGTTCTTCTTATTTATCTTCTGACAACATCTCATGAAAATACACGCAAAGCAAACAGGACGTATAATCAGTATGTATATGAAAAAATGTGTGAAATGAATAATGCATGACTTGAACGGTGTCTTCGTAGAGACTGGTTCAATGAAATTGTTATAATGGAGTAAAAGAAAAGATTTTATGCAATTTATATTCGTTTTTGAAATATTTTAATATTTGAAACAATTGGAATGATTTTAAATTATAATTGATAATTTTTTAGAATTTTCGTGTCTGTGAAGATATGCATATATTTTATGTATAACAGCATTTCTATCAGAATCACCATAGAAAACCATGATGTTTCTTTCACTGAAGATAATTAGCTTCGACCCCAAATAATAAGTAATCAAAGAAAGTACCGGTAACTGATGTGCATATTTTTGTTGACGGTTCTATCTGGGATCATATTTCAACAATTTTCTCTAGCATAAATTACCATCTCGACTTATTTAATTGACGGTAAATAAATAATTCAAAATGTATAAATGTTTTATTTCTACCTAAAATCAATTGTTTCTTTAATGTAAAACAAATCGATTAGATTTTTATCTATTAGATTCTATCATCACGAAAAATGTTGAAGTTAAGTTAGATTCCCAGTGTTTACTACTATTATTAATGCAGGCACTTCGCACTCGGTGAGTGATGCCGAGACGCGAGGTTTTCATCCACACGTTCGGCTTAGTTATCACCAATCACCATAATATATTTTAGTTTATGGTTGTCACGTCGCGTCACTCATACGTCGAGGACGCAGGTCGATACCTATTTAAAAAGTCTACTGCACTAGTGGCGTGTAATTATGATCACTGACCTCTATAATACAAGTACGCATAGAGGTCAGTGAATTATGATATATAAATAACTCATTAAATACATACTAATGGAATAAATTGATTTTGAAGATTTCTCGAGATATGTCGATTTTAACCATTAGTTATACTTATTCGTTCATGTCCGTCGCGGATATTTTTTATTTCGTTATAAAATATAACTATACCATATATATATATATTTATATTTCATACTTCATTGTAACTAAGATAATTATTTAGAACGAATTTTAGTTAAATATAAAAATAATAAGAAGATTTTTTTTTTATTAAATTAGAATCAATAAGCGATTAAGATATCAATATATATATATTATATCTATATAAGTTATTAGTAAATGTTTCGCCTATGTCAATAATTCATGATCGCCTACCATTACGAGTACACGACACGAGCTTGTGAAAGAGTCACTGGCGCTCAGCACTTTGATATTCGCCAAAAAACCGATAAGAAAGCGAGCGGTGGCGTGTGTGCACGACAGTCGAGCCAAGCGGACCCTCTTCACAGTCGTTCGCCTTCACTCGTCGAGCGTGAAGTGCGGGTATGATAGAAAATCTGGAAGCCTTGTCCATACAACGCTGCCAGATGTGATGTTTAAAAAGTAGTAACACTACTGAAGAAAGGCGGTTTATTAGAAAATATTTTTTTGTAAATTACTATATATTTAAAATCTTTCATTCATAATGTTATTGACACTTTTAATGTAAACCTATAAGAGTAAAACGCTACCATAACGTAGCGTTTGTATTCTTTGGCTACCATGCTCTTCCATTAGAGAAAGAACCGTCTCTCTTTAATGATTATAATTAATCTTATTCTTATGTAATTGACGCCGGAATGAGTTCAACTTTCTTTTAACAACAACCTTTTACTTTTTTTCTCTTTGCTATGTTTTTATGCTGCTCATGCGTTTTTACAGAAAGAAACAAGTACCAAATTCACCCATTCTATAATAATATTATATAACTTCTCTCTATGACTTCTATACTCAAACTATACAATATTCTTAGTAGGTAATTTGTGACTCGAGATTGTACTCGTTGTTATCTGACTCGGGTATGTACTACCACTATAATAAATAGACTAAATTAATTATATTATTAATATTCTTTGCTGGTAACACTGTCAGGCAATATTCAAAAACTTGTTTTGGTTAATTTCAATAAAAAATTGTACGTAATACACTTGTTGTAAACGAATTTATTGCTAATATTGTTTGTCAGTAAGGCTTTATAATTTATGTAGTTCAAGTGGTATATATCTTTGCTTTGCCTCGTACTGTTGAAGAGAAAAATATCTGATATGGATGGTCCCGGAATGAGTTTGTTTCAAGGCGCCGCTAGTATCCACATAAACAATAGTGCTCAAGACAGACTCGACGAGCAGGAAGAACTGGAGGATCAGAAGCGACGGAACGAAGAGGTTGATAAAGTTTAAATCTCGTTCTATGTTCTTTTACAACTTGAAGTTGATATTTATAATTGTCTGCAAATAGAGTGCTGGTTCATCATGTTTTGGATAATAATAAGCGTTATTGTGTGTTTGTAGTTGAAACACAAGCTAGCAAATGCTTTTGATGATCTTTTGGATGATGACGAAGCTAGCTCTGTTAACAGCAGTGGAAACTACACCCTGGATCCACAACAAAACAATATTGGTGAGTGCTGTATGGCTTGTTAAACCTATTTGAGTTATAAATGTATAGAGGCTTACATGTTTTCTTATACGTGCCAATATTACAACTACTTTCTACTTAACATGATGCCTTTTTCATTAGGTTCTGATTATATGGTATTTTTATTTATTTATTTATTTGACTCACCAACAATTGAATACACTGATACAGTGATATGAGATACATCCAATAGACTTATAAGCTAGTGTAATAATTTCTTACAGGTAAGCATATCATGCATTACTTATTTGTTGAAATATGTTTGGATGTTAGTTAGACAGCAAACATAATGATGGTTTTTAAAAAAAAAGAACAGTCAACAGGTTATGAGGGCATTATGAGAAAATATTGTTTGTTTCTGATACTAATTTGAACAGTAAACATGTGGGTTAATACAAGAAATATCAAAATTGGAAGTGATGTCAATGTAGTGACTATACTATAGTTTAGGAAAGCTAAATTAAAAAACAGTCAGTCGTAGGATTGCACGTCAGAAGTGAAATCATAACTTCACAATGTATTTGCATATACATATACACACACACACATCTGTATGTATATAATTAGTTTAAAAATAAAAAGTAGGTAATAACATATCTAAATGTATACATAGGGTACACCGGTAGTTTTGCGCTCCTGGTTGCTCATAAATGTTTGAATTTCGAATGTTATATTTTTTTAAATATAAGAACCTTAGGCTCCGTCTTACGAATTTTCGATCAGGTCACGTGTCCGGACGCGAGTTTAACATTTTTTACCCATCCCAAAAAGTGCACAATGTCGCTAAAGAAGTTTTATTGCTATCCTAAAATAATAAGTTAAAAAGTATTCAATTTATAAAAATATACACCTATTATAATTTATTGTATGTTATACAAGGTCTAGTAATTTTTGATATAATATCTATTTGCAGTGCAACCAACAAGAACAGGTTTACCTCCAACCTATGTGGAGTCTCTCAACCACTTGAAGGAGCAACATGGTTCCGAGTCCCCCAAATTGTATTGTGAAACACCTAAGAACCATTTGGGGCACATGAGACATCAAGAAGAAGTTATAAAAGCACAGTTTGGTCCATATGGTGCAGGCGATGGACAGAATCACTATTATCCACAGGAATATAGAGGTATTATTTTTTTTTTTTTTATATTGGAAAGGTTTTTACAGGCAGATTTAGTGTGTGTTAGTATATGGTAATTTAGAAAATAATTAAAATAGACTATTGTGAACTAATGTTAATGAATGTAAATTACGTCAGTTTAATGGAGTTCATTGCTAGCATACACAACAAGCTTATTAGTAAAGTTTTAACTGAAACCACAACCTTTATAATACCTGGTTCACTTAGCAGTGTGGTACTAGTAAAATATATGTAAGATGGACAACCATGGTTTTTCTTGTAAAAACGATAAATGTCCATACCATAAATAAAGTTGTCATGTTGTCTTTTCAGGGCATGTAAATGGGATAAACAATTGTGATAGACAAGAATATATGAACAATGAGCAGCTGAAAGTCATGTATGAAGTTAGTATAATTTATTAGTGCACCAAGCAAGTAGTGTTAAGCATTCAGATATTTTCTCACTGTACAAAAATGTCTTCTAAATGGAAACCTTTATGTAGAGTCCCAAGAGTCTATAGAATATACTAAAAAAAGTAATATCTTATTACTGTTTGCTTATCAAGTGAGGCATGAGTGTAACTAGTAATCAAGAATAAAACACTTTTTAAGATAACTTCTGCATTATTATCTGCATGTCTTTCATAATACGCAATAGCGGCATAATAAGTAAGGCGTCAGAATAGCGACCAATAATAATTAATATTGTGCCAACTACATGATATACTAGCAGTATAGTGAGTTAATGAATCTTAAAAAACGATTGAGCGGATCAAATATAAATTCAATACTCAATATCAGAAATCATTGTACCTATAAATAATTTATATGGTTTTCAGATACGAGTGAAGGAATGTCAACAGTTAGCTGGTCAGATGCAGAAGTTAGACACTGAGATAGATAGCTTACGCGCCAGACTAACTGCTGCAATCAATGATAGGGATAAGGCTGAACTCTCTTTACAAGAGGCTCATCATCTGCTTGGTACGTATTTGTTGATTAGCTTTTGCCCAAGACTTTAAATTGTGATTAAAGTTATTAGCATAATACATGATACTAAACTTTTTGGATGATATCAAAACAGAGACAATTAAAAAACGAATTAACTGCAGTATGCTCTTAATTATTCATAATATAGGTTCAAATTAAATTTAAAACTCATTGATCACCTCAAGTTTGTCTACTTATTTAAGATAATACATTAGATAAATATTAAAAACTAGTTTTATTTTTCTAGCATCAAGTAAACACAAATTGATTGAGTTAGAACAGCAGGTAACAAATCTCACTGAGAAGTTGATGGAGAATGACCAAGACAAAGAACAATTGAAGTTAGAATTACGCTCTGCTAATATAAGTCTCCAGGATGTGCAACAGAGACTTCATACTCTACAGGTGAAAAATAATATTAAAATATGTGTATTTCAGTCAAGGAACTAAAATACCAAAATGTTGGATTACTACGCATTTTTATTTTTGGATAAATAGTAAATAATGCGCTGATTAAGAGTTTCAATGAGCCCATTGAAATTTTTAAGAAATATCGAAATGTTTACCCGTTTTTATAACGATATTTTGAGGTATACTTTTTTTACGCGACGTATTAAAACGGGTCGCGTATCTGAATATCCTGTATTTCCTGTGACTGGAGAGCCACTAGGACAGGAACACCAGTTGCTTAGGTCAAGATAATAAAACTATTAACTTAAAAGTTTACCAATACATGAAGCTGTCGGTAAGATCAATCTAATGACATGTGAGTAAAGTCTTACAGCATAATTTATTTTCAGGTTGCTCATACACATGACACAGATGCGATATTTAGAGAACAGCAAGATAGGTAAGCTTTGATCATACATTCTCCAATTTTTATAGCTAATAATAAATAGCTATTAATTGACTAAAATTTATTACTTTCTTAAAATTTCAGACACAGAGAAGAAATGGACAGACTCCAAAATGATTTGACAAAAGCAAAAAATAGGCTCGATGAAAAAGTAAGCACCTGTGTATTAAAAGATTATCAAAAAAAATACCAAAATTACGTAGATGCGTAAAATAAATTTTGGATGCTTTGGTTTTTTTATAGTCTTCATATTAATCACAAGACTCACAACATGTCATGGCAATTTATAACTTCTTTGTTTTTTTTTGTTAATAACCAATGAAAATTATATTGAGACACCAAAATCAGTCAGTATATTTTTTTTTTACTATGACTGGCCTGTTAGCCTGGTTAGTGACCCTGACTGCTATGCTGTCTGTCTGTCTGCTGTCAGTCTGGGTGTTCTTTGTGTCCGTTGTTTGTATGTTTTTAAAGTCCCCCCGCGACACAGGAGTAATTCTTAATGCGGGAGTTGTCTTTATACTATATAAAAAAAAAATCGTTTTATAAAAAATACCGTTTTTCTTTCATACTAAACTTGTCAGTCTGACTACCCATTTTCCAATATATAGATAGATAAACTCTTTATTGTACAAAACATACAAAACTGTATACAGATATTCTTACAAACTAAAAGTAGAGACCTTGTACAATTGGCGGCCTTATCGCGCTCTGCGACCTCTTCCAGGCAACCATTGGATGGAACGAGAGTTTATGTATGGCAAGAGGAGTTGCAGTGTATAATTGATTGAAAATAGTATCTAAGTCATAATTATATTAATTATATATACACTATTATTGAAATTTTGATCACTCCCCCAGGAAAACGAAATTAAAACTCTAGAACGACGTTGTATGGAGAAAGATAGAGAAAAAGAAGACATATTAATAGATAAGGGAGCGACAATAAACAGGTTAGCAAGTGAACTGGAGGCAGCTCAAAGTCGACTCGTGAGTGGAGAAACCTCTCGCTTGAAGGAAAAGGTGTCACAGTTGACAACAGAACGCAATGCCGCCAAGGAACAGGTCAAAGAATTGGGTGTAAGTTTGCTTGCTTTTTTTTTGCAACGAAGTTCCTAATCGCACGTTACACTTCAGAGGCTCGGTGATTGGGGGCTAGCGGGAAAAAGGTGTTAGCGCAACGAAAAATGCTGATCGCGAGTTGATTTGTTTTATTTTTAATTTATATAATTTTAAACGTTACTCAAAAAGTGCTCAAAAAAATTTAATATAGTTCAGTGGAGTTCATCTTCATGTCACCTTATTTATGATTATTGTTTTACTATTTTTCTGAATAAAATTAATGTAATCCAAAACACATGATATTCACAGGTATTAAAGATATATGGTTGTACAGGGTCTTCATAAAGGGCCTGCAACTAATTGGGGTTCTCCGAAATATAGTGAATACCAAAGTATTTCTTTAAAACGATTATTAATAATAAGTTATTCACCACACCATATCCATCACCACTCTGAAATTTTTAGAACAAATTGAAAAATACCTTTATTCATTTGGTAGTTTCATTTCTATTGTGTTAAAGTAAACATTTGTGTTCATTTCAGTCAAAGTTGGAACTCACAGCTCATGATCTGGTCCTATACAGAAACAAACTAGCTTCTAGCCAAAAGGAGTACGAACACTGGAAAACTACACTCCATCAGATACTTATGGAGTCACTGCCTGATAATACTTATCTTGGTAAGAACTAAAGTGAAGTTCAATACAATAGAGCTTCCTATACTATCATCAAACCATATTAACCCGCCGGTTTTGGGTATCTTACTGTAGTGTATGTAGGGTAGAACTAAATAATAGTTATATGCACTATCTCGTGCTTGCTGTAGAGATCCCTCTTGACCGCATTCAACGGAGAGCGACTCGAATCATCGATTGCCAGGATATTTCAGATAGGCTTGACCCCTTGGCGTTGCGTAGAGATGTAGCTTCACTCTGCATTCTCTATCGCATGTATCATGGGGGGTGCTCCGAGGAATTGTTCGGCCTTATACCGGCCGCAACGTTTCGCCATCGTTCAACGCGACAAAACTTTCATCCCCATCACCTGGATAATTGGCAGTCCACCACTGTGCGGTTCTCCAGAAATTTTTTGCCTCGCACAACCAATCACTGGAACAAATTCTCGACTGCGGTATTTCCGGACCGATACGACCTTCAAACTTTCAAGAAAAGAGCGTACTCCTATCTCAAAGGCCGGCAACGCACTTGTGACTCTTGAGTTGCAGGTGTCCATGGGCGACGGTAGTCACTTACCATCAGGTGACCCGTCTGCTTGTTTGCCCCCTATAATATAAAAACAAAAAAAAAATTTGCCACAGGCGAGTGCAGGTGTGTCAGCTTGCGTATCTATAGTGAGTGGGCGAGCCAGTGAAGTATACATATGTACGCGGTCTATAGTGTATAAAGGGATACACTATACTTACTTTGCCCTATCTTCAGGATATTATCGAATCCATTTTCAAATTGTCATAAAAATGTTAATATTTCATTTGTTTGCAATTAGCAAAATGTTGACTAACAAGTAACAGAAACAAGTAATGTATCGTTCTCTCTAGGTGAACCTCCATCACCAGGCAAGTTGGCAACATTGAAAGAAGTTTTGAGTCGATACAAACAACAAATGCAAAAGTTATCCACGTTTCAAGAAGAAATAATTAAAAGGTAAAATATAAGTTCTCTATCATCAACATTTACGAGAAATACTGTTATTACACGCCTGCTCATAAAGGTGTCTAATGTTTTCAAGGTTCATGGATGTCTGCGAGTTTCTTTATTCCACCATAACTTTTAAATGTCTGAACAGATTTAGATGTATGGGGTATCGTTATAATCCTTACATCATCCCAAGGGACACTGCACATAAATTCAATATGGCGGTTGTCCTGCGCGTAGTTAGTTTTTTGGCAAGGCTGCTATTTTTAATTTTTAAAATTAGTTGGGTACTTTTTATGCAGTTACATATCTGAATGCATCTTACTTTGTTTTGCTTATTTACAGAGATAAAAAAATAGAACAACATCGAAAACAAGAACTTGACCTCCGAGCGAAACTGGAAGAACAGAAAGGCATAGAAATGCACCTGAATTCACGTGTGGCCGTCTTACAAAATAAACTTGAACTTCTTGGTAGTAATTCTGATAGTGAACTGCTGGAGAGTTACAAACAACAAAACGATAGACTACAGACCGAAATAGATGAAGTTAGAAACGAATTAAAAAATGTTAGTAGTTATTGCCTTTCTTGATTGAGTTAACGTAACCAATATTTCTTAAATGGCCATAGCTTAACGTTGCGGCTTCGAACCTTAGCACTCTCATAGTCATGGTATTCTTAGTGTTCTATTGCCTATTTTGGGTGTTGGCATCAATTTCGAATTTCTTAATTTGATTATTGCTGCATCCTCGCAGATACTATAGCAATTCCTTTGATATTTTTGAGTTCCGTACGTCTGACTGAAAAAACGGAGCCCTTATTTGATCTCTTGTGCGTCTGTCTGTCCATCTGTCACAGCCAAATTGCTCAGAATCTACTTACCCAGTAAGCTAAAATTTGGTAGACATATCAATTCCTGTGACATAAATACAGATGGGCAACGTAAATGAATTAATTTTGCAAAAATCACTTTTGAGGGCCAAATTAGAATATTACAAAAAAAAAAAAAATTGCACTGTGTTACATATCAAATGACATGACTTATTTTGAGAGTCTCTTTTGTTATACATTTTTTTTTTACCACTAAATAATGCCAGCTTACTAACATAATAAGAAGTATAATGTATACTCAAAATGGATATGTAAAGTTCGGCCAGGTATTGCTATTGGATAATATATATAATAACATAACTTGAGACACCTCCCATACGACCGTCTGATCCCAAACTAGGCAGAGCCAGTACTACGGTAACCAGACTGCTGATAAACATACTTAATATATAATTACTAAATACAACATATTATAGATAAATTACACCCAGACACAGAACAAAGGATCATGCTCATCACACAATTATTTGTCCTGGGTGGGAATTGAACCCACGACCTCTGGCTCAGCAGTCAGGATCACTAACCACTAGACCAAGAGGCCTGTCATAAAATTAAATATGTTCAAACTCTTTGATAGGATAAAGAACCGGTGGTTAATAAAACGGTGTCATTAAATATTGATTATCTCTTGCCCTTACAGCTTGATCTCAAATACACTGAATTAGAAATAGATTACGAAAAGCTCAAATCAGAAAAAGGTAGTCGCGCATCAATAGTGCAAGAAGCAAATGCTGACTTATTGCGAGAACTGGAGCGATACAGTGGGCAGCTCAAAGACACGCTTAAGGAGAATGGCGAACTTAAGTCATTGTATCTGCAGGTAAGTGGCGTTAGCTTGCTATGATTCGATTTTAAAGGTTAACAAGGTCTTAAGTTACATTAAAAAATTAAAATATAAAATTATACAAATCAGGAAGGGTTTGAAGTAGTGCATAGTCAAAAGCGGCCAACGCTTATATCCATGCTGCATTTATTTTTTTCTTCTGACTACTGTGAATTCCTAATATCTCCTGATCTATTGTGATAATAGTGTGTTCGTACTTAATAAAAAGAGCGTCTAGCTTCGTAACTGGTTTATTACTTATTGTATTAGGCTACCCCCAATTAGATTGTTATATAGTTCTGGAATTGCAAGCGTCCATAAGCTAAGGTGTTTGCCACTGAGTTGGTATAAAAAATACACAAATAGATACATTTAATACAGATAACTAATACCTAGCATTCCTTTGGGATTGTCCATTAATCACGTGAAGCTCGAAAAGGGAGGGGGGTTCGGAAAAAATCACGAAATATCACAAGGGTCGAGGGGAGGTGTAGTGTATGGGTATTTAAAGATAATATGCTGAATTTTTTAAATATATTTTGAACTAAAAAAATACATTTTAGGAGGATGGGGTAAGTCTTAAAACCTCACCACATATCAGCAGCGAAAGGGAGGTTAAAAAATGCTTAAAAAACATCACGTGATTAAGACGACCCTTTTGATATATTTTACTATATTTATTGAATATATGTATAGCTAACACCAATTAACAGGCATGTAGTTCACGAGATGCGGTATCAAGAGAATTAAAAGATGTTCAATCAAAAATACAAAAGGAGAAAGAACTCTATAAATCACAAGAGACTGACTATGTGGAAAGGTTGGAGAAACAGAAACAACAACTTGAGAAATTGACCTCAGACTTGATTAGTTCAAAAGAAGAGTTGGACAGAGCTAACAAGAGAATATCGGAATTGCAGAGAGAGTTCACTGATAAACAAAGAGAGTTCACTGACAAACTCGATAAGTATTTAGAAGGTATCACAGATCATTATCTTACAAGGATTTTAACTTGTAGTTTTATTAGTTGATTATTTAATGTTTTCAGTTTATCTGAGACACATTGACAAATGAAATAGAAATACACAAAACAGTATGCAATGTTTTCCCCTTTTTTGAATTAATTATAATATGGTTGACACTTGCATTTGCCTCCCATTAACAATTTTTAGCCACTAACTACTATTAAAAAAATCTAAGTAAACATTAAAATATTACTCTGCTAAACTTAAACAAACGGCATAGTCAAGAAATATCAGCTTAGCTAGAGATGTAACACGGTAATAAAACGCCACATTTTTAAAAGCCAGTCAATCTACAAATGACATCTTACTTGTGGATAAATGGATGGACGTTTGTTACTCTTTTACGCAAAAGCGGCTAAACGGATCTGGATGAAATTTGGCACTTAGATAGATTATACTCTAGAATAGCACATAGGCTACTTTTTATCCTGGAAAATGTACGGTTTCCGGGATAGACCTAACTAAAATTTCCTCGCGAACGAAGTCGCGGACAACATCATTAACCCCAGATTAAGTAAATGTTACATTCTCGTAATATGTGCTGTATTTCATCATTTCGTTTATATTCTTTTATTTTAGTACTTTATCATGTCTTTTCGTTTATATTTGCTCGTGGTGATATCGGTTCCCGTGTGCCTATAAAGGTGCTATATTACCTCCGAATCTGACCAGTCATTTCGTAAATGACTAACAAACAGACTAACTCGTTTACACATGCACACACTTACAACTTTTTGCATTTTAAATATTATTATGATTAATTTCTAGAACGTGTTTTTGTTAAATACAATACATAGCTGTTCTCTTAGGATTTTTTTTTTTATCAGATGAAAAGTCTGCGATGCGTAAAGAAAGAGAGCCGTGCACACAGTGTGAAAAAAGTTTAAAACATATACGATATCTGGACGATCAACTCAGCAAATGTACTATTAAATTAGGTGAGTTATTTTCTACATTAATATAATATATTTTGTAAAATTTTTCAGTGCTTTATTTATTTACTAGCGACCCGCCCCGGCTTCGCACGTGTGCAATGATGATACTAAATATACTACAGAATGTCTTTATATACAACGTTCACGGCTTTTTTGTCATTAGACAATACAAACATGTTTTCTTCAGAGGTTACTCTTGAAAGAGCGACATATAATCTAAGCCTGCAACATTGAAAGTTTGAACCTGCGATTTATTAATGGTCATTGCAAAAGATATCTTAACCGGAAATTGTCCGACCCTTTGGCCTCAACCGCTATGTCCCTGCATTTTAAATCTGTAATATCTTCGAAAATATTCATTGAAATTAAATTCTGTACAGGGCCATTTTGATCTATATTAAATGCACAATGTATTTAAGGTACTTAATTGGATAAGGATTAATGCTGTATTGCTTAAAATCGCTTCGTAAATAAGCCATTATTTCTCGTAAAAAGTAAAGGAAAAAAAAATGGTTATTGTGGGTTATCCCTAAGAGATAGACATATACCATCGCGGACTTTTTTGTAGACCTTTTTCAGGTGTACAATACTGTGGTACATTATTTTGATCTATCTCGTATGGGTTCAGCCAGCGTTTGAAATGTAAAAGCAAAAAAAATGTGTTTATTTACGACATCACATTAGAAACAGAAACCTCTAAAGTTATCAGTGTTTCTCTTCTATATTATGCATGTATTATATATATAAACCTTCCTCTTGAATCACTCTATCTATAAAAAAAAAACCGCACCAAATTCCGTTGCGTAGTTTTAAAAATCTAAGCATACATAGGGACAGACGGACAGCAGGAAGTGACTTTGTTATATACTATGTAGTGATTTAAACTTCCTGCAAATACATATGCATAAGGCGGACTTAATTATTAACTTATTTATTGTATTCGCTTTCGTTAACGTTAACGCGAATGTATACGTAAACTCATACCGACTTGAAAATTCAACGAAACTTTACCGTCCGTAAGCAAAACGAATCGTTTCTTGAATATAGGAGCCGGATATAAGACATTTAATGGCAAACTAAACTTATACAGACTTTACAACGATAATCGCATAGCTTACAGTTACACCCATAAACTGTAAATGCTGAATAAGGTCAAGGGGATTATGATCAACTTTGTGCCCTACTATATTTTGGAGTGTACTCCTTAAAAATCGATTTTTCATATAATGTCCAATAAAAGCGGCAACTCTAAAACGTTACGTTTTCTGTCACTTTGAAATCATGTATGCGTATAAAAGATAGAGAGTGAGAGAGAGAGGGAGAGGTGGAGAGAGAAAGAGGGAGAGCGAAAGAGTTGTAAGCTCCAGTCGTGCGTCGGAGCCGACACACATACACACACTCTTTTTTATATAGCAGCAGTAGCTATTGGGAGACAGTGACGGGCGTCCAAGGCCACACTTCTATGATATAAAAGTCAGTGTTAGGTTAAACAGAGATTTATGCGTATGTCCAACGACCTCGGTCCCAAGAAATATAATTATACACTATTAACTTAAGATTTTATTCCCTTAGTTTTTAACTAAAACTTACTATTTAAATGGTCATGGGGTTTTGGTTCACCTCTTGTCACATTTATCCGCAACAAAAATGTATGTTAAGATAATATAGTCAAAAGCTTTTTTTTTTAAAGTAGATTTGTCGAAAGCATTAATACGTCGTAAATTTAGAACGTATTTTACTAATAATTTAATAATAAAAACTGTTTACAGCTAATCAAGAAAGCAACGAAGCTCTAATGAAGGAACTAAAAGGCAAAGCCGAATTCTTCCAACAATACATAATAGATCGTTTCAATAAATTGCGCGAACAACGCAGTGTAGCCACTAACACCGACGAGTCATCACCAACTCCGGCTACACCAGGAAGTGAACACCCAATTATTGAGAACTTAGCGGAAAACGTTGACGATGCAATGGCCGCTAAGGTATTTACACTAAATATATAAAAATAAATGCTACTTAATTTAGACTACCTTCTTTGTTAACTGTCCTTTTCTCTTTAATTGTTAGTTTAAATAAAAATGAGTGTTCATGTAATTTTTTTACTACATTTTTTCAGACTGCTCTTATGATGAAAGAAAAAGCCATTAGAGATCAAATAGCAGAAAAGTTTACCTTAGAAATGAAAACGATTGAAATGAATTGTGCTCGGCGGATTAAAGAAATCGAAAAAGAACAGATAGATACTGTATCAAAACTAAAAGAACTTTTGGAAAGGAAAGCTAAAGAAGTAGACGCTCTAAAAGAATTCATACTTGCAGAGAGAGCTAAAGTCACTCAAATCTTAGAATCTAAAGAAAACGAAATTTCAGAACTAATAAAAGAACATAACGAACTACAAGTTGAATGCCAGAAAGCCAAGGACAGTATCTTAGATTGGAAACTTAAAGCTGAAAGGTATAAAGAAAGAGTGTCAAGGCTTGGCTCCTTAGAAGATGTATTAAAAAACGAAAGAGAAGACTGGAAACAAAGGAATAGTTCTTCTGCTAAAGAATATATGGCGATGAAGGCAAAAGCGGCTGATTTGCAGTCCAAATTAGCACAGTTGGAACAGAAGTATGAGAAAGTACAATCGGAACAAAAGGTGCTTCTAGAAAAATATAAAAATGCTAAAAAAACTATTTACACCTATAAGGTATACAATGTTTAGTGTTATTCTTATAGATGTTTATTAATTTTTCAATTAACAGATCACAACAACACATCTAAAATGTCGTTAGAAGTCAAAAGTTTTAAAATATTTATCATTTTCCAGGATTACGTTACGAAGAAAGATGATCACGTAAACAACGAAATGAATAGAATACAAGACGAATATAGAAAAATATTTGTGAAACTACAGAACCAGATTAACTACCATGTTAACTGTAGAATACAGGAAGAGAAGAAAGGGAAACAATCCCAGGCGCACCACTCACAAGAAACTGATGTAAGAAACATATTTCTGTTTTAGATAAAACGCGGGGTTTTGCTTCTCATCGAGAGTCATCGTGGTCATCGAGAGTTTATGTGCACATAATAAAATATAGAAGAGAAGTAGTAAAGAATTAAACTTGTACGATTAAAAACACATAAAATCAAACCTTACACATCGACATACTATGTACTAGAGAAGCCACAGTAGTTGTAGTCAAATCCTGCAGTATTAACAAGGACTGGTCGATCGTTTTTGAGTTGTAGTTTTCTCGCGAACGTAAGGTCCTAAGCGCCGTGATTTTCATGGCGTTTACGCGTGTTGCCCAACGAACTCCTACAAAGATTTGTTTTCACTGCGGTGCAGGGCCCGCAGTTCGCGTTACAAACTTTCTTCGCGGTGTCTACTCTATACGCTAGTAATAATAACTCAATGACCTTACACTGTTTTCCTAAAACAATTCTTATTTAAATTAACATCTTTATATATAAAAGTTACGTGTCACGTTGTTTGTCCGCGATGAACTCCTAAACTAATGAACCGATTTTAATGAAATTTTGCGCTCTGTGTAGTTTGGTCCAACTTGAGATATAGGATAGTTTTATCTCAATTTATAGTCATAATATTTTTTATTGCTAGTAGTAGTAGACCGAGTAGTATTAAGATAAAAATCGATTATATATTAGAAATTTAAAATTGCCTTTTGTCGTATACAATTCTAATATAACATTATCAAGTCGAATTAGCAACATTTATGAATCTATCCTTATTTCTCTAATGTCTAGATACTCATTTAATTTATTTGTTGTAGTACTCAGAACGAATCAACAAATTGAGCGAGGATTTCACGCGGTTGGCGCAGTCAACGTTCAAAGATGGACCAGAATTTAAGTGACAACAGATTGTGCTCCACTGGCGCAAACAATTCCAATTTTACAAATGTTTTACAAAGTATTTGTACTTAATATTATAAAAGCACGGGGCATAGAAGAAAGCTGGCCTAAGCGACTGTGCACCGTGATTTTCAAGTAGGATTTAACCTTATCATTCCCATGGCCTTTGCACCATGTTCGCACCTGAAAATTGGTCGCGTAAATGATGTCGTGTTTCTGTCCAACCTACGGACGACCCTTTTGGGGTTATCAATAATGTTAATAGCGCGTGATCTTTACTTTTAAGAAAATTATACAATCTATATCATAAAGATGAGATAATGCATATCAAGAAAGGACCAAAAGGTGGTTGAAACATTAATAATACATAAAGAATCAGAAGATGATGCTAAAAAACTTATAAGATACAAGTTAAGTTTCAAATTTAAAAGCGATATTTTTTAGTGATCAATTTTTAATATCGCCAAATCATTCAATTACATTAATTTTTATTTGAGTCTATCGTTCAAGTATATGCGATTTTCACACTTTTCTGATAAAGATTGTATTATTTTTCATTATTGATTTGTACTATTGTTACATAACGCGCGATTTAAGTATTATAAAAGCAAGGCCTCCTACCAATGAGAACTGATAGCAACATTAAGACTGTGTTAAAACTATAACAAGCGCTCAAGCCCCAAGTAATATAATAAATTTGTATTATTAGTATTTTGGATATATAATGTGAATGGAATGTTGTTATGGTTGTAATGAGCCAAGGATATCGATAACGGATCTTATCAGTGCTGTATGTATGAGGCAATATATAGCAATGTGGCAAACAAGCCTGCCAGATAGTAAGCATACACCTCTTCTTTGCTCATGTTCATCCAGTCAATCGCTCATCGGTACTGTCTAATAGATGTTAACACAATGAGAGTCTTACAGTCAGCAGAGGAAGACCGTACTGTCGGCGGGTGCAGTCTTTTCCTAACAAGCGTTAGGACTATTATATACTACTGTGGCAATTAAGTTCCGTGAATTAGTCAATAAAACACAAGCACGTTAAGTTACGAGCAAAATTTTATCATCTTATATGTGTAATTCGAGACTTAATCGCTATAATATTTAAAAGGTACAATACCTCTTGGTTACCCGACGTTTCGATCGATTTGCACCGATCGTGGTCACGAGTGGACTCAAGAGAGCTCAGCGACGCCTCCAAGAAGTTTCGGCAACTACCCGCACTACGTCTTCACTATTTTTATTTTTATTCGTACTGTCGGTACTTCGACACACTACACTTATGACGTCCCCTGTATGATGACGAGGATGGACTCGCTGGCCATAGCATTTGCTGATGACGGGATTCCAAGATGTTGATAATATAAGCGGTACTCATCTTCTCGGCTGAAATTTACACACATAGAATGTGTATCAAAGTCGCGAAAGTTTAAAAACATTTTTATCATCGTCCTTCACGATAGTCTCCCTTTAACTTTACACAACCTTCCCAAAGTTGCACCTACAATTGTAAGCACTTTTGGTAATCCTCAGAACCACGGTTACGGCTTGCTTGACATCCCGGACGCCGTCATGCCCGGATATCGAAAATATCGATTACCTTCTGTCAGGACTTGGACATCCTCATTTCCGCTGGCCACTTCACACCCTTGTCTAGGGATTACATTCAAATATCCAGGTCCCATCTCCAATGAAGGTCCCATCTCCAATGACTACCTGATTCATCCATTTTCTGCCATCGCTCTGAATGCGAAAAAAACAACAACTCCTCGTAATTCGATGTTCACTCATTTTCACGACTCCAGTAAAAAGGTTACATTCTAAAAACACCCATAAAACACAAACCTAACGTACTATCGATTTCAAAAGTCGACTAAAACCAAAGGCTGGCAATGTTGCCAGTTCCCAAGTCATAATTAAGTCCCGGAAGTTACTTGCCAAAGCATATATATTTTATTTCCATGCGAATGTGTAAAGACAATTTTAAACGTTTTTCAGGTAGGTCTTGTTTGCCACCTAAGTAGTTATCAAGAGTGTATAAGCGTAAGAAGAATAAACTTCTTAGAAAACCTATTGTTAAAATATAAATTTATATATGAACGGCCTAATATTTTTAAATAACCAGATCATTCCATTAAAATAGTGAATTGTTCCTGTGATAATTAAGTACATTGTAGTATAGTGAAATAATAACAGTATTACAGAGTAGAGTGCAAATATCTCTCATTCCTTGTGACATATCCACTTTTAGTTGCATGTATGTTGTTGAACACAGGTAAGTAGATGTAGATATAAAGGCCTTTTATTATTAAATAAAAAGACTTGTATTATAATGAATATTAGTTATTGTTTTAAATTCTGTTCTTGCAATTCACAAATGTGTGTCAATGTTAAAAGTTATTTTCAACTTTAATACGAAAATTACCGGGACCACGAAAATGTGTGTTCCAATGTTTTAACGTCATAAGACAAGGAAAAGAACTTTCTTCTATTTTCTAAGATGCATTTGTCATAAGAAACCTTTCACCTACAGATTGTTTTCACATAATATGCAATCATACCTCTTGAATATAGTCAAGTACCTATAGTAGGTACATAATATTTCGTCAGTTTATAATATCGCGAGATTGTTTATAAATTAACGATGATCGCAATCGTACGGTGACATATATATATTCACTTTTAATCTCACTGTTTGGTCACTCTCTTACAACAAACGTAATTTTTTTTAATATTAGGTAGTTACCATTATTTTTGTATTTTGTTATTATCTGAATTAAATTTCTGTCAATTTAAGTTATTTCTAAATACATTATATAGTCATACATGATATGTTAATATTAAAGTCTCATGGACGTCGAAGCTAACAAAACAACCTTTAAAATTATCTTTAAATGACGAAAATTAGATACAGTTCAAGCAAAAATGCCCGCCATAACGCTACCTGTTCTTTTCAAATAGGTGTGCTATGTGAACCTATGATTATAATTAGAAGCGGTAGTTCCTAAATTGAGCTTAAAATTCTGATCGTTTTGTTTTTAATCTGCAACTGAGAACAATGTAAATTAAAAAAGAATATAAATCAATACACTTCGAAATTATTTCGTATTATGGTCAACTTGAAATAAATAAATAAAGTATTTGTAAACATTTTTCACTCCAAATATTTTAAATTTTGTCAGCTTAGATAAGGGTACAACGTATTTCCTTCGTGCCTATATACATAGATCTCAGGTTAGGAATTTCGTCAACTGAGGATAATGTTTAATCGACTGGGCATCGTTTTGCACTCCATATCAGCTTCCGATTAGTAAGTAGATGTGTCTCTAGTTAAATTTACATTTTGACCGGCATGTCAACATTTCAGTTCTAAATCTACTTTAATGTAGTACTCTTATTCATAATAATATGTAGTACAAATATAACTAAGGCGAGAATAGATTACACCTTTTTAATAGATAACGTTGAACTACATTATTGAATACAAAAATCTTTTACAAAACCTAATGTACAATTCTTTTAAAAGGCGAATTTGTGAATTGCAGAAATTGTAATTAAGTTTATTATTTTCGTTAAAACTCCTAAAACAGGGTCAGCAGCGGGAAGAATTATGTTAGGAATCGTTATGTCTGTTATAAAATAATGTAAATAAAACATAATTTTAATTTATCAACAACTTTTATTTTTTAATGTAGTACTTAGATGAAACGAAAGGCATTTTAGCCACTCTACAGGGAACATCTTTTCCTCTAATATTTACTAGCAAGTCAGTACCAGCTTTCTTGAGAGACTCTGCCACATATGCCATGGCAACATTACCACCAAGTGAGGGAGCTGGGCAACCACTAGTTATTGTTCCTACCGTTTCAGAGCTTTTCGAGTCTTTCAAAGCAGCACCTTTCCTTGCCGGCGGACCACTTTCCATGCGAATTCCTACCCGCCTTCTAGAAACGCCTTCCTTTATTTGCCGTAAAATAACATCCGATCCTGGAAAGCTACCCTCGGTTCTCCTGCGTTTGGCTACCAGCCAAGTTAAAGCTGCTTCCACAGGGGTGATAGTTTCGTCTATATCATTCCCGTAAAGACATAGACCGGCTTCTAAACGCAGAGAATCTCGAGCACCTAGGCCAGCAAGCTTAACAAGATCACTCTGTAGCAAAGCTTCTACAACTACTTCAGCATCGGCTGCTGGAATTGATATTTCAACACCATCTTCACCAGTATAACCACAACGTGTAACTCGGCACTCCACGCCTGCTACAGTACCGACTTTTGAAGTCATAAACATAAGATCCTGTAAAGATATGTCCGTAATATTCTGCAGAACAGACGCCGCTTTAGGCCCTTGTAAGGCAATAAGTGCTCTCTCACTAGCGTCTAAGAATTCCACATGCACATCTTTGCCTCTTTTTTTAAATAACTCTGACGTTTCTTTCATATGCTGTTTATCAACTTCCATCCTTCCGGCGTTGGAAACAACGTACAAAGTCTCCTCATTCACTTTCGTCACTATCAAATCATCTATAATACCGCCTTTATCAGTCAGGAAAACTGTGAGAGATCCGGCTCCTCCCGACATGCCTTTTAAGTCAACTGGACATATTGATTCGAACCACGACACGCAATCTTTGCCACGTATGTTGGTTTGTAACATATGAGAAACGTCGAAAATGGATGCGCTTTCTCTGGTAAACAAATGTGAAGCAGACACACTCATATCTGAATATTGAACTGGGAGGAGGAATCCAGCAAAATCAACCAATTTACCTCCATATTTGGTGTGTAAATTAAACAACGGTGTCTTCCTTGACTGATTTTGATCGCTGTACAAACGCAAAGATGACACGGGCACTATTTGTTTATTTATAAATCTTGGAATCCAAAAGGCTCTGTTAAGTATCACACAAGACATTGTCACAGTCCAAACTCTTTCAAATAAATGATTACAACATCTGACCAAACAATATCTTCCTTATCGGTTGCTTGTAACAAAAGGTCAGCGGTCGACCAGTCCAGTTTATCAGGCCTGATAAACTAATAGTTAGTTAGATAAACTAAGAGAATTGTTTGCTAATGAAAACCCAATCAAAGAAATATCATTACCGATGTGATTAAACATGACTAAGAGAGGATCTACTGACGCTAAATTCCTTACATGTTATTGTAATTAAATCATCGCAATCATCACAAAACAATAATAAATAACATACTTAGGTAGGTACTGAAACTTCTTTTGTTGCGGGCTTTGATATGGAACCTTGATTATGAAAGCATGCGGGCTGTAACATAGTGACCATTCTCTGGAATTCGGCGTTTCACCTCTGTCTACTGTATATTTAAATACCTATTTTTTAAGAACCCCATGTTACTTTCCAACCCCTATAACTTCATGTGTCTGATGTGCCTTTGTGTGTAAAAGTAGGGCAAACTCCCTTTATAAGTTATTTACATTACGTGGATTATTTCATATTAATTAGGATATCATTTTATTGATTCTCGATTCCCATCGAAGATTATTTCCCTACCTTGCTCTTTCCGGCTTCTTTTCCCGTCAGAGTAATTTAAAGTACCTAATGGTCTGTCCATTTATATAGCTCAGATTTTGATTTTTTTATACTCGGTGGAGTAGCACTTGTCCGTTAGTTACCCGATCTGCCCAAATAATTCTGAGCATTCGTCGGTAGCCCATATTTCAAACGCCTGAAACTTCTACTACTAAATACTACTGTTCAGCTTTAATTGTTAATGGATTCACAAAACTACATAGGTATATAGGGAGCAAGTTCTGTTTCACGATGAAACGAAACATATAGGTATATAGTTTTTTATACTGTAAGAGTTAAGTGACAAGTTTAAGTGCTATGCATATCTTCCTGTGTACGGCACTTGACTTTTTGCATACTTTTATGCTATTACTAGCAGCGCTCCGCGGTTTCACCCGCGTAAGTCCCGATTCCGTGGGAATATCGGGATAAAAAGTAGCCTATGTGTTAATCCAGGTCTCCAGCTATCTACATACCAAGTTTCAACGCAATCGGTTTAGTGGTTTTTACGTGAAAGAGTAAAAAAGATCCATCCATCCATCCATCAATCGAAACTTTCACAATTATAATATTAGTGGGATGTAGTTAATAAAACACAGTAGATGTATTAATGTAATATATTGCGTTATTGATTCCTGGCATAACTTGTCCTGTATGTTTGCGATCTTGAAGTCGATTTCTGGATCGGACAACTTGTAATTACAGTTTTCTGTTAAAAATTATTAGTAGCAGCACGGATTTTCGGAAAGTTAGACTATTATATGAACATTATACATGTTTACCTGTACTTTTCTGTATGTAAATAATGTATATAAATAAACACCTAAATAGCATTCCTTATTCTTGAGGAGCACATGTGTATTTTCAGAAAACTATAAGATGTGTTTAGGTCATTACACACTATAACGGTACTGCAACGGCACAGCTACAGCACGGCGCGGCGGCGCCGCCTGTAATTGAGGCTACCGCTAGCCGGCAGCGTTCTTTACCACGCGTCGCTGGCGAGGTGCGAACTCACAGTCCCGCGGGGTGCAAGCTAAATTCATCGTCTTCATGTACGACGCGAAGTTTTTTCGCTCGAGTTGTATAGTTGCAGCAAGCGCGCTTACTGCCCGCCGTTGGCTTTTTCATTTTGACATTATGAAATGTATTATACGACCACGTTTTAAAGCTTACATTTGAATGACAACTTAATTGCTGGGTTGGAGCCGTGCCGTTACCGTGACGGTATAGTGTATGATGAGCTTTAGTCTGATCATAAACAGAATGCGCATCTCTTTAAAGAAAAAAACTGTTCGGAAACCAGAATAGTGAAGCACATTGAATGACAAATTGACAAACAAACTTTGGGCAGATTTAGAAGCCAAATACATCCTACATTGAACACCTACATTATGTACGACTACATATAATGTATATGTACATACTATGTGTATGATGTATATATAACGGGTGTAAGAAACGGCCTACCGAAATCTTGAAATAATAGATTTAGATCATTATTCTTAGTGGAAAATCATTGGAATTTGCGCAGGAAAATTCATCTTTTTTAATTTTACGCCTTTTTCTTTTTTCGCCTAAAAGTGATATCACAATGAGTAAACAGAACATTTTACCGAAAAAAAAAACAGTAAATACGGCCAAAAACTAGTGTAATCAATTAAACATTTATGCAATCAACTACTTCGACGGTCGAACGTTTAAGGTCATTCACCATACCGCACAAAAACCTTTATTGCCTGTGGTCCGATCACGGAGTTCTACTGATCGATCCATGGGCAATTTTTTTTTGTCAGTGGTTCGTTCAATCGAACCATTCTTCTACTAATATTAAATTTCATTGGTACAACTAGATCTTAATTAATAATTTTTATTTTCAAATATATCACATAAGATGTTACATTTACTGTGACAGCCACACTAGGCAAAGCCTGTGTCGTGGCTATCAAACAATACGATTGTCTTATGCCTAGGACTTAACTAATAGGTATACAATAATATATTATTATATTTACCGTTCTTAGTTGCATAAGGGTGTGTGCGCGTGCGTATGTGTGTGCGTGTGTGTGTGTGTGTGTGTGTGTGTGTGTGAATGCGTGGGTCTGTGAGTGTATGTGTATTAAGTAACCCGTCAAATTATAGTTTTTAAGAGTTGTTCTGTCTCCTTGTAATTTAAGCCGGTGATAAAATCTTTAATTTTAATTTTAGCTTCATGCTTTGTGCAATGCCTCAGATCGCATTGCTTTGCTACTTTGTTATATAAGTAGGGAAACATATATTTAGGAAACCTCTTTGCAAAAGTTGTTTTACATTTTGTGATAGTGAGCTTAAATACTCTTGCATTCACCATCGAATTGTAGTCAGTTGAGTTTAGTGCTATATTGTGCGAGTATATGACCGCATTGAATATATATAGTTGTCTTATACTCTAGATACCAGCAGCTCCATAGACTTCCACTGTTGGGAACCTAATCGGTTTTTTAAGCATTACTTTGAGTATTGATCTCTGGGCTCTTTCCAACTGTATTAGGTGCGATGTAGCTGTGCCTCCCCAAACGCTTAAACAATATGTTAGGATGGACTGACAGAGTGACATGTATAGGGTTTTGAGTAGTTCAATATTGGCGACATCTCTGAGTTCCTTCATTACACAAATGAGTTTCCTGCATCTCGCCGAGAGGGCAGCTGTGTGTTCATTGAAAGTTAGTTTCTCGTTAATGACTACACAGAGATATTTTATAGATTTCGTTCTTAGAATTTTACTGCAGTCACAGTCTTGGTGTTGAGTTTGCTGTGGATTGCAACTATGTATTTTAAGATTAAGAATGAATAGTGGAGATGAGGCACCAGTTTTATGAAAACAAAGGAACTTTGTTTTTTCGGTATTCAAAGACAAGAGATTATTATTAAGCCAATTAACTACCAAAGCCTTTCTTTGTTCTGCTTTCAGCAAACACTCATTCCATGTAGAATCATGAAAGATTAGTGCAGTGTCGTCTGCGTAACAGACAATCTTTGCATTATTTAATGGTAATGAAGCCAAATCATTTAAATACAATAAAAACAGCGTCGGCCCAAGCACACTTCCCTGTTGTATTCCAAAATCTGTTACCATCGGACAACTCATCCAGGAATCCACCTTGACTCGTTGGTTTCTCCCTGTTAAATAGCTTCGAAACTAGTCTAGTGCAATGCCTCGTATTCCAATGCTTTCAAGTTTTCTCAGTAAGATATGAATGGCCACGGTATCGAAGGCCTTAGCTATATCAAGAAAGACTCCAATGCATGCACGACCTCTGTCAAGGTGAGTAACGATTTCCTCAGTTAGTAGTTTTACTGCGTCTTCGGTTGATTTTCCTTTTCGGAAACCATATTGAGTGTTTGTCAACAATTTATTTACTTCTAGGTACTTCACTAGACGTTTATTTACCACTTTTTCCATATTCTTTGCAAATATTGGCAGCACAGATATCGGCCGATAATTTTTTGGTAGATTAGTTTCACCCCCTTTATGGATTGGAGCTATAACCGCAGTTTTCCAGTCTTGTGGTACGATCCCTGTTGAGAGGCTTTGGTTTATTATTACCTTGAGCGGTTCTACTATTTGATCCTTGACCCTTTTAATTAATAAATTATCGATACCTCGATGGTATCGATAATTTATGGCGCACTATCCAGTTTAAGAGTCATGATAATATTTTCTATTTCTTTGTTATTGGTAGGTTAGAAAAAGAAAGAGTGAAGCGGTGACCCAGAGTTCGTATCGATCTTACTCGCCAAAGTAGTCTGGGTTGAGCCAAGACGCAGTAAAATATTACCGGCATATTGTCGTCCGACCGAGACAAAGAACTCGTTACAGCGATCAACTGCAGTTTGTGGGCACGGATAATTATTAAACAATGCCCATTATTTATGTACTAATTATTAATTATTTATATTTAACTATAGTATATTATTAATTATGGATTATATATTTTCATTATATTTTAAGTTAAAAAGACAGTAAGGGAATATATTTTATACATATATTTATTTATCATTAAATATAGCATATTATACATTTATTGAAATGTGAGTTCAAATTAAAAAAAAAAAATGTTGATTTTAATCATAATAAAATTGTAAATGGAAGCTACTTAGTTATCTTCTTCTTTTTCGTCGTCTTCTTCTTGTTGTCGCTCGAAATTTTTAATAATAATAAATAATTAAGTCACTTATTTTAATTAAATATAAATAATTAATAATTAGTACATAAATAATGGGTATTGTTTAATAATTATATTTTTTTAGTAAATAATTAACTTTATGCAACGTACTGATCACCGTAACTCACGCTTGACCTTGCATTAGGCCATATATGACTTACTCGTGGCTGTCTCCGCAGCCTCTGACCGTGGAGGTCGATATGGGGGCAGGCCGCTTTCGCGATGCGATTACGCAGATTTGCGATGCGGCCATGCCCCGCGTCCGAGGGCGTCGGCCTCCAAGGAAGGAGGTCTACTGGTGGTCCCAAGAGTTGGCGGACCTCCGCGCGGCCTGTACTTGTGCCCGGAGGTCCTACACTCACAGTCGGCGACGTCGCCGCGAAGACGGGGAAGAGGACCAGCTTCATGAGGAGTACCGAGAGGCGCGGAAAACTCTGAAGCTGGCCATTAGCCGCGCCAAAGAGGAGAAACGAAAGGAGATGCTGGAGGGTCTCGATCGTGACCCCTGGGGTCACCCATATCGCGCGGCGCAACAAAAGCTCCGCGCGTCGGGCCCCCCCCCTTACGGAGACTCTCCAGCCCAGCTTCCTGCAGGAAGTGGTTGAGGGCCTTTTCCCGCAACGGGTGGAACACGTACCCCCGTCGATGGCCCCCTTGGCCGGAGACGACGGGGAGAACGAGGAGGATGGTGTTCCGCCCGTCACGGAGACGGAGGTAGGGGCGGCTGTTCTACGGATCCGTTCCAAGAACACCGCCCCTGGGCCAGACGGGATCCCTGCCCGAGTGTTGGCCCTGGCCCTCGATCACATGTCCAACCGCCTCGGGGAGGTGTTCGACGCTAGCTTGGCGTCTGGACGCTTCCCTGACTGCTGAAATTTGAGCCGTCGGCCCATGTCGTGCGGTGTTCCACAGGGGTCTGTCCTTGGACCACTCCTGTGGAACATGGGGTACGACTGGGCCCTTCGAGGTGACTTCCCCCCCGGGCTCGGCGTAATCTGTTACGCCGATGACACGTTGGTCACAGCCCGGGGGGTGAACTTTCAGGAGGCAGCGCGCCTGGCCACCAGGGGAGTCTCTCAGGTGATCGGGCGCATCGAGGCGCTGGGTTTGCGGGTGGCCCTGGATAAGACGGAGGCCCTTTTATTTCATGGGCCCCGTCGTGGTCCACCCCCTGGCGCCTCTATCGAGGTCAACTCGGTCCTCGTACCGGTTCAGGCCCACATCAAGTATCTGGGCCTGATCCTTGACGGAAGGTGGCGCTTCGACGAGCACTTCCTGCAGCTTGCTCCAAAGCTGGTCGGCGCTGCGTCCGCCCTTGGGCGACTCTTGCCCAATTTAGGTGGACCCAGCGTCGCTACGAGACGGCTGTACACGGGGGTTGTCCGGTCAATGGCACTTTACGGTGCACCGGTGTGGGCGGAGGCTCTGACCGCCCAGAATAGGGCGCGCCTTTGGCGCCCTCAGAGGGTTATGGCGGTTAGAGCCATACGCGGCTACCGCACCGTGTCGACGGAGGCGGCGTGCGCGTTGGCCGGGACTCCCCCGTGGGATTTGGAGGCGGAAGTGCTCGCCGAAGTATATCGGCGAACGGCTGAGTTCCGGGCGGGAAGCGGCAGTCGGCCCCCGCCCGAAGAGGTACGCGAATGGCGTGAGGCCGCTCGCCGAGCCACCATGGCTCGTTGGTCGTCCCGGCTGGAGGCTCCACGTGCTGGCTTTGCCGCCGTGGAGGCGCTCCAGCCGGTCATCGTCGAGTGGGCAGGGCGACAGCACGGGACCCTTTCTTTCCGACTGACGCAGGTTCTTTCCGGGCACGGCTGCTTCGGAAAGTACCTGCACTCGGTCGCTAGGAGGGAATTGAGTCCCGCCTGTCACCACTGCGATTGCAGTGAGGACTCGGCTCAGCACACGCTAGCGGTCTGCTCTGCTTGGGCAACGCAGCGCCGGGCCCTCACTGCAGTCATCGGAGAGGATCTCTCGCTACCGGCCGTCATACGCTCCATGGCCGGTAGCGACAGGAATTTTACCGCGGTCGCGACCTTCTGTGAGGAAGTCATCTCACAGAAGGAGGCGGTGGAAAGGGTCCGGGAGGATGACCTCCACTCGGACTTAATTCGCCGCCGGCGAACCGGGCGGCGGAGGCGCGCTTACCAGCGCCTCATGCCGCCCTGAGTGTGGCCGCGGGTGGATGGGACGGGTTTTCCCCTCCACCCGCTATAGTGGCCCCCCGCGAGGAGGCGGCGTCCGCGTGTGCCTGGACGTCGCCTAATTGAGAGATTTTAAGTTTTACCCGGAGGTGGTGCCCGCACTTGCGGGCGGGCGCTAGGAGGGGTCCGGATGTCTTAATAAAAGCTGTTCCCGGATCCCTCCTACATAAGGCGCAGTACGGCACACCGTGTGGTTTTAGTCGGTTCGATTCCGACACACCGCCCCACCGAAAACCCCGGTGGGGTGACGGGCCGAGGGGGTTTCCACACGCCCAAAAAAAAAAAAAAAAAAGGCCATATATGACTGTACGCGGCGCACTCTTCGCGGTCTACCGCAAAAACGGTTGATCGTATGAAGAAAAAGTTCAAATAAAAGTTGTAGAGAATTTTAGACTCTACAACTTCTACGATAGGTGCAAATCTCATTTAAGCAATAGAAAGCGAGATATTCGCGAAAAACCAATTTTAATGACCTTTGACCTTCAATATCTTAAGACGCGGACACGAAAACATTTGTGACTTTTGAGACAACGTTTAGAACGACAAAGCAAAGGTTTATACCAATTTACAGCTTATTATCTTTCATTCCGAGGTTGACCCCTTTTTTTACCTAATATGACTGGGCTATTGGACAAGATTTAAATGTAGCGTCTGTAAAATATTCTTTAAATGTTGGAATTAACTCTCTCGCTTTTGGAGAGCTGAAAACAAGTATACGCTTACCCTCATAAAAATAGTCCGCTATAATGAAAGATGAACTATTTTCAGGGATTTGTACCTCTTCTAGGTTTTTATATACTGTCTTTGAGCAATTTATAAACTTATTCCTTTCATTATACAGACAATGTTGAATACTAGATAGAGAAGGTATATTTTGAATAAAATTTAGGCCTGAATCTTCCAGTTTTGCAATCGATTCATTATACAACTGAGGCATTGGGCGATCGGAATTTTTAACAGTTGCTTTTAAATTAGATAAAGTTTTATCAACAATATTTTGGGCCTTTTTAGGTAGACACTGGTGGATTTTATGTTTAAGTGCAATATTTTCCTGAAAATGGAAAGTTTATTTAGGTTACATCTCGTTTCAAGTGCACTTCTTCTTTTTTTATGAAACAACCAGCAAGAAAAATTATTATTAAATAAATTGATAAGGTGCAGTGACAATTTTTAGCTCAAAACACTCCTTACTAGATGACAAACCCATACCACTTACTGCCAGAAGTCTCTCCCGGGGCTGGAAGCGTGGGCTGGCGGTCAAACACGTAATTTTTTTATCAAAATAAAATCATTGAGTGCAGCGCTGAAATTTTGTACAGTTATAGTTTTTAACTGTAGCAATCGCATAAAATTATTGCCAGTCTAGGTCGGGGCTTAACCGTTGCCAGAAGTCAATAAAGTTGTAAAAAAAATTCAAATTTTAATGACAAGGTGCAGTTCTGGCAATTTCGTTTTCATATTATTAATTACCTAAAAAATCTGGATAACAATTGGCAGAAGGCGGAATGGTGGCTAAGTATGTGAAAAATAAAGATATCGTCAGAAAATTGGTAAACCGAAAAGCATTTTTTTGAAGTGAAAATTTCTTTAGCGGCGTTGTGCACTTTTTGGGATGGGTAAAAAATGTTAAACTCGCGTCAGGACCCGTGACCTGATCGAAAATTCGTAAGACGGAGTCGAGATTCTTATATTTAAAAAAATATAACATTCGAAATTCAAATCAGTCCTACGACTGAATGTTTTTTTTAAATTTAAACAATCAGGAGCAGTTCTGGCATTGTGCTTTTTAGGGTTCCGTACCTCGAAAGGAAAAAACGGAACCCTTTTAGGATCACTTCGTTGTCCGTCCGTCCGAAGGTCTGTCTGTCTGTCACGACCCTTTTTCTCAGGAACACGTGGGGGTATCAAGCTGAAATTTATATCAAATACTCAGGTCTACTGTCCCTTGAAACTGTGAAAAAATCACACTTCTAAGCCAACGCAATCAAAGGATACAGACGTTTATACCGCAAATTTTCGATACTCGCAAGGAAATCAAAACCTACAGGGTATTTCCCGTGAACTCAGAATCTTAAAATTTTGGTACGTAGCAACGTCTTATAGCACAGATAAAGGAAAAATTGCTAAAATCGTAAATTTTTAGTTACATCATATAATAAAAATAGTTTTAATAATTTTAAACTTACTACCCCTTTCCTCATGAACGCGTAGAGGTATTAAATTGAAATTTATATCAAATACTCAAGTCTATAATACCTTTAAGCTGTAACAAAATCAAACTTCTATGTCAACGCAATATTTTCAAACTCGCAACTACTCGCAAGGGAATCAAACCCGAAAGAGTACTTCCAGTCAACCTAGAATCTTGAAATTTGGTATGAAGCAAGGTTTTATAGCACAGATAAAAGAAAAATTGCGAAAGTCGTTAATTTGTTGTTATTTCACATAAAAAAATAGTTCTTGTGATTACAAACTTATATTTTGCGGTTGGATTGTTAACCTTGTCGTACATCGCAACCGCAAAGTTTAGTTTGTTTTTCGAAAAAGACGGGCAAAAGTTTTTGAGAATCGATACCCGAGATGGACGTTCTATCTACATACAAGTTTATGGAACCCTCGGTGTGCGAGTTAGACTCGCACTTGTCCCGTTTTTAATTATTTATACTCTTAGTTAACTACACGTGCAATGGCAGAATGGATTGTCCATTAATCACGTGCGGCTCGAAAGGGAGGGGAGGGGACTTAGGAAAAGATCACGAAATATCACAAGGGGATAGAGAGGGTGTAGTGAGATATCACGTGTGTTTATTTTGTCGTAGAACGCACTATTATATCTGTATTTGAAGATAATATTCAGAAAATTTGAAACATATGTATTTTGAACTAAAAAAATACACGTAATTTTGACTAGGGAGGGGGGGGGGGTTAGTCTTAAACCTCACCACGTATCACGAGGGACGAGTGGGGGTTAAACAGTTGCTAAAAACATCACGTGATTAATGGACGACCCGCAGGCTAAGGCTAAGTGAACACGACTCCAGGGGTCTGTCGGGTGTGAACCACAATAAAACACTAGAACAATGTAACTAAATGTTTAATGCGGGTGTGGAATCGTTGACTTACAAATATTCTTCTGGTCTTATATGATATCGGCGGAGACGAAAGGTTAGCGCGATTCAAAATATCGACATAACGCCATCTATCGAATCTTATAGCAGACATATATCAGAGAAAACATTGTTAAAACTCAACGCTCAAACACTAAGTGAGGGAGATGCATACAAAAATCTTAAAAAATATTTTGCCGTTTAAAAATGTGCAAAATAAATTGCGCATTGAATTTAAAAGTTAATAAATAATATGACAAATATATAAATATAAGAATCTCGGCTCCGTCTTACGAATTTTCGATCAGGTCACGTGTCCTGACGCGAGTTTAACATTTTTTACCCATCCCAAAAAGTGCACAACGCCGCTAAAGAAATTTTCACTTCAAAAAAATGCTTTCCGGTTTACCAATTTTCTGACGATATCTTCATTTTTCACATACTTAGCCACCATTCCGCCTTCTGCCAATTGTTATCCAGATTTTTTAGGTAATTAATAATATGAAAACGAAATTGCCAGAACTGCACCTTGTCATTAAAATTTGAATTTTTTTTTACAACTTTATTGACTTCTGGCAACGGTTACGCCCCGACCTAGACTTCTGGCAATAATTTTATGCCATTGCTACAGTTAAAAACTATAACTGTACAAAATTTCAGCGCTGCACTCAATGATTTTATTTTGATAAAAAATTTACGTGTTTGGCCGCCAGCCCACGCTTCCAGCCCCGGGAGAGACTTCTGGCAGTAAGTGGTATGGGTTTGTCATCTAGTAAGGAGTGTTTTTAGATAAAAATTGTCACTGCACCTTATCATTTCTGATTTTGGTAGCCAGCTCTCCGTCTATTACCTACTCATTTTAGTTAGTAGAAGTATGGGCAAACAAAGTTGCCCTTAGTCCTATCGATAGGATAACGGTAAATCAAAATTTCCCGTGGTTCGATTGAACGAACCACTGCCAAAAAAAATTGCCCATGGATCGATCAGTAGAACTCCGTGATCGGACCACGGGCAATAAACGAACAAAAATGATACCTACGTATGATGCGTGTACATTGCGTAGCGCAAAATTAAACTAATGACTGTAAATCCTTAATCTCGCATTTTTATGATGAACTGACATTTGCATTGTGATAAGTATCCAAAGAAAGCCGTTTTTGTAAATTCGCGACGGTGATACTTACACGCTGTATATAAATATACATGCATAGCATATAAAAAAAAATACATTTCATTTTCATATAAATCTATTTCTATTCATCATGGCTTAATTCACAACTTTTTAAAGCTTCTAAATACTCCTCATGCGTTAACAGTTCATTCTTAGTTGCTTCAGAGATAGCAATACTTGATAAAATAACAGCAATAAAACCATCAGCATCAGGCATTTCCTTCAATAGCTCTGGATGTTCTACTAATTCTTCATTTACTTCAATTAGAGTGCCTTTCATACCACAAGGTATGTCAAAGCTTGTACCATCCCCATACTCTACTTTACAAATCACTGAATTAGGTACTAAGCACTGACCACCTTTCTTGCTTTTACCTTTTACTGCATTATTCAACCTATCAATTTTTCCAGCAGAAAAGTTGATTTTGTACTCTTGATCTTTTTTAAAAAAGAAATGACTTGGAGCTAAACTCAGAAGTGCTATCCTGTTAGAATGGAACATGATCATAATATCATTGTTCTTTATTTGATTAAAATCCAGAATGTACCTCTTGCTAAAGTATCTTTCAGTAAAAGATTTTAAGTTGTCTAAGTCGGGAATTGAATCTAGAATGTCATATTTTTCTTCAGCCATGTTTACAAAGTTTTCTATTATTATATACTAGCAAACACTAAATTCTTTTAATGATGAATCTGCTCCTGGGCTGCTATTCGGGCCCGTATTTCAGCGTTTCGTCTACGGGATTCTTGGAAGTTGGCTTTTTGGCGTGCAATGCGTTCAGCTTTTAAACATTTTCGCATATCCCGGTCATAATCATTGCAATATCCCATGAACTTCCTAAATGAATGCTGCAAAAAAAAAATTATTAGAATTTATTAGATTGTATTAAATAATACACTTATACAATAAATCTATTTAGTCATCCTGTTTTTATAATTGTTTCCCTGGGTTAGGTAAGTTCACTTTTATTGTCTCTCTTATATTATCTCTATCAATTGGTTGCACCAAACTTGAAATACATATTTCTACATAATTGACTAAACTCTTGAAAAATATGCAATATTTTGATAAACCTGTAGGTCAAAATTTATATAATACATTTGTATAAATGAAAACATTTCAAGAGTGGAAACAAGGTTAACTGCAACATGCAGTAAAACAGTTATTTATTATATAAAGCCTAATTTTCGCAACCAGTCGTTAAAGACGACTCGATACACCAGGAAGACAACGGCAGAGATAGGTGGTGCTACAGAATAACAATTCACAAAAAGCATAAAGTTAGGTTATACTATTTGCATTAAAGGGAAAATATTTGTTTTTACTTTTAATACCATCTAGTTGTTGTCAGATAATAAGTTTAAATTAATTTTTTTACAATGTAACAGTGTAATAGTCGTTTTTATACCTCGCTGTGGCAGTCCATCAATTTTTTGATAAAAACATTGCATTCGTCGGTGTGTAAATGAGGTGATAAATCCGTGTGCATAACTTAAATCTTTATATCCACTAGTATTTATTAGAATTCACTATATTCACAATAGTGTAGTAATTACCATTAAAATAAACTTATCAAACAAAAAGAATCAATTCCAATCCAACCATAGAGAATCCAAGTAATCCAACCCAAACTCCCAAATTATGCTTTGTCAAATTTAGGATGCTAAATATGATAATTTTGACAGCGCACGGTAGGGATGCGGTAGTGTATAATCGTTATTAAACCTATTCGATTATCGATTGTTATTATCATATATCTTGGAATCGCTAGTTGCATGGTTATGTTGTATTGTTGATTATAAATTTATAATGCAAAACGAATAATTTAATAAAAAAAAATATTATCACTATAAACGCTCACAGAAATAAAATGAAACAAGAAATAAGAATTTTCTCCAGTTATCCGCATGAAGTATGACATTAAAGCCTCATTCACACGAGCGCTTTTTCAACGGGCGTTAAAAACGTTGAAATGAAATAAATTGATTTCCATGTGTTTATTCACACTAAGGCCGTTTTAAAACGGCTAAGGCTTTTTTATCGAGCACTGTCGGATTTTCGACGTTGAGCGTTGGACGTTAAAATTGAGCAAACGGAACTCCGTGTTTTTGTTCTGACGGGAGTTAAAAGGAGTCAGTTGGCTCAAGTTGGCTGTGTGCTTAAGTCGCGTTCGCACGAGTGTTTACCGAAAATAAATAAGAAACTTCAAGCTGGGCGTGAGCTGTCAAAATTATCATCCTAAATCATCCTATATAAACAAAGTATAAAGGTTAGAGTTGTCATTTATAACAATACGATACTTGCCTTAAAATTTGAAGAAGAATACGTAGAATAGTGTATACTTCGACGGAGATACGCGTTATTGTTTATTATTGCAAAATAACTTAAAAATCGGCTTTTTTCGGTTTTCATTAAAAATCTCAAAAAGTATTGCTGTTTATCCGACGATTTTACATAAGAACTAGGCGTTAAAAAAAAAAATTTTGCAATGAAAATTTCTTTAGGCATGTTTGTGCACTTTTGCTATGGGGACAAAGCACTGGACTCGTGACCGTCACGCTAATAATACATATATAGATCCACTAGAGGGTGCTGTCGGTAGTCCCAGGACTGCCTAGTTTTTTTTTTTCCATTGTTATTCCTCTCTTAGAGAAAATACGGTCCACTGACGCTCATGCAAGCGTCAATGATTTCTAAAAGTCATGACTGACGTATGATTGTTGGTGATTGATGGAATTATATCGACATTAGACACTCAATCTGATTGACCGTCAATCATACCAGAGATTTTGCAGAAATTACACGTGTTGTGTGTACACACATTCAAGATTATATATGGA
Source organism: Euplagia quadripunctaria (assembly GCA_963859945.1). NCBI lineage: Eukaryota > Metazoa > Arthropoda > Insecta > Lepidoptera > Erebidae > Euplagia > Euplagia quadripunctaria. The sequence continues at coordinate 9,791,230 of OY982580.1, forward strand.
TATAATATAATATAAAAAAGCCTGTATTTCAATTTTAATTGCTATTATAGCAAAAAACCCAAAAATAGAAAGCGTTGGGTGAAAGATTGGGTATTATAAAGCGATCACAATAGCCATATTTTAAATGACATAATTTTTTCAGCTCTCTCCGGTAATTTGATCGAATGGTATTTATTTTCTTTTTAACATCCTCTAAGAAACATTTGATTGGTGGTCTTTAAATTAGTAACAATTTTGCTAAATTTTAATTTCTGAAATCAAATAAATAACATGAAATGAACATGTAATGGAACATCTGATTGGTGGTCTTTAAATTGGTAACAATTTTGCTAAATTTTAATTTCTGAAATCAAATAAATAACATGAAATGAACATGTAATGACGACGTAACCGCAATATTGTTTGTTTTTAACAAACAATATTGCGGTCACGTCGTCGTCAAATTAATTTTAACATTGTTAGTGAGTTTATAATGAAAATTTTAATCCTAACGAATATTAAAAATATAAAAGTGAGTTTGTTACGCTTTCACGCCCTAACTACTCAACTGATCATCGTCAAATGTTGTATATACGTTAACAGGGGTACTGAAAAGACATGGTTTCATCCCAAAAAAGTTCTGTCCCTGAGGGATAGAAAAATAATTTTAATTTAATTTAATTTAAAACACTTCCTGCAGATACAATGCATAAGGCGGTACTGACTACGGACTGGTAGGCATTTTCTACCAGTCAACCTTTGGGTGATACAGAAATGTGTGTGGTAGGTGTATAATTGAAATAAGAAGAATTGTAAGTTTAAACGAAGAACAACATAAGAGAATATAATATAAAGAATTTATTACATTAATAAACCTACATAATTCTGTATACTATATAAACAAATACACTTACATATATACATATAATACACGTACAAATAATTATTCAGATGACTCTGCCAAAAAGTTTGTGTAGAGATGTCGTACTTTAACGTTGAAAGTTTGTCGGTTAGTGGCCATCCTGATTTCTAGTGGGAGCGCATTCCAGAGGTTTACAGCTTGGACAGTGAAGGAAGGAGAGAAAAATAACTTTAACGCGACGCGCGATAGCGGATGTGTCATAACTCATAAGCTAGTAAATAATAATAATCAAACACCTTTTGTATTTATTCGTATATTTGAGGATTACTAGTATCCAACAACTCAAAGAGACTCAAATGTTAATATAAATTCTTTCTCCGATTTTAAAACATTAGACGGGTGCGTGAGCGTCTTTTCAGCGTGATCCACGTCCGCCTCGATCGCTGTCCGTGCTCTGACTGACGGATTGATTGACGAAACCAGGGTTGCCAGACGAGTGCGAGTGAATTATCGTATCAATATTCGAAAATTATCGTACCAGATGAAAAATTATCGTACAACTACCAGAACCGCGCGAAATGTGCTACTTCGCAAAACTAGAAATAGTATAGCAGTTTTAGGAAGTTGTGAAATTAGACAGAAATCAAAAAACTTATTTACTATACTTTTTATAAAAGAGTGGGATTATCGGAATCACTATTTACTTCTACTTCTGGAGCAGCGCCAGCCGTTTTTGAATAAAGGACTGCTGAAGCCATTCGAGATATCATTTTTTCAGTTGGTTTAAAACCATAACATCATTCTTTTGATTGGCTTTTTACGCATTGGAATGAAAGTATTATAGGGTTGGAAATTATCGTACTCTAGCGTACGATAATACATATTGTATCGTACATCGTACCAGTGGCGAAACAATCGTACATGTACGATAATTATCGTACGTCTGGCATCCCTGGACGAAACGAATTTGGGCCAACCAACCAGCGAAGAGTTGCGAGAGAGATGCATGTAAACTGCTGTCTTCTTTCTATTTCTACTGACGCCGCGACGTCGCCAGTTCTTGGTTTGCTCCCGCCTCAAGCTATAATACCTATAAGGATAAAAGTGACTACCTACCGATAAGAACGTTGAGAGTGTACAAAAATTATTGGCGAAAGACGTGAGACATATCGATTTGGTTTTGTTTTATTTTTGTTTGTTACTTTGATGATTGGTGGTGGAAAAGTCATGTTAGATGAGAATCCAACTATCCAATCAATTTTGAACAAAGTTTATGAGTAGGTATACATAATAGTAGTTTGTATGTTGGTATTGTCAAAAATAGCGAAGAATACTCGCTAATCTATGTTTCACAATCCTCATAAGATGCCTATGTTAAGCTAAAATAACGGCTGTCTAGAAAATTCTATTCGAATGAAATACAATATTGAAACTGTGACTTATACATAGAGGTACTACTGTAGTAGTTTAGTCCCTTTAATTTCTACACTTACCTATGCACTTTCGATAGAAAAAATTACAACTATGTCGACAGTAACTTTTGGCAGTTTATTGGAGGCTGCTTTTATGAACCCACCTTATATTTTCATTGGAAAAGGCAATTAATATTCCGAACAAAATAATGTTTACTTACACAAATAATACGAGTGGACGTCACTCGTGTCACTGATTGGTGCAAAGCAAAGAGCTATAATTAATGCTCTTAGGTGCAAACTGGTGCAAAGAGTATACAAAAACTGTGATTGGTGTATTAAAATACGTACCGTTTCACGGTATTTCAATTCGTAAATATTGTAAAAAAATAATAAATGAACTAAAATAAAAACTGTGTAGTGACCGTTCCTTAATGTTTTTATAACGTTTTAAAGAGTATTATTTTATATTTGCATCTTCCTTATTCTATGGAAATCTCTTGGTTGGTTTCGATGATATGATAATATGTACCTATAATATCTACACGTACTACTGCGTATATGGTTGTGAGTGGACTTACTTATTAGTCTACTAGCAACCCGACCCGCTTCGCATAAGTGCAAACTAAGAGCATAGTAATTATAGCTCTTTTAGTACAAATTATACACCTAAACTTTCCTCATGAATCACTCTGTCTATTAGTGAAAACCACATGAAAATCCGTTCAGTACTTTTTCCGTTTATCAGACAGACAGACAGACAGACGCGGCGGAGGACTTTGTTTTATAATATGTAGTGATTATTGTATTATATCTTTTGAGTGACCTTTATCGTAGAGATTTATTTTTGACATTAATTCTTACACAAATTAGAAGTAATTTTTATGTATTCACATGATCGGCTCTTTTATTCATGCTTTAATTATGCCTGTAGAAGTTTAGAATTCACGATTATTTATAGTCTCTACATCTCTACAATATTTTTTTTTTCTTTTTTGGCTCTACCATAGCTCTACATAAAATCCATTGACAGTTTGTCCTCCGTATACCTACTTAACATTGGCAAAATTGTGGTAACTCCACAAAGCCACAATCCAAAAGTTGAAGTTGAAGTAATTTTTAAGGACTGAGGGAAGGACTCGGTTATTTATTTAAATAAAATATTGGTAATTTTTATTTCGTTTTTACTTAAATACATAGTCACATTATGTCTCATTAATAACTAACAAAGAAATTATTACGGTAGACTAGACACCACACAACCACGGAATATAATTAGATTCTGATGTAATTTTATCTCGTGATTATGCGATTGTAAGAATATCCACATTTATATACCTTAATAAATAAGATATACAACAGAAACTAACAAAACTTCATTAATAATGAATTTACTAGTAATTTATCTTTTGTTCAGACAATGTGTATAAAAAGACAAAAGTAGGATTGGAAGTTGTCTTGCGTTTTAATTTTCTATCATCACCACAAAGAAACGTACGAAAAATCGACATCATTCATATCAAAAAAACGACATCATTCATATCAATAAAACAGGAACAAGCAATTATTATAAGCAAAATAAATTATAGATAAATACAGAAATGCGATGTAACGAAAAATTAACTAATGATTCGATGCCTGATTAGATAAAGAAATGCAAAATGTGCCCGAAATAAATAATGTCCAATCCAATTGGCTAAATTAAAAAGCGGATGTGTTGTGTGGTGCAGGATTCGTTCGTTCGCGGAGCCATCAACTCTTGGGCATGCCCTGGGGCGTGGCGGTCTCCACCATCTTCTTGTACTTGCCCACGAGTTCTGGCAGGTCGTACGCGATAGCGACGTCGAGCCGCGTAATGGGACAGCCCCTGAAGTATGTGCACGTCGCCGACAACTGCGAGAACTCGAATAGGGGATTCAACCTGAAGAAATCCCGGTACGTTTCGGGGTCTGGCAAGTCGTACCTGAGAATAGACATTTGCGTATCAAATTTCATAAATTGATATTCGGAACAACTTCTAATTTTATGCAATCTACAATCATCAGCCACTAATGAGGAGATGATTTATCAACATTATGATATTTTTTACATATCTTGTTAAGGAAGTTACGCAGGATTCTCTTTATATAAAAACACTTTTTAACAAAAAATTAAACACATGAAAGAAGAAATCTGAAAAATATTGGCCAAACTAAACTCCTACATTAATGTAAATACCTAAATAATTTTGAGTCAACGCCAAACATATATATATGCAGGTAGCGAGCAAGCTGGTGCAGCTTGCTCGCTACCTGCATATTCCATATCTTTCAGGTGCTACGCTGCTTTATCTCATCTGCACACGTCGTGTACGCTATGCCTTTCCCGATATTAATAATGTAAGCATAGTAATTTTGGGTATTCTAGATCCATGGAATTTCATTAAGAATGTCTTTTCCCTACCCTGCCCTGTCAACATTTTCTGTGGATATGCTCACATATGGATAATTATTTACAATAGAGTATCTTTCCTCGTGTCTCGAAAAGTGAGTACCTATATAAAAAACTAGCCCGTTCTCGAAGTCACGAACGTCTGCGATAGTGACTGTGACAGTTTAGTTTATAACAAAATATTATAAAGTCTGTGCAATTTCTTGCTACTAGTAGCGCCACCTAGTGTCGCTTAGGATTATTAGTGATACATCGATTTAAAAATTATAGTCATACACAAAACCGCCATTACGTTTTAACACGTTGAGTGCACGCCGTTCAAAAATCTGGTTGATTATGAAATTGTGTTGTTTAAATTCCTAAGGGTAGAAACTCCTCTAATTTATCGAACTAGTAGTACAATACTGTAGTTGTTATCAAATCAAACCAGTTTCTACGTTAAAACGATGTACTTGAACTTGTGTCGTCATTTATTACTTTTATTCTAACAGTAATAAAAATAAATTGACACATCACACACGGCCGTGCGATCCCAAACTAGGTAGAGCCTGTAACATGGTAACTTCTTTAATATACCTATTTCTAAATATCATGGAAAAATTACACCCAGACACAGTACAAATGATCATGCTCATCACACAAATATTTGTCCTGGCTGGGAATCAAACCTTTGACCTCAGGCTCAGCAGTCAGGATCATTAACAACTATACTAACATACCAGTCAAAGAAAATCAAATCTATACTAATATAATAAGCTGAAGAGCTTTTTGTTTGATTGTTTGTTTAAACACGCTAAACTCTGGAACAATCACTCAGACTTGAATAATTATTCTTGTATTGGATAGAGTATTCATTTAGGGAGGTTATATGTTATGCAACATCACGCTACGATGCAGGCGGGGCACGGCAGTGTTTGATATAATGGTGACGAATTTTATTTTTCAACGGCTATAACCTCTCATAATATGGGATTTTTTTTTGCAAAATGTAGGTACAGAGAGGTGGTACATAGGTGCATAGCAAAAGTATCACTACATTTGGCTTCACGGCTTGCAACAATATTACTTATATTTTAACCAAAGCAAACGACCCCTTTAGCGGTGTAATCTGACGGCGTAGCAGAAGCAGCTACGAGATATCGATGTGAATTAGAGTAGCGTGTCCTCATTGGGCTTAGTATGCTCCGAGCTTTTCATGGGTCAAAATAGTAATGAGGATAATCAAGTGTCTCGAAATAGTAATGATGGAGACATCACAAAACTTCTAATAATTTAATAGGTACTAAATCACTTCAAAACTTTATTAGGTACTAAACTAACGTTTCTTAACGATGTAACCGTCACCAACACTTACCTGGAAATATTAGTTAGTGTACTAAGACCCTCATAGATGTGGTAGTTTTGAGGATTTTCAATAATGGCATCGGCAATCAGCTTCCTGTTGCCGAATATTGTCTTGTGGTTGTAATAAGTAGTAAGATAGCAGTCGACCATCTTCGCGTGGTTCCTTACGCGAACCTGTTCGAAAAAACTGATTAAATGCTGTGCCAAAATTTGCTATTGTTTGGAGCGACAACAAGAGATAATATGAAATTCTAAATGATTAAAATGATGAGTGATTCCCTCTCTCTGTTACTCAGGACACAGAATTGACAGAGTAGATAAGTATGGTAGTAGGTGGTATATTATTCAGGAACAGATTTCATTCTGTTGAAGAATTTTGACTATTCAGAAATATTTTGATATCTATAACATCAAACCTGATATTAGGTATTACATATAAATATTATAAAATTTAAAAATAATATAGTGCTCGCCGTACTACCATTACTTTTATAAAACTTATCTTAATAGACGGAAAGACTATACTCACAGCGAATCTCCTAGCGCTAGCAATCTTGTTTTCAGTGCGCTTGTCTATGGCCTGTCGCAAGTCCCTCAGCAACTCACGCTCCTGGGCTTGCAGCAGACGCACGGGGGCGCCCGCTTCGAAGGGCATTGACCACAGGGACACTGTATACATGGCTGGCGGCTGCGCCGAGCTCATCAATGGAGAAATGTTCCAGATTAATGCGCTTTGCACGCGCATCAGCTCTTCCGGTTTTACTGTGTCAGCCTTGTTCAACACGATGCGTGTCTGAGTGTAAGAAAACATTATCAACTTTGTAAGTTAGTATTGTGTAAGTGTATAATATGTTAGTAAGTAGGTACTACTAGTTAGTTTAAAAAGAGATTTTTTATAAATTAACGAAATATGTACTTGATCAAGTAAAATTATATACTATAGTAATTGAGTAAAAGCCGGCTACATTTATACGTAGCCAAAAAAGTAACGTCCTCGCCGTAATTACAATTTAGCCAAAGTATAAGCTAACGTGGTACGGCGGCATTTTTTTGGATATTTATAAGTACAGGCTTCAGTTTAAAAGCTTTCAGTTAACGTTAAGACACTAAACGTACAAGATATTAATAATTGCATTTATTAAATAATCCAATTGAGTGACAACATTCAGGGATGTACACATAAAAAATATACTTAGCAGTTTTTGGAACAAAGAAACGTGTTATTTTTTATTCATCTTGCGTTTTTGATATCCGTATCCGTATTCTATCTAACCTAGTAATGGTAGTCAGAGTATGTATGAGTTATGTAGGTACATGTAGCCGTAGATCATGAAGGTATAATATGGCCATCTGAAACTATTGACTTTACCTGAGACTCCCTGCCTTTGAGTTGGTCGAGTATAGCTTCAGTCTCGGGACCTACGTCCAGCTTGGAAGGATCATACACTAAAAAGATGATGTCGGCGCGGTCGATGAACCATTGGCAGGCGTCGTTGAAGGGAAAAACACGTGACACCTGCTTCCTCACTTCTAATATTCCAGGAATTTCGACGATGTTAACCTAGAAACATGATTGTGTATCATTACGAGAAGTAGTACTATTAGAAAGTTTAGTAAATCAATAAAAATCGTTATTCAATCGAAATTTATGTTAGCATTTGCAATCACTATAGTCACAGTATATGTATATACATTATACTGTGTTATAGTATACTGTTAGTCTAATTGTAGTTTTATAGAATTAGGTCTCATATTTTTTAAATTATTGACATGCATTAAAGATGTAATCTAAACTAATAGTATAAAGTTGAAGAGTTTGTTTGTTTGGTTGAACGGTTGGAGGAACTACCGGTTCGAATTGCTGAAAAAAAATCTACATAACATCACGCTATAACCAATAGGAGCGGCGCATCAATAATTTTTTTTGCAAAAACGGGGAAAATTTCCAAACGCGGACGAAGTTGCCGGGTCAGCTATCGTATATCATTATGTATTTACACGAGAATTAACGCGATCATGAAATAGGTATTACATACCGTGGAACGCGAAAGTTTAAAAATGAGTCATGAGGTGATCGTTTACTTCAAGGTGCGTAGTTTCGCCTTATAAAACTTATGGATAATAATATTTTTAGATTTAACCAAACGCCCTCGTTTTGATTTAAATATATGACTGAACGTTGGATTGGGCCAGAACTTTCATGGGCCTCGCGAATCAGCCCGAAGCTTTCTGTAGTCGTGAAAACTTTCTATAGTAGATTATTCAAATTCTATGACTTGGTCTATAATAACTTACATTAACAGCTTCATATTTGGGTATGTTGTAGTTGTGACATAAGTACTCAATAGCCTTACTTTTTCCAGAATTTTGCTCGGGTATTTTAAACCTCTCAGTCGCTCTTCTAGACCTTGGCCGAATTTCTGCAGTCCCGAGAAAGTCCAATCAGCTGCTAACTGAGTGCCATCTAATACTTGCGGCTCTTTACCATGCATAAGAATGTTAAAATAGGCTGGCGATGGTTCCGCTCCTGTAGCAAAAAAAAACGTAGCTCGTATGTTTATCTTTTATACTAGATGTTTTAATTATCAACACGTCCAGATTCCTTACCAGTTCTCAGAGACCAATCTGTGAATTCGAGCCCCGTGAGGTAGTTCAAAATGCTAGATTTTCCACCGCTCCATGGTCCCATGAACAATATCAGAGGCTTGGAAAATATTTCTGGATCACCAAAATGTCTGTTACTTAAATCCCTGTACTTATAAAGACCTTCAAGTGGTTTGATTGAGTTTTCATATAGCCTTTTGAGATCCCTGAGTATGATGTCAGCTGATTTTTCTATAGTTAATTCTGCTTCGCTAGCTTCTTCGTCTAATCTCAAAATTTTAGTTATGTGGTCACGAGATCTCAGGTTTTCGGGAATTTCACTAGTCTGAAATAATTAGTTAAGAAAATTTTATTCGTTTTGGTCACCATTTTCCGTTGTTTGATATAAAATTTATAAGACTCAAAACGCTAGAACATGATTTTTTGGTTAAAGACCCAATAACGTATTCCGTAACACTTACAAGTAATAACTCTTCCTCAGGCGCTTCTTCTTCTTCAGCCCCAGCTTCTTCTGAGGCTTCACTGTCTTCTGTAGCTTCGGCTTCTTCATCAGTTCCCTCGGAAGCAGATACTTCAGACTTGTCACTATCTTCCTCCTTACTATCTGCCTCCTGTTCGCTGTCTTTCTCGTCCACTCCTCCTTCCTCTCCTTCGATAGACGCTTCTTCTTTTTCCTCAGACTGATCCTCCGCCTCTGCTGACGCCTCTTTTTGTTCTACTGAGCTGTCTTTGCCTTCAGCTGTTTCATCACTTTCTTCAGTTGTCTCTTCCCCAGATTCTTCTTTTTGTTCTACCGATTCGGTTTTCTCGTTAGATTCAGCGTCTGCATCTCTTTCTTTAGACTCGTCATCTTGAGTTTCTTGGGAGTCATCCTCTTGTTTACTATCCTTCTCTTCTTGAGATTCACCAGCCTTTTCTTGAGATCCATCGTCTTCTTTTGTCTTGTTTTCATCATCGTCACCTTTACTTTCTTGGGATGTATCAGCAGCTTCAGCTGTCTTATCGTCATCACCCACCGATTCCTGTTCACTTTCTTGGCTAGAGTCTTCCTTTACTTCCTTACTATCTTCATCAGATCCTTCTTTGGAGGCATCGTCACTTCTTTCTTTAGATTCGTCCTTATCTTCTGCACTGTCTGAAAAAAAATGTTATTTAAATTGTGTGTAGTGAAATTTCGCAATAAATTATAAGGGTATATGAACACAGCAGCTACAAAAAAACTTATTAAAAAATGTCACCAGTCACAGCAGAAGGTATGAGTCTACGAATTCGCTTAAAGATTGGGAATTTAGTTTAACACTTACCAAATACCGGCAACATTGTAACCCTGTCTCGAAAGGGTCGGATAACGTATTTTCGAGACTATGTACACCTATAGAAACATCAAGGGTGCCTACAATCCGTCTGACAAGAAATCGATGGCTGTCAGAAATGTCTGGAAGTATAAGCTCATTTAGTTAGAGTCCTTACTAAATGAGACAATGGTAGGAAGGTAATGATGAACAAAATAACCACCAACCTTGTTCTGTTGTTTCATCTTCAGCAGATGCCGTCTCCTCTTTGCTGTCTCCTGTTTCCTGGACTCCATCATCTTGTAGTTCATTGCTGTCTCCATCAATTTCTTCAATCGTTTCTTTAGAATCAGCGTCGTCAGATGTATTTTCAACCTCTTCGATGGAGGCTTGAGGGACGTATGGCTCGTCTGCTATTTCTACTGACGGCACATCCTCTTCCCCACTATCCCCCGCTTCAGCTGTTTGACCTCCATCTTCTGTCGAAACAGCTTCTTTCGAATCGTCTCCATCGTCAACCCTTACTTCACTACTGTCATTCTTTTCGGCAGAGTCTATAATAAAAATAATTTGATGGTTATCAAAAAAATGAAAAATAAATAGATGGGGTGTAGCTGATTTTTGTTCGAATTGGAGCCGATCAGTAAGAGTTACTACCCCAGTCTTGTGGAGGTACTTATCCACAGGTAACTGCTGTGTTGCTTGATGCCTATCGATACGGTCCTGAGCTCGATGGTGTTTATAGGTTTGGTAACTCACAACTGACAAGACTCGTGTTGTAAGTGTCTTGTTTTCCACGTTATTTGTATAAAAAATAAACCGTTTATCTCTTAGAGTCTAAGGTTTATCCTAATACACCATTATATTATGTCTTTTGTCTAGTCTCCTTGCAACATGTCATGTAGCACCCTAGAATACTGTAGTATTATATGGCGTCCTCATTTCGCAGTACATGCCTTGCGTCTCGAGAGAATTCAGAGGCGTTTTGTCTGGCACCTAGCTTTCAGAATTGGAATCACCAAAAAGGTACCTTCTTATAGTGGCAGGCTAGTACATTTTAGAATGCAAACCCTTGAGTGTCGCGTAAAGTTAAATGATGCTATGTTTGCATCTAAAGTACTTCAACACCAAGTTGTGTGCCCACGTCTATTGGTTTTATTTAGATTTAATGCTCCTTCTAGACTTCCTCGTGGTTCAATCACTCATCTCTGTCCACCTTTGAGAAGGACAGTTTTAGGGGCTAATTCCCCATATGTAAGAGTATGTAAGATTGTCAACAGTGTCAGTGACATAATTGATCTGCATGTTGACTCAGTGGCTATTCTAAAAAGAAAAACTTTGGATTGCCTAGGCACTTAAAACATAAATATTACTGTTGTTTTTTCTATCTTTTTTTTTTTCTCTTTCTTTGTGATGTTTTTAGTTCTTAATATTTCTTATTTTTATTTTTAGTTTTAATAATGTCTAAATTGTTTATGTAATGGTTTTATTAAATACTTTTAGTACTTAAGTATCCTCCATTAATTTGTTGCATGATGTGTTTACCTTTAAGTAGTTGTTACATTGTCTGAAGTTTTTTCTGTTAATTTTATGTATGTCGTGTATTAATGTAAACAACTGTTGGTAGACCTAATACATAAATAAAAAAAAAAAAAAACATGTCAATGTTGATCCGCATACCCTGAACAAGATAAAAAACCATTTTTGGTTTCAGTAAACGTTGAATTCTTGCCTCGAATTCTCATACGAAACCAGAAGAGGCTTCGATAGCTTTACGAATCTGTAGTCAATAACAACAACAAGCCATAGATCTAGTAGTCACATTTAATAAATAATTTTAAAATCTCCTCCGTTAAAAAAATAATATATCATCATAAATTTTTATACAGGTGTATCTGACAATGCGACCATTGCTTAAATCACTGAAAGGGCATAACTCTAGCATGCAGTTATAATGAGAATTTTCGAAAAAAATCATCTTTCAAAATTATACGAATTTGAATTTCCAGGTTTTAGTACCACCGGCAAGACGCTATTTTAGCGTCGATGAACTACCACGAACTATGCAAGTTCGTGGTAGTTCATCTGTCATCGAAAGCGTTTTTCGGAGTTTATTTTCGATTATATTCGTGAAATGTGTCTATTTTAGTGGTTTTCGTGCTGCTGAAAGAACTAATAAACGAAATTAAAGTGGCAAAGTTTTACATTAGAGGATGTAATAGAAATTTCCGTAAAAATTACGAAGGATTGTCCATTTTTTTTTAGTTAGAATTATGTTTTATTTCTATAATTGGCAATTAAGATTGGTTTGTAGTGTTATCTAGATTATTATTGATCGGACAATGACGAACAGTTAACGAACAATTGAAATAGCAAAAAAAAAACATAAAATTACGACTTCTCCCCGCCAACTTGAGGGTAATTTTTTATTTTATTAAAAAAAAAACTAAGATCAAACAAATAAAAATTTTGATCGAACAATGAAGAACAGTTAACGAACAGTTGAAATAGCAAAAAAAAAGGTTATAAAACGACTTCTCCCCGCCAACTTAAGAAAGCAATTTTTTTATTTTATTTATAAAAAAAAACTAAGATCGAACAATTAAAAGTTTTGATCGAATAATGACGAACAGTTAACAAACAATTGAAACAGTAAAAAAAAATGTAAAAAAACGACTTGTCCCCGCCAACTTGAGAGTATTTTTTTATTTTATTTAATAATAAAAAAACTAAGATCGAACAAATAAAAATTGTGATCGAACAGTTATGAACAGTTGAAAGAGCAAAAAAAAAACGATTTCTCCCCGCCAACTTAAGACAGCCATTAATTTCTCTCCAACCAACGAGTATACAAACACTATAACTCCAACTATCGTTTACCATAGACACAGCTGGCTGGTAAAAAACAATTTCGAAGGATAAACAAACGAAACTAGTTATTCGAGCATAAATTTTACTCAAGTATCGTTCTAATGACAACATAATACCTAATAAATTTTGTTGCTTTTCAAAATGTTATTTTGTACTGCCATTTTAAAGCCACTACATGTAAATAAGGCTAACAAACAAATGAATATATTTTGCAAGTTTTGTTATTCAAAGACCTACTTGAGATATTGTTATTTATAACTGTAATTAAATATTTATTTTATTAATATTTACACTTTAGGTGTTATTAAGTCAAATATTAAAAAAAAACACGTGACCACTGATCTGGATCTAAAGCTTATTGTTATTGTCTACAGATTGGTAAAGCTGTCGAGGCAAGAATTCAACGTTTACTGAAACCAAAAATGATTTTATCTTACTCAGGGTATGGCATTGTCCTGTTGCAAGATAACATGACTTCTCAAACCTTTTTCTCTAACGTTTTAATAACACTCGACGAAGAAATTATAGAGGTGTATTAGGATTAACTATTGGTCCATGAAAGACCTAATGAAGGGAAACCTTCCTTTGACCTTGAAGAAGAAACTCATGGACGAATGTATACAGCCCATCCTAACCTACGGTGTTAGACCTGGTCTTTGACTAAATATCAGAAGTCCGCACTCGGGATTTGCCAGCGAGCCATGGAGCGGAGTATCCTAGGAGTTCGGTTATCAGACCGTATAAGGAACAGTATACTGCGCTCCATAACTCAGATCGCGGCAGGCCCAGAAAAAGAGGGCGGGATGGACTGGATTGGGAAGAATGGTAACAGAAAGCTGTTAACCGCCTTTGGCCTTACAGTGGGACGACCATGGCTGATAATAATAATAATAAGATACTTACAACACAAGCCATGTCATTTGTGGGTTACCAACCCTATAAACATCATGAACCTCTGGACCACCACTGCACTAATTAATAATAATATACAGACCTCATTTATATTTTCCTTCAACTTATAAAAGGATGCTTTGTAAAAAAATTTGTTGGCAAGCCCTAAGTACCTATATGGTTCTGTCATTTTGACCTTAGCATTTGTACCTAGATAAATAAAATCTAAATACTAGCACCTTAGAAGTTTCGCCTGTAGCACAGGAAAGATATTGAGGTATAATGAAATCGATAATTATATAAGGCGGCCCACCGTCCCGCATTCTGCGGGACCGTCCCGTAATGCCAGTTGAAGTCCCGCTTTGCAATAATTAGTAAAATAGGCCCGCAAAACGTTGGATGCGTCCTGCATGTCCCGCATGCCTATTTTTCAACACAGAACAACGATAGATGGAGGTGTTTGAAAATGTACAATAAACCGGAATACTGTTTGGCCATTGTCCAGTACCTGCTTTGTCTACCAGGGCAGAATGCGCTTAGGGGCAGTTCTATATTACTCTAGCATATATTATAGAAATAAAATAACATATATTAGATGATTAGATACATTTTAGAAATAAATATCTTCAGTAAGTATTATTAACCGACAAAACTTCATACTTTGCATTCAACACCATATATTCCCCCTTCCCCACCCTCGTAATATTATGTCCCGTAATATTTTCAGAAAGTTGGCCTAATTATATCGATGATGTGAAGGCGTGCATTTGAATGTTATTAAGAATAAGTATCAGCTGTTTGTTATCCCACGCAAATACGCAAACTCGATAGTAGATCTGTAACTACTATTAGTGTACTCTTGGTACCTACCTATCTGTTTCCATGTACCTACCTACGCCAAATATGTCAATGTGAGTATATTTATAGTTACGTTCACTTATTAGCCAAATTCTATTTTAATTTCAATTTGTGATTGTTGCCATCTCATACCCAACACTCAAATTCAGCATAGCATAAAAAATGAATTTTCTGAGACCCTGCAACTTAGATTTTATTTTTTTTAAATCCCATGATTTTTCGAAACAGATATCTTATTACTCTTCAAGAATTAAGTACTTACTTGAAATTCAAGTTTGCGGTTTCGGGACTTATCTAAGAGAGTTGACCAAGGCACAAAAAAGGACGCATAGTACAGCCGTCTTACCGTTTATTTGCTAAATCCATCTATTTGATCTATTGCATTGTTTACGTAGGCATCTAATCCATATCCATCGATCCGTAATAATCCAGGATACCAGCACAGGCTTAAACCGTTTATGATTATATAATTTATTATTATACTTCATACCCTCAGTCTCAGACATGACACAAAATCAAATTCCATTATATAACGGCCTTAGTTCAATAAATGACGTATTACTTCAGAAATGCCCTTGTATCCAATTATTGTAACAAGATACTTTATAAATGGAATACTTAAGATAACCACTTTATACAGATTTTATATCCAATAATAATATACATATATTATAATATTGATATATATAGATAGTTCTGGTAGGTAATAGGTAGATAAACTCAACCCATATAATCTACAAGACATTTTGTAAACCTTTTCTATAAATAGTTATTATTAAAAATATATATATAATGATACATTTATTTGTTACGTCTCCGAGTGATCCGTGCAGTTTTCTCACTAATATTTTTTTATTAACAGTCCGTCTGATCTCCAGTTTGACGCTCTCATCTACGTGCGAAGCTATAAATAAGAGAACTAATTTTAGATGGCCAACTCTAAACCAGAATGACAATAAAGCAACATTTCATTATGCTAGCTGGAATATTAAAACTTTGTGTTCTATTGTTTAGAAATTTATATGACATAAAATGCGTCAAATATTTACGCGCGACCGTGGCATTAATGATGTGGCTTCTATACGACTGTACCTATTACATATTTATTCAGTATGAGGTATGTATTTCCAATGTTTACAGTGAAAACTTCCGCTATGCGTGTCAGGTCGTTAATGTCTGTTTGTTTTTACAATAGACGAAATATTATGTGAACCAGCGATAATGCTGACATCTTTTATTAAGCGTGAGTTAATATTGGTGGTCTGACGCGGCATTCGTGTAATTAAAATAGATCTGACATCTCATCGCCGACACACTTGTGTCAATCCCGGATTATTCCTGGTTTCGCTAAGGTCAGCTTTAATAGCAACTATGTAAAGATAGCTGTTACTGGCAACCGGAAACTGTTTCGTAATGCGGTAAAATAAAACAGTTTTAAAACACATTTGTAAGATATCTCATTCTTAATTTGTATATTATTCAAAAATCTTACTGGTGACCCACTGGAACGTCAACGCTATCACAAAACAGTTTTTTTATTTCAAATCGATAAATCTGTAATTCTTTTCTTGCAAATGTCTACTTGCTCTGTATTGTATATTATGTGTACTGGTGTGATTTATATTTAGACTTTGTATTAAGGTTATATTATAAACTTACGAAGTAATTATTATATTGTCAATCTTCAGTCAAATGGTTTCCTGGAGGAGATTTCAAATTGTGAGAAGGTCACCGTTTGTATGTAAAACAAGATTAGCTTGTTCTTATTCTTATTAGCTTGTTCTTTCATTGCTGTTATTTTCTACTGCACTATACAAATATATCTACCTTTACTATATTCCAATAAAGTAACCAATAACCCTGTCTAAGCTAGACATTAAGTCTATTTTTTTCAGCCATCAATTTGTTTGAATAGCAACTAGCATCGACATCGAGTTCGCGTCTGATTTTAGATTTACAAAACCATGAAACAAAAATTTTATTTATATTTATTTACCATCTGGCTAAGCCTATTTTTTTTCTACAAATTTAAATACAAAGTGTGTAAATAAAAAGTGTAAAATATAAAGCAAATAAAAGAATTTTACCTGGTTCCACATCTCCTGACTCGAGCTCTTTAAGAGCTTTTTCGATGTATGGCCGGCATTGCGATTCAGATGGTATGTCGTCGTCAGCTGAAATTAGGGTAGAAGATAAATGTTTCAGTTGAGGAAATTTTTAGACCTTTAGGCGCCCATTAGACGGAAGGTTTTGCTGTCAGTTTTGCCACAATCAAAATGGTGACTGACGAATAACCTATCGTCTAATTCAGTGCTTGACGGTTGCATGATGAGATTTTGATGTCGATATTATTTCATCAACCACCAACGAACATCCGTCAATCATGACTTTTAGTAATGATTGATGTTTGCATGAGCGTCTAATGAACGCTTTACAATATTTAAAAAAGTTTTCGATGAATTAATTGTACCTACGTGGAGTATGTACGTTGTTGAGCAATATGGATATTGTGGGAGCAGCAGTAAACTTGACCGCCTTCTAGTTTTGAACTTCTGCTTCTTTTCTTAGAAATACAAGACGATTTTATTTTTTATAGCAGCTTGGTCAGGTCTAATCTATTCAAATAGTCTCTTCTATTTTTATAAAAGACTAGCTGCGCCCCGCGGTTTCACCCGCGTAAGTCCCTCGTTTTCTTTTTTGTGCAAACTTCACATAAACCATCTACTAAATAGTCCGAACAAAGCCTAAACATTTGGTTTGTATAGGTGAGCCCGTTCTTGAGTTATAAAATGACAACGAAAAGTGGCATTGATTTTTATATATATGGACATTACAAGTTACTTTATAATTTTTCAAAATATCGCTGGATGTGAAAGGTTTGATTTATTTTAGACGCTTAGTTTTAAAGAATATAATTGTTAATCGAAGTTACCCTCTTATAACCGGACCTTATATGAACGGTGGTCTGTGGTAGACCATATCCCCCGCCATGATAGGATTGAAAGGCGGCTCTCCTAATAAAAGCATACGGGGGCAAAAAGAGCGGCTAAAACAATGTAAACTCCTACCTGGGTACAATCTTAGCCGTATTCAGCAATGTTTCTGACGAGGAAATGAAAACTGAATCTGTGTTGTCCAAGGTTCACCACTAGGGGGTATTCTTGGCAAGCACCCCTACACTGAAAACTATTACTCTAATTGATAAACTGTACACTTTCAGTTCATCCATTAGAGCATATACCCGGTATGCCACTATGTTTGTGGTCATTTATTATTCTGTGAATTCCTAATATATCCCAGTCATTCTTCAGCATGTATCAATTGTTCTTACATTATTCAGTCTCTGGAACGCTCTACCGGTTATTGTTAACAGCAGTTTTTTGGTAACCTGCAGAATCATCAGAACCGTAGAAATATTATAATATTTGTAATTATGTATGTATGTAGGTTAGATATTTTAGCAGTAGTAAAAAAGAATACACTCATTCCTATACTAATGCACCTACTTCATATATTCAACATCACCCTAAAGTAAACTGGTGGAGAACGCCTTTGGCATGCATAAAGTGTTAAATACATAAAAAATAAACAATTAAAAAACCGATAAAGGATGCATTTATTTTTTGTATGGTATCCATGCAATTAGTCGAAAAGTTAGGTACTTGTATCAAAATCAAACCGAGTAAACATTTTTTCAGAGAAATGTTTTACACAAAAAAAGAAGACTCAAGAACCGACTCCTGGTAGATCAAGGTTACCGTTTCTTTCGATCCAGTCCTCATGGAGGAGAGCAATCTCTCCTCCTATCCCGAGTATTTCCAGAAAAGTTTGAATGATGATTGTTTGATTAAAAGAATTGAATTAATACCTAGAATTGAAATAAACCTCTTCATATCGAGGGATATGCAGTCGTGAATTTTCAAAAAAACTTTCTACTCAACTTTCAGTCTCGTTAGTGTACGGTATATCTGTATATTATACAATAGAGGTACCTACTTACTTTATTGTGTGGTGTATATTAGATAATATTATAATCGATTACAAGCTATTTCTAGTCTAGTTGTCAATCAATATTTGGCAATAAAAATCTGTTTCATACTCACGTGGCCTTATTGCATCGTTACCTACTGAAAAAGTGTAATGGATCACACTGACTCCTCGAACAGAGTAGTGGTTGAAGAGAAAAAAAGTCGAATGGAGTTGCGCAACTGCCTAAATATTGGGGATTCGATCGATTGTGAGATATGAAACTGAATTACCTAATAATTCTTGAAAAATGGCAAAAATATATACCTATTCAATTTCGTATCAAGGTAGGCAGAAATTTAGAAAATTGGTATGTGTTTTAAAAACTTTGTGACGCACCCACGGAGACAAAAGTATTTGACATTCGTTTGGCTAGAAAATCACCTGAAATTGATGATCGTGTTTGAGCTCTAAAAATCTCAGTTGAGTTACCTACGCAGCTACGTCAGGAGCGGAAAATATGACTACTCCTATGCTTATCTTAGTATGAGCTTTTAACACTTTTTCGTTTACGATGAGCATTGATATTTTTCTATACAATTGCTCACAACGCAGCGCAGCACCGCGTCGATGTTAAAATCGGTGGCAAACTAAAATAATATAAAGAGAGAGTTGATCGCACCATTGGGAGTTGAGACATGGATGAGACCATGATCGTTTACGTGAACTGAAAAACTTTTAGGTCTTACGAAAATACTATTATTACTAATGACCACTATAAACATACTGTCTGAATATTGAATGTTGGATTGGGAACTAATAGGCCAAACCACGGTAATATTATCTATCGCCACACTATAGGTATGACTTAAGAAGGTGGCCATTATAGATATGAATTTTAAAATTGACACGAACGCCCCTGGTATTACCTACATGCAGGCCATGACACATACCTAATTAAATGATAAATAATGATATACCAGTATACTATGCGTTATGATGAATGATGGATGTCATTCAGTCGATGTGACATGGTGGTCTATTTAAGGTTTGGTACCTTAAATAGATCACCACAAATCACATCGACTTAATGAAATCAATCTCGAGGAATCTTATGAAAATGGGCCCAGTGCTGGTGCGATAGCATTGCGTTTCAAACACTGAACGCTTCATACTTTTTATTCGTAATGGATATTTAATGGAAAACAACTGCGATAACGGAAATTTAACTCCTAGCTGAGAGGAACGTGATTCATATTTAATCTAAAGCTGAATCCCAATTTTGCAAACCTGTTGTTTACCTACCCTATTATAAATGTACCTTTCTTATTTTTAATGGCTTGTGTAAAAACGCCTAACAATGAACCTATTTTTACTACCAATAAATTCGAAATAAATGCCAAAACAGATAAATGTTCACCAAATTGTGTTTCACAAAATATTGTGGAAATGTAACTACTTAAATATTTACCGTCTTACTTTATGCATTAAAAAAATGACAATATTTTATTTTATGACTTTCAATTAAGTAATCTTAGCTAAGGCAAAAGAGAGATATACATGTATGATCAATGGTATAATTTTATTTATACCAAATATAACTAGGTACTTAGGTAATACTTAGTTTCCCAAATACGTGTTACTTACATATCAATTGCTTAATGACTTTAATTAAAATATGATTATAGTAGTCAAATAAATATTTTAATCTCAATATAAGGTATTGCAACACAAGCACAGATAAGATAATAGTTACTTTGTAAACACAAGTTCAAGTTGATTAGGTATAATAAGTACTTACTTATTATTGCGTCCCATGATTAAAATAGGCAATAAAACGAATAACTGCTAAATACAAAATCAAAAGTAAACAGAAGTTATAAGCATGTAAGAATATTCTTAATTATACACCATTAATAAGTTACAGTTTGAAAAAAATATTATCTTACAAATCAGAGTACCTACAATGGGCGGTCTTATTGCTAAAAGCGATCTCTACCAGATAATGGAGATAAATTAGACAAACATTTATACTTAGAGATTATATATATATACAGTTATTTAGTAAATATAGAATATTTTATATATTATATTATATATTAGGGTTATCATATGGTCCGAGTGAAAAAAAGCGGACATTCAGCAAGCACACCGCAAGCGCAAGAATGGAGAACAATTTCAATAGATTCCAATATCAATATGATCAGCTGACTGATACGCACATACAAGTCTATATACGATAGGTATACGATACATGAATATATCAAGAGGGAGAGAGATTATTTATAAAATAAACGCCTCAGCTCTGCTCCCAGTGTCACATTGGTTTGTTTGCTTGCTTTTTTGTAAGCTGATTTATTTGTATTAAATTAAAAGCCTTTGCCCTTCAGTTATTCTGGATTATCTGCTTGCTTTATATTGAACTTATTGTATATCTATAAAAAGCGGACACGGGACTGAAAAAGCGGACATGTCCGCTTAAAAGCGGACGTCTGGTAACCCTAAACAGTATTATAGATAGCAATTCAGATGTTAGTTACTTGACCATATTTTAAAGGCTGTAAGGATTTCAGCTTGCCGTATTTATGCCGGTAATACATTTCACAAGCGAACAGACTGAACCATAAATGATTTGTCAAAGAAAGTTGTTGAATGCACCAGCACTTTTAATATCAGACTTTCTGATGATCGTAAGAATTTCGTATGAGTTTCGTGAAGGAACTCAAATCTTCTTTTTAAATAGTGAAGTGTATGAGGGTTTAACAGAATACTGTAAAGCAAGGCGAAAATATATGATCGCTGGGGCAAAGATATGAGCTTTACAGAAAATATGAGCGAATGCAAGTTTTGAAGTCGCTCCAGTTTATCTAACTGGGTTTTGATGAGGTCTGGATAGCTGGTACCGGTAAAGTCAAGAATTGGAAGAAGAAAAGATTTTGCAACGACAGTTTTAGAAGCTGTTGGTAAAAAAAAATCTTAATCGTTTTAAGCCACCTACAGAAGCAAATAACTTACCACTTATTTACTATATTTCTTTACCTGATTTCTAAAGGGTATAATAAAGCCATTAAAATTAATCAGAGGAACATTTTCGTGACCGCAAAATCTATGAAAATTTCGTAGTGCTCCCTACGATGATGACTCAGTCTTTGAAAGGTTTACTCAAGTTACTTTGAGCCCCTAGGATTCGCTCCAAGCAGTTATCTTGGTCAAAAGGTAAATCTTAAGTACAAATAAAGGTATTTATTAGTACTTAAGATTAATCGATGGCACTATAAGAAACACAATACCTAATTGCAGAAATGTTTCAAAAAAGTAACGAAAGAATAAAATTACTAGATTTTACGAAATCAGAATGTCTGTTTTGGATTAAACTCGCAGCCCTCTTTTTCTCTTCTCACCAATAGGAATATTCCTAGTGTCAGGAAGTGGTTCCAAGTGCTTTAGTCTGATTCCTAAACCCAAAATGTGTTTGCTAACATACTGTTTAAGAAATGTTGGACAGTTACAACTACGGTTAGCCAATCATCACTGTTGATTGGCTCCACATTCACTGAAAAATTGTGATGTTAGTTTTACTTTAATATATTTTGGATTCAATTTGAAAATTTTAGACTTAACTCAGGTCAATTAGAAGTGTAGTTTTCGGTATAAATGTTACTGTTTCAGTAAAACAATACGTATTTGGTGAGAATTTATCCATTTTAGGCAGCGAAAAGAATTGTATGTACAAAACGTACAATTATTCTGATGTGTCTGTATTTGAGACTTAATCTGTTATACTTTAGAGATTTTGATATAGAGTCAATAAAGTCAAATAAGTTTAATTTTTACGGACTTTATTAATTTAGTTGGAACTTAATCTTAGGGTCTAAAAATATTTTGGTGAGCGTTATTATACCCATTCTTAATTCTAAATTTTAATGAATTTATAGGACGTAGCAACTTTATTAAATGATGTAATTAGTGCATACATAAAATAGCACGTGTGACATAACTGGCTCTTTTCGTAATTCCGTTTACCTATCACAGTGCATGGGTAATAGTTGCGATTACAAACATGTCCAATAATTTATTAGCTCTTGCCATGTCGTTATATTAGCCGGCCATCCTATTATACCCTTTATAGACCGATTAATATCATTAATAAAAATACATTACTTATAGAGATTAAAATAGTTGAACTCATGTACGCTCTACACGTCCACGATATTTTGAGAGATCCAGTTAATACGGCCGGCCTTGTTGCGTCCGCGTCGGTCCACAGTAAGATGTTTGTGTTTTATGTTGTAGGCCATGTTAGTTGACATTGACTTACATGAAGCTGCTACCAAACTATATATACCTACCTACACCAATACTTTCAGGAGTATCTCTCGTACATGTACATCGTAGTGTTGAATTTCAAGTTTTATTACCAGACAAATAAGTATTTTCTTTACCTAAGAGCACGTTAGAAAATTTTACAAAATTAAAAGATATTTTCTTTTCATCATGAATAAGTAGGTACCTCATCCTGAAACTGCAATAGTATCATGTAATAAAAATATCGTGTAGAATATTTTCATAATTTAAATCTACCGTATTTTTTTATATCGCAATACACGACAACTTTAGATATTTTAATGGCATAAATTTAAGAGGTAACCTTGGACTTTTTTATTATAGGTAATTAGAACCTTAACTGAAAAAACTTAGCATGAAGTTATGACGTGACCTAGATCTGTGTCATACTTTTATAATGTCGTCACGATCCTATCGTTTTTCACAAGATGGCGACGTACAACGACAAATCCCTGTATTTCTATTTACGTATCTAGCTTTACGATGTAGCGAGTCGGCTGACGGCACTCCACCTTCACTCAACAAACCCTGATAAATGGATAAGAGAGTATAAGAAGATGAGGAAATAGAATCCTGTTCATATCTCGGTCATTAGATCATTTTGTCATACAAATTTCACCTAACGTTACCGCCAAAAATAGCGCACATACGTGAGCTTTTTACATAATTTCAGCGCAAGTTACGCCGAAAATAGCAACGATGTAGTGACGCAGACTGCGAGCGAAGATCTGCTCCCACTCGCGCGACAAGGACTCACCTCTCGCTACAGCAGCAAACGCTGACACCACGAACAACATGCACAAAGTAAACCTCCATAGCGTTAATCCTTTGGTCCACATGTTGTTTAACTTAAGTCCGCTATGACGGACTATCAGTCATTTGCACACACACTCGCGCACCTGATCGGCCAATCTAAAGACGTTGTAAACATCTACACTGCACCAGCGAATACACTTATTACGCGGCCCAACACGACTTGCATTCCATTCAAAATGCAATTCGGGTTCAGACCGTCACCATTGAATCGCAGTAATCTTATACCTACACAGCAAAACAATGTGTAGCAAAAGAAATAATCAGGGAAAACATAAATTATTTAACGACAACTCTATTATTAACCACGATTCAATAGCTAAAATGTTGGCTGCAGCAGCGAACGGTTCGCAACAGTGCACGGGGAGCCGGCGAACGTACTCTATTTCCGGAGACAGCACAGCATCGCTGGTCGGAGGGGTACTGGCGTACGAACGAGGTTCTCCCCGTAGCGGAGCTTTCAGCGATATTCAGCACGGTGCGCTTGCCAAGCGCGGCCCACGAAGCGCGACAGGCGGTGGCACTACACGCTACACGCGTTCGCTACGTTGTCTGCTTTATTTCAAAACCTGGATTCCTCAATAAAGCTTGTTTTGTTTATGAATCCAAATAACTTGTTTTATTATTACATATCGTGATATACGGCCCACTTTACTACTTCTCGATAATAATAACGAGGCCTAAGGAAAACAAACTTCTCTGGAGTACTAAGCGGGAGGTTAATTTCAGAGTTGAATATAATAAAGATTATGTACTAGATACTTGTGGCGTAGTGTTTATTGGAAATGTGAGTCACTTCAGCGCACTCGTAAATTCAAATAAAAAAACTGTCGATTTACCCACCTGCCTACTTTCAATTTAAAGCGTTCAAGACAAGACGAAACCATTAGTACATTCTATGACGAGATGTCGACTCGCATGTTGAAAAAACAAATTGCTTATTATGTAATAAATGATTAATATGAAAGAAACTTTGCATTTGATCATAAATGACTTTTTTTTACTGAATAAGTACTGCTAGTACCGATATAGGTCTAAAGTTTTTTATGTCTGAAGTACCTTCTACCAGATTTGAACATTTAAAATAATTTTACTAGATTTCTTTCGCTCAGGAATTATATTACGGACGCACTGAATAAGTATAAAAAATAATTTATTAGTATCTACATTATTTACACTTTTAGTAGGTAATAATTACATACAGAATTTCTCCTAAGGTCAGCTGTTTAGGGTTCCGTTTCTCAAAAGACAAAAAGGGACCCTTATACGATCACTTTGACAGTCTTTCAAGACCCTTTTTCTCAGGAATCCGTGTACGCATCTAGTTGAAAATGACACCAAATACTTATACTTGCGGTCCCTTGAAGCTTTAAAAAAATCAAGTTTCTAAGTCAATGCAATCAAAAGATACGGCCATTTAAGCCTTAGAATTGACCAAATTTCAACATTTCACAGGTAAATCAAAACCTATAGGGTACTTCCCCTTGACCAAGCGAGAGTGGTGGAATTTGCTAAGAACCAAGATCTCACAGCACAAGTAAAGGAAATATTTGGAAAGTCTTTAGTTTGTTGGGTAAGTATGTGTATCACATGAAGAAAATAGTTTTTGTGGTTACAAACTTATACTTTGCGGTTGGAAAGTTGACTTCATCGATATATGGTAGAGTATTTTTAGAACTGCAAAGTTAAGTTTGTCTTTCGGAAACGGGCAAAAATCTTCGAGAATTGATTCCCGAGATGGACGTACTACATGGGGTACACTGAAAGTTTGGCGTAACTCATTAATAAAACAATTTACATGTAAAGTAATATATTTACTGCTTTTCAAAGTATTCTCCATTACATTTTAAACACTTTTTCATTCGGTTAAACCATTTTTGAAAACATGAGGACTATTGATCTAAGGGCATGTTTTTCACGTGCTGATGGAAAGCTATCACGGCCTCTTCCGGCCCCGTAAATGTCATACCTCTTCAAATCTTAAATTTTTGGGAAAATAAAGAAATCGCATGGTGCCAGGTCTGGACTATGTGTGGGATGGGTCACTAGCTCTACCTTTTCAGAAGCCAAAAAGGAAATGATGATGATGCAATACGATGCGAATTTTTGCATGCATTTCTCGCCTGTCTCAATTTTGCTGGTTTGCTGTCACCTTCGAATACCCATACAGAAGACTGTTGCTTTCTTTACGGTATGTAACAATATATCCATGTTTCATCTCCTGTCACAATATCATACACAGCATTTGAACGTCCGTGATCGTACTTTAACAACATTTTTTTACATCAATCAACACGAGTCCGTTTTTGTTCTGGAGTGAGTTCATGAGGAATCCAGCGGCAACAAAGTTTTCTGACTTTGAAATGTTGATGTAAGATTTTTTTAATTTGGCTCATACCAATCCCCAAATGTCCTCGAATCTCCTCATAGGTGATACGCCGGTTTTCTTCAAATAGTTGCCTAACAGTAACCACATTTTCCTCAGTGATCGCAGTTGAGGGCGGACCTTCACGAATTTTATCATGGAGTGAAACACAGCCGCGATCAAATTCTGCGTACCAACGCCTTACGGTAATCAAATGAGGTGCTTCCCTTCTGAAAGCATTTTGAAGACGAGCAGTGCAGTCTTACGGAGTCAGTAAACTTTCAAAATCATAAAAAATCATCGCCATAAAATCTTTTCGCGTTAATTCCATTTTTTTTAGCCAGGAACGCAGAACTTTCAGTGTGCCCTATGTATCTACATAAGTACAAGTTTGTTTGCTAACGGAACCCTCGGTGCGCGAGTCAGACTCGCACTTGTCCGATTTCTTTTTTAGATTAAAAGTATTAAAATCCTTAATGATTTGGATATGAGTGAGATATTAAAATCTTTATTCACTGTTAATCTTTTTAATTTTTTCCGCAAGTGCTGGTGAAGAGTTCAAAGATTTAGTATTCGATATAGGAATATTAGAAAACCGTTCTTAAAATCAGTGGATACCTACTTCTATGTCTGATGTTAGTGTTTTATTTAAGCTTTATCCATTATCGCCATTTTGCTGTTTCCTTTGTTCGCTGTTTATTGTATTCTATGTAGTCTTAACCTTAATATCAACACTAGATAGATACTTTTAATCTTTGAATCAGAAAACAAGACTCAGCTAGGTTACAAAGTTTCCTAAACAATTTAGAATATTCTTTAACACATGTCATAAAATGTGTGAAACTGTTCTCTTATCTGAACTCTCTTCTCCTCTGTTCTGAACTTTTTCTACTTTAGGACTCTTTACTGGTAAGCCCACAGTAGCCCATTCACTAAATGTGGCATTACCTTTAACCACAATAGTTTTGGGAGTGTGTTCGTAATAGTACCACGAACACGAATTGTACTCTACTGTCCCTACACGTGTACTGTCACTACAATTCTTTTAAAATGTGTTTAAATGTCAAATGGAATGGAATTTCAAATGTTTAAGTCAAATTTTGCACCCGCTGTTTGCACGATTTTCCTTTTAATTCAATATTTTCGTTTGTTGTTCTTTATTTTCCTTGGATATTTTCTTGGATTTACTAAAATAGATTGGATGCGGAACGCGGTGGACTGGGTGCACTGGCGCATGTTGGGAGAGGCCCTTGTCCATTGTCCAGCAGTGGACGCCAATAGGCCCATAGATTGATAGTCTGAAAAACATCTATACTTACTTAGCTAAATATTTTAAATATTGTAGGTATTTTATATTTAAAATACGGGGTGTATTTGAATAAGGAACACTTATTTAAATCACTGAAAGGGTATGACTCTATTAGTATTCTTGTTAACCCCTCCAGCTAAGCTAAATTACGACTAAATTAAGACTAAGGCTAAATTAAGACTACGCTCGTGCAAACTCTTATCTTTCCTTTAATCGACTATGGTGATGTGTGCTGTTATGACCTGAATGCAGATCTTCTCGATAAGTTAGACCGTCTTCTTAATAACTGCATTCGATTTATCTTTAATCTTCGTAAATATTATCATATTTCCACCTTTCCATCTCAGCTCAGATGGTTGCCGATTCGTCAACGCCGAGAAATGCGCGAAAATCTCACTACCCTATTCCCTATCCTCAATTCCCCATTTCCCCCTACTTACTTGACACCATACTTCCAACTCTTATGCAATAACCATGAAAGGGATCTTCGGTCGTCATGCAACCTTCTACTACTTTGTCCGTCTCACACTACCGGGTTCGTCGGCTCTTCTTTTCCGGTTCAATCGATCCTTCTGTGGAATGCGCTTCCTCTCGAAGTCAGGACGGCCTTAAATCGTTACACTTTTAAGGTAAAAGTTAAGGAGCTCTTATTCAAAGAATTGGCAGAATCAACTCGTCAATAGTTCGAATCATTAATGTCGTAATATGTATTTATAATAGTATATGTATTATATAGCTATGTATGTATTTGTATATGTATCTGTGCATATGTATATGTGTATCTATTACATTAAGTTATAAGTATTTGAGTATAATGTGTGTATACATTCGTATCAAATTTTGTATATATCCCATTCGTTGTTTACGTAAATTTTTTACAAGTCTATTAATTGCACCTATTTCTTATTTTCTCTGTATCACCCAAAGGTTGACTGGTAGAGAATGCCTTAGGCATTAAGTCCGCTTATGTACTAATGTGCAAAAAGTTTTAATAAATAAATAAATAAAATAAATTCTTGTGTCAGGAGTGGGTTCACGACGGTAGTGTACTGGATGGGATTCGAACCCGCAACCTCTTGATCCCAAGTCCTCCGACGCCTTAGCCATTACGCTACCGCCGCTTTTTTTGAAACTATTCACTAAATTATTGAGAAAATCCATAAAAACTAACATAACAAAATTTGAAGTTAGTTTTTATGGATTTTCTTGGTAACGAAATGAAAAATTCCAAAATAAAAAAATATATAGGTACCATTTAAAATCTATAACTTTACACATTTCACCAACTTTTATGAAAAACGGAAGCAAAATACCTGGAAATTCAAACGGTCATAACTTGTAAACGGATAGTTTTTTTTCAAAAATTCTTATTGTAACTACATGCTAGAGTCATGCCCTTTCAGTGATTTAAGTAAGTGTTCCTTTTTCAAATACATCCTGTATAATTAACACAATGCTTAAAGACATTAACGATTTTAAAAATTGTTATTTCGTATTACAAAAAGAACCCACATAACAAGTGCAAGTCTGACTTGCTCGCCAGAGCTTCCATAAGCAAACAAGCTTATTATGTACATACTAGATAGCACGTCCATCTCGGGAATCAATTGTCCAAGATTTTTGCCCGTTTTTTTTCCAAAAGACAAACTTAACTTTGCAACTCTAAAAATACTTTTCCATACATCGATATACGACAAGGTCAACTTTCCAACCGCAAAATATAAGTTTGTAATCACAATACAACGAATTACTTTCCATATTTTTCTTTACTTGCGCTGTGAGACATTGCTTCTTCCCAAATTTCATAGTCAATGGGAAGTATCGACCCTATAGGTTTTGATTTACCAGCAAAACCTTCAATTTTGGTTAAATCTAAGGCTTAAATGGCCGTATCTTTTGATTGCGTTGACTTAGAAGCTTGATTTTGAAGGGTCTTGACAGACAGACAGACAGACAGACGGACAACAAAGTGATCCTGTAAAGGTTCAATTTCAGGAACGGAACCCTAAAAATATCCTGTCATTATTTATTAAACTTTTAAAATATATATTTTTGAACTATTATAACACTGTAATATCCTTTATCCCGAAATAGGGACCAGTACGGTTTCACGAAATTAGTAACAGAGCAAAATTTTATCACGAAATAGAGTTCAAATATAAATAAGATCTATAAAGTAATTAATAAAAAAAATATTAAAATAGCATAGTTTTTACTTATATAGGTATACTTTCATTTAACAAAAACTTTTGAACTAATACGATGTTTAGAAGTATAGACTAATATGATATATAGAGCCATAAGATGTTGAAAGGTACTTACTTAAACGCATTTCAAGCCAAACCATTTATAGCATCTAATACATTTCTTTTTAGCTCGGCTTTAAATGACTCTTAAATATTTTAAGAATCTGCGCAAGATGATCATTGCGTTCATCACGGCATTAATACTTGTCGTCATACAAGATCATTTGGCGCGTTTGGAACGCCGCTGAAACATTTTGTGGCCATCCGCTTCGATAAATCAACACGTCGGTTCATAACATTACTGCACAAGGTACAGTGACATCTAGATAAGCAGTGCCTACGTAGATTTACCTTGTTTTCGTATAACACTATCTACAGATAGAGGAAAAGGGGGTAATGGGAGTCACTTAAGCAAGAATCAAGAAAAAATCAATGTTACCTAATTAAGTAGGCTTAATTGTAACTACAGTTGTACTTACTATGATTTATTAAGCTATCAGTCTGAAAAAGTCTTTTTAGTTTGGGAATTATAATTTAGTAGTAATTTAACTTAAAAAAACATCTTTGACCTGCACCTTAGACAGTGATGACCACAAGGTCATCTTGTGGGTATTGAGAGTCATCTCATCTTCAGCAATTATCGTATACATAACCTTCTGGCGAATCCCATCCAGTGCGGTCTGCTTGTGCCCACTATCCACACGAAGTGCATCAATACCACATCTCGTTGTTGCGACCAAACTCACCGCAAAATTAAGCAACTATCACGATGGTAATTTTCGTCATCGTCGCAAATGTTAGAAAGGCTCATATACAATCCTCATATCATATATCTGAGGTAGAGTTCATTTATTGCAGTACACGCCTTTTGGCCTTGTCTACAGTTTTTTTTTTGACTTGGCGTTTATTCGCTTTCATTTTGAAATGTTGAAGCCAGTCAAAGAAAAGCTGCTCGTTTATCCAACCATTGTCGGAACATTTGCATATAGCCCTGGAGGACCAACTTTCTACAGCTGCGAAGCCATCCGTTTTCGAGGAAAAATGAACATAGGTGGAATAAATCCTTCCGCAGCACTCATTGCACTCAACAATTTTATGTTTTTCCCCGTTTTCAAATGGTTATGGGCCAACTCTTTTTTGTCTTTTAGGGCCCAAAATCTTCCCAGGATCTTGTACGATGGAGATCCCGGTCTTATCACAATTATATCTATTTTTGGGAACAAACTTATGTTCAGCCATCTGCTCTTCCAACAATGTATAAAATGACTGGACTACGATTTTGTTGAAAGCCGTAATCCTATTTATACTGGTGCAATGTGCAAATGTGAGACGCTATTAATTTACCCTGATCAAGCCTGTGAGCCAATGCCTTACCTGTAATCTTGTCCCATTGCTCATGTTAGGGAATACAAATTACGCATTACAGTAATTTCAGATACATAAAACTGCTCACTATGCGTGCCGTCGAGGAGCACTGCATTCTGCATCAGGCACTTAATCCAGTTACCTAACGTGTGCCTCTGAAGGTGTTGGTCGAAGCTGTTAGCAATTAACCCATGGGCCGAAATGACTATCGGCACGACGATGCGGAATCCACATCCTATATGTCGAAAAGCACGTGGGCTAAGTCCAAATAATTTATTTCTTTATTATATAGTAGGTAGTAGTAGTTTATCGATGTATAAGAGATAAACTCTTTTAACAAAATTAAAGCAATTTCAGCTTCCAATTGCATCATATACGGTTTATAGCAATAACAAATAGGTATTGAAGATTATTATACCAAAAATTACAGGATATTGTATGAGTCGGAGTCGGAATTCTAAAAATTTTGAAAAAATGGAAGCGGAATTTACGAAAAAATTTACTTTTCGCAACAACTAACAAAATAGGCAGTGAATTAAATACCTATTTCGCGAATAGCTAAAAGATTTACAAGTAAGTAGTCACTTATCAAAAACTGGAAACGAATCTTTATTTTGTCAAGAAAAGTATGAATGTGCGATCGTTCTCCATTATGAGTTTCATGTGTCCGTTCTGTTGAACTTTCTAGTCAATTTTTCTTCTGCCCATTGATTCTTATGAAAGTTATCCAAACTAATTATGCTTGGGGGCATTTTCATCTTAAAATAGTGATATTGCTACTAAATTATACTGGAACATGTGTCACATTCATATACAAGGGCGTCGCCAGCCAAAGGGCCAGGGGGGAGCAAGTTAATATATGGAGGATGGGAAAACTATGAATTGTAGGTATAGTCAGGAGCACATGAAGTTTTACATAAACTAGTCTACTCCTGAAATCTCCAGCATAGTGCTGAGAGGGTCCAAATCTAAGCAGAACCACAAGGGACTTAAAATGTCACCCTGAAATATACTCCGCCGGACCGTTATCCATTGTAGCAGTATTGTACAAACTTCCAAGAAAGTGTTTAGAGTTGTATCAATCTTGTACTTTAGGTTATCAATTCGACCGTATATTTTTTATGTATGTTCTGCCCTCACTCCGTTATTTATAAAACGATTTTGATGTATCTTTTTTGTTGGATGGAGTACACCTGAAGGGTGGTCCCATGTTAAGGAAGTAAATCTATCCCACATGTCGCCAAATTCTTTAGATTACGGCGAACTTGTTGGTTTATGGTCATACGAATTATTAAGAGCTTAGAGTCACGTGCTCAATTCCACATCCATTAAGAAGTTAAGCCATAGTAGTATTCTTGATTATGCGAGATGTTTTCTTTATTATTATTAAATAACTTTAAAATCAGCCATTACATTATGTATATCTGTATATTAATACGAGAAAAGAATTCTTAAGCAATTTCCATGAACGGAGGATCGTGAAATTTGAAATATTTAAAGTTTATATATAGACGAATTTTAAGAAAGCTAAAAGCGAAAACGGCTACATAGAGATATTCGTCTCCAGTATGTATAATAATATATAAATATGTTGACCTCAATGGTTATGAATTATATTATTATCGAATTGGCAAGTCCACGGCTCTTAACTGCTTTGCAGCAGCAAGGCATTGCTTCTATTAATTTCTTAAATTTTTCAACAAATTAAGTGCCATTCTTCTAAAAAACATATACCCAGTTCTTAATTATATGATCACCACTGTACATGTTGCTTAATATATATAAAGAAAAGAACAGTTATTGTTTGAAAAACCTTACATTTATTTCTTTCTTAAAACTGTATTTATTATATTCTAACTTAAAACCTACATTACCTACTACATATATATCAGTGTCAGTATCATTTAATTTATTCATATTTTATGTTATTACTCATGAAGCAACTGAATGTGTTTGTGTGGATGTATTTCAAATGGATATGGCATATTTCTTCTCTATAAACAAAGATACCAACTGATCAAAAATGGTACAAGACCAAATCGAGACCTGGCATGCCACTGGACAGAAATACATGCTGATTTAGAAAGTTAATTTAACAGAAGCTGATATAGTATACTTTTAAATTTGCACTAGTGATCAATAATAATCAGTTCATCTATACTCCAGTCTTCATAGGAATGGTCAGGGAGGTATCTTCTAATGATGATGGGTATCTTGCCATGTTTCAGTTCTTTCATAGCTATTTGTAGCGGATCTGTTTCACCTTCCAACTCCACCATAACAGGTGCACACATAGCAATTTGAAGTGCTCTTGTTCCTGAAATATAACACGTCATGTTTGTAAGTATAAGCAAAATTATAAAAGAAAAACAAGATTTTCAATGGCAGACATGAACATTGAAATGTATGCCAAGGGTGTCCTGTTCGTAGTACTAACATGCAATACATATACTGTTATGGTAAGGTGTGACAACTTTGAAATATTAATATTTAATAACAGTAATGACATTTAACCAAAAAAAAAATCAAAACATAAAAATATTCTGATATTGGGCCTTGGATATCTGTTGTACATTGGTCATAGCTGTAAACCTAGATATGTGACATCTAGTGGGAGATGTATATTTTATGGGGATCGGAAAAACAAGTTTGGTCCATAGAGTGCCTTCTTTACTATCTATTTACATGAAAAGAAAAGATGAAAGATTACATTAAAGACATTTAATTAAATAAATACTTTTAAGCCTGATAATAGACATAATAATACATCCCACATCCAATATGTATAACTAGCCATGAATAATAATTATTATTATCATAACCTTACCTAATACTCTGGCTCTCTCGTACTTAGTCATATATCTTGTAGTGATACGCTTCGATTTTTCGACACCTCCACCTGCCTGTCCAGGAGCAAGACACTGTGTGTTGTAACCATCTTCCTCCTGCTCCTCGGTTTCTTCAATATTGTCATCTTCCTCGGCTATGTCATCATATTCTGCCCCAGGGTCTTCGGCCTCATACTCTTCATCAGCCATAATGCAAAATTATAAGATAGAGTGCTATGCTGAGAAAGGTGCTCAGAGTTGTAATTATTATTTTCTGAAATACAACACGTTTCACCGATTGTCGTTAAGATTTGTTCTAATTTTTCCTTTTGTGTAGAAACCATGCAAAGTTTTTTGGTGTACTCAAACGTCTTAAGCTCAGATAAGTGAGGTTATTACTTATTTATTATTCAATAATTTGTCCAGCCTGGCCTTCGTGCCTGGCTCACACACAAAGTACGCCAGAGTACGCCTGGCTTGACTTCTTGACATAGTTGACATTAACTGTGACTAGTGATGGTCAACTCGAGTTGCCCTTAACTCGATTTAACTCGAGTTGGA
This sequence comes from Euplagia quadripunctaria, assembly GCA_963859945.1. Taxonomy (NCBI): domain Eukaryota; kingdom Metazoa; phylum Arthropoda; class Insecta; order Lepidoptera; family Erebidae; genus Euplagia; species Euplagia quadripunctaria. Next base: position 9,825,570 of record OY982580.1, read on the forward strand.
TTTTCCATAACTCAGGTTTGGGCTTACACAAACGAACTTACAAGAAATTATCTGTCATTTTATGAGAATTTTTGAACCGACTTCAAAAAGGAAAAGGTTCTCAATTCCTGTATATCATTGTTAACCGATTTCAATTTTTTTTTTTTTAAGAATATGTTATACTCAAAGTTGGTTCCATTTAAATTTAAAGAAAACTTATTTTTTTTTATAATAATAATAACTTGAGACACATCACACACGGCTGGTCTGATACCAAACTAAACTACACAGAGCCTGTACTATGGTAACCAGACTGCTGATAAGCATACTATATACATAAATTACACCCAGGTACAGAACAAATTATTGTACTCATCACACAATAATTTGTCCTGGATGGGAATCAAACCCACAACCTCTGGCTCAGCAGTCAGCATCACTAACCACAATACCAACAGATACGTTAAATGTATTACAAATATACAATTCTTTACTTTATCTTGTTAAAAAGCTAAATAATATTTTAAAATTAATTATCTATACTTGAGCCAAATTGGATGTGGAATCTTTGTAAACAAACCATATGTCATCATATATAGGGTTGTCATAATTAAAATGCAGAAATATTGTAATTTTACCTCCATTTCTTAGTTTTACTTTACGATTTTATTGTCATTGCTTTTGCTGGAACTTAGTCTAACCGCCAAATACGTAATATGTTAAAAAATATCTTAAAACAAGAATTAGCAAATAAAAAATACCAACTGTACGCCTACAACCCTATAACTCTACAACTTTCGCAGATCAACAACAATTTGGTTATTTATAATGAATATTTATGGGAACATGCACAAGACTCCACAATACAATATTGAAAATTAGTTTTCTATCCTTTTTAATAATAATAGGTATGTTTTATGACTTTTATTTTCAAAAATCATTATAGAGTCAAACACGTCGTGATCCTTGATGTCACAGAAAAAGCGCGCTGAAATGTTACCGTTAAATCACACGAAACTGGATGTGGTTTTAATTTTTTCACTGTTGATGGATATTAGAGATGATGCGTTATATTTTTTTCCGGTAATGTAATGACATAATATAATCGTTCAAAAGAATACAAAAAATATTATGTATTAATCGTCAAATTGAAGAAGGTATGTAGTGCTACCATAGAACATAGCCACTACCTTTGTTTATTATCTAGTATTATAATGGCGGTATAATCATACCAAGTTAAAAAGTTAAAAGGCGAACGGCAGGCTTGTATGGGACTTTCGTACCGTTAATAAAATTTTGTTTTAATTGGTACTTAATATGATAGACAAGCTCTTTTTAAATTCTTATTTAATAATTTTAAACTTACTACCCCTTTTACTTATATACCTACAGGTTTGTACGAAACCCTCGGTGCGCGAGTTCGACTCGCACTTGGCCGGTTTTTTAATACTTGTCTTGGTGTCCATTTGTTATCGTTATTTAGTTCAGAATTAAGAATAAAAAATTACGACTATTTATGGACTACCAGAACCTACATATATACGTAAAAAATAAACATTTCTGTGTTTTAAATAATTAAATCGTTCTAATACCGCCACCTACCACCGCTACGTCTAAATGTTCAACTATGACATTTTACAATCGCATTTCGTTTCTAGCTGTGCGTTTACGACTCGTTATATTTTCCACATTCTTTTCTAACATGTATATCCGATGACTTTGATTACTATAATGGACCCCGAAAGCACACTCGAACACGATCTTGGTCACTATACATTGGACCCACCCACCTCACACGACTGTGCCGGTACTGTGCTGGCACTGTGACTGCACTGATATGTGTGAATCGGCCTTTATAGCTCTTTGAGATTTCCAGATTTCCAAATTCCAAGTAACAACTTTATTTATCCAAGCCCAAAAATAATATTGATGAAAGGAGAAGACAGGATATTCCCTTGATTACATAACTAAATACTTTCTAGTTATACAAAAAGCAAGCAATTAAAAACCTAATAATGAAAATATATTTGACTATTTTCACTCGTGATAATTATTTACATTTACATTTCATTTTTCTTTTTACATTTGTACAAAGAGTTTAGTAAATGAACAAAACTAAAGTTTTTGTCGCAATTGTTTGTATATATCAATAAGCTAATTTGAACCTACTTTTGTAAGACATCGCCATTTTAGGGTTGCATAATTCATGGTAGTTAACCTTTCATCAAAAGCGTTTTCCGGAGTTTACTTTCTATTTTAACAACGAAATGTTTCTATTTTGGTAATTTTTGGACAAAATGTATTGAATTAGAAGGTGCAACACGAATTCCAGTAAAAAGTTAATTTGTTAAGGTTTCTTTCGTATTTCAGGTATAATTTTCAGAACTATGTTTCATGTCTATAATTGGAAATTATTTTTTGTAATATTATCTGGATTGCCATGAACTAATTTATAACAAGTAAAAATATTTGATATGTTTACATGCAACATAGTGTTGTGTTATTGTTTTGTTCGTGTAGTTAAAAATTAATTTGAAAAAATTACTTCGTAATTCTTTCATGTTTGCTGAGTAGTTTTTTCGTTATTTTGTGTTTTGTTCCTTATTTTAATAAGTAGAGTTAAGTCGTTAATATTTGAGAAGAAGTTTTCTTTAATGAAATAAATAGTAGGCATTTGTCCTAGCTCGAACTCATCTGACGGAAAGTGACGTTGAAGACAAAGATGGTACACGACTTTTCAAGAGAAACCTGTTCACTCTACATTTGAAGGTTCCAGGATTATAGTTGACTAGAAAAAAATTACTTCGGTAAACTAACAAATTGAGTCCATTGCACACACATCTTCCAAGAAATTAAGAGTCATTTCGAAGATCCGGCAGGAATTTAGCTCTGAACAGCTACTTCATCTCTATGCAGCCCAAGTTCGATCTTGCATGAAGTGCTGCAGTCACCTTTAGGATGGCTCAGCCAAGTACCATCTAGAACCTCTGAACTCTGTTGATCGAAAAGCCCGTAGGCTCATAAATAACGACGTGCTCATGAATAGTGAACTACAGCTACTAGCCTTGACCATTGTCGTAAAGTCGCCTGCTTATCGGTTGTTTACAGGATTCATTTTGGTGACTGTGCGAAAGCTCTCTTCGAATTAATTGAACCGTCACTATTCCTTTATCGGACTATTAGGCGCGGACAGGGGTTACATCCTTTCGTTGGCGAAACATCAAAAAGTCAAACTAAATGCTTTGACAGCTCCTTTTTGGTTCGAGTCGCCAAGGTGTAGAATGATCTGCCAGCGACTATTTTTTCAGTCAACTATAATCCTGTTCAAATGTAGAGTGAATAGGTTTCTCTGGGATAGGAGCAGCGGCGAATTTACACATTTGGCACCAGTAGGCTATTAAATTTTGCCACCCCTACCGGTCGGTCTATCTAATTAGACACCCCAGGACAAGACATAAAAAATAATGTAGGCCCCAAATTTGCCGCCACTAAAATCTGCCGCCCTAGGCTTCAGCCTACTCAGCCTACTGGTAAAGCCGCCACTGGATAGGCGTGTACCATCTTCGTCTTCATCGTCACTTTCCATCAGGTGAGTTGGAAGACAACGCCTATTCGATTTCATAATAATAATAAAAAGAAGTTTATCTATAATATGTATGTATTTAGTAATATACAAGTATGTTAAGCAGTCTTTCAGGTTTAATCCTTTCTTAGCTGACGTGTGCTGCCTATAAACTATCTTCCTGTCAAATTTCAGGTCTCTGGTACACAAAAGCAAGGAATTTAATACAAAGACTACTTAGACCCCCTTAAACCTGCCCTTTCCTGAAATTCTTTTTTAGCTGACATGTCATACCTATAAAATACCTGCCCGCTAAATTTCAGGTCTCTAGTACAACAAACCAAAGACTCTTATGTAAACTTGCCCTATCTAGAAAACTTTTCTAGATTTATATATATATGTATATAAATCTAGAAAACTATTAGAACCATGAAGATGAAATTTGGCGAAAAGGTAGTGGCAGAGTCATCGCTGTGCACGTTCCCTTATTTTTAGGGAACGTAACGTAATTTTTTTGTTTATGAATGCAGACAAACCATTTGTCTATGGAATTTAGTCCTTGTCGTTGGATTATTGGCGGCTTTTCCTTTTCCGGTTCTGCATCAAAGCTGTAACCATGCCGGTGTGTACTTTTATTTATCAAAGAAAAATATTTAATGGCATTGAATTATATTCCAAGTTTTCTGTGTTCCTTGTCGTTTTCTGAAATTGATGAGTAAATGAAACAGTGATTACCAACTTTTTTTTGCAATTCGGTTTGGTCTAAACAAGCGGATACACATGGCAGTATCTGACATGTCAGATAAACTATTAACAAAAAGTCGAATCATTAACTTGTTCTTATCATAGAATGGGCGAAATATACTAATAAAGTTATTATATGAAGTGTTTGGAAGTCTTTAGGTCTTATAACGTGTGAAATAGCTAAGTGATCAAATAACCTAAATGTGCGTATTCGGGATTTCAGCTCGCAATTGATTTGCTGCACCCTTCTCCTGCGTCGGAGAAAAGGAAACATAAATTGAAGAGGCTGGTGCCACATCCGAACTCATACTTCATGGATGTCAAGTGCCCTGGCTGCTACAAAATCACAACCGTATTCAGTCACGCGCAAAGGGTAGTTGTATGTGCAGGATGTTCAACGATCCTTTGTCAACCCACCGGTGGTCGCGCTAGATTAACGGAGGGTAAGGATCTATTTTATCTTATGATTGAACTTGTAAAAAATCAATACTATCACTGCTCTCAAATGATTCATTTGTTTTCCATCAATGTATTGCACCATGTTATCAAATATACAATGCTGATAAAAGCTATGTCCTAGCCTATCATCATAATAATTATCATTATACAGCATTTTTAAGCCACTAACTTTCTAAGCCAGGCTGACATTTATGATAAGATTTGTTAAGGGGCTACTTACTAATGTGTGTAAAAATGTTTATGTTGCCTTTTAATTCCTATTTCAAAAACATTTGAAACTACATCTCAAATAAATATCTTCATAGAAACATTATTGCCTAATGTTAAGCAAGTTAGGACTATTGTAGCAATTTTTAACCAATGTCAAGAAGAAGGAGGATCACAATTTTTTTTTTTGTGTATGTCACGCTATATCTTCACCATTTGTGAACCAATTTCAGTCGTTCTTTTTTTATTGAATTGGTTGTACTCATGGTTGGTCCATTTGAATTTGAGAAAAATACATATTCCACTTTTAATAGTAGAAATTTGAAGGATGACAAATGCAGCTTAGTACAATTAAATAGTGATACTTATTTATTCCTTATTATGATACTTATGGATGCTATAATTGTAATAAGTATCAATAACACAAATACTTCATATCAATGGCTTAATTATGGAACTTCATATCTACATTTGGTCAAACTTTACAGGAGGTAATAAATAATTAATTAAATATTAATTGTGCTTATGTTTGTTGTAATTATAATAATAACTTGACACATCTTACATACAGCCGTCTGATCCCAAACTAGGCAGAGCCTACTAGGTACTATGTTAACCAGACTGCTAATTAACATACTTATATATTTCTAAATACAAAATACGTATTATAGATAAATTACACCCAGACAGAACAAATGATCATGCTCATCACACAATATTTGTCCTGGGTGGGAATCAAACCTAACCTCTGGCTTAGTAGTTAAGGTCACTAGACCAACAAAACAGGATTTATTATGTGGTAACATGAATGCTTACAATGTACATTGTTTCATTTTTTGTAAATACCAAAAAAACTAAAAAGGAGTAGTAAAATAAGAGTGATTCTATCAAAATAAAAAGTTTGAACATTTAAGCTTCTCAAGGTCTCATCCACTTTGAAGTTTCAGAGTATGGTTCCTATCAACCGCATAATCCCTATAAATACAAACCAATTGGTGAATATCTAAAATTATTGTAACAGATGAAAAAATCTATGTACTTAAAAACAGTATGTACTGTGATGTACATTTTAAATTAGTTTCCTCAATTAGACTGTTAACAGTAATGATAATATTATCAGTTTCTTTTCAGACCTCTTGACATTTACATTTTCTGTTTTATATTTTCAACATATATAAATAGTAATGTTATTCTACTTTTAAAGTTTTTATTATAGTTAAGATATGTTACCTACTTCTATTGTGCAATCATTGTGATGAACTTACTATCCAATAGTAAGTTCATCACAGTGATTGCACAATGTTTGTTAAACATTTTCATTATGTGGTGCAAGAAGGTGCTTTCTCTTTATTAAGAAAGTCAATCTTTAATTTATATTTCTTAATGCTAAAATGGAAAAAAACTAATGAAATTGACATAGATCCAATCAAAATCATTTTGATCATTTAGATGCTATAGTTATATGTTTAGGAAGCTCTACCACAGTTAGTGACATATTTGATAAACTCCAAGTCTAGCATCCTTAGTGGTAATATTATTCATAGTCAATACTACAATGGTTAATGATTGCTTACATGGAAGGAAACCTTGATGTGTACATTATCAGCAGGAAAATTGCTCTTAGAGTGATATGAGTGGAACATATAATTAGTGCGTAACCTGCTGTGAGTGTGCACCACATAAAAAAAATGTGCATGTTGTTGTTTAAAAAAAAAAACAATAAAGATTCCTGCTGGAGTAACGTTTTGTAGAATTGTGTATCTCAAAGACCATTGTGTCTGCGTCTGTAGAATAAACATATACGAGTAGCTCTTTATTTGTGCGTATTTGTGATAGAATAAGATTTCACAAAATATTTATAATTTTTAAGTAATCTCACTTTTTTGAAAACCCAAAAAGAAATTGTAGCACCTAAATGAGAAAATGTATAAGCTCGCTGGAAACTGTATTTGGTCCTTCTTGACGCTTATAATAACTATAAAAAGTTTCAAAAGTGTACATACATGCGCATTATTGAATAAAATTACTAAAAGCAAAAAAAGACTGTGTCATAATTTTGACATCAACATACAAGAAACCTGCTCAACCCAAGGTGTGTAGTTGTAAACCAAAAATTAGTGCGTTTAGTCCAATAATATATAGTGAAAATATCCAGCTGTTTCACATATAAGTAGATATAAACAAAAACCAAAACATTTAAAGACAGACCAAATTCAAATGACTACAAAAAATGTGAGGGTTTCGTACATATCAATGACCTTCTTTATTGAACATATTAAACCTAAGCTGTTGTCTGTACAGTCGCATTCAAACGTTTGTTGGCAATTATATGACCTAATTTTGGGCACTAATGGTATAACGCAAATAAAGAGCTACTCATGTATGATTATTCTACAGACGAGATTTTGGATGTTGAAAAATAAACAAAGTGCTGGAGATAAAGCAAGAAAGACCTTGATGGCTAAAATAACTTAATTTGATTTAAAAAAAACCTTTTTTCAGATACACTAAAAAAATGCCAGTGACTTTTATTAATTATTGTATATTTAAAATTACTTTTTTTTTGTGTAAACATTGCCTGCAATTGCAATTTTATGATTGCATCAATGGAATGAAATTATGCATCATTAGTTACTTGTCATATTAATTACATTAATCACTAGTCACTTGTGATATAAATTACATTAATCAATTTTATATTATAAAAGTGACCCCTTTAGCTACTAGTGATTTCACAAGCACATCCTGCCTTCCTAATTTTTAAAAACAATATTTAAATCAAATGAAATATGTTTATTTGCACATAATACAGGTAGTACCAGGTATTACATGTACACACAGTTTATTTACAGATGGTATATTGTTGTTAATGACTCTTGTTGCTCTTGTTTCAGGATGTTCATTTAGAAGAAAACAACATTAAAGTTACCTGGAGAGAGAGCCCTATCTATTACTTTAAGATTCTTTTATTTCCATTGTAAGGAGTGATATTTTACATTTTTGTGAAAATGAATCCAGTCAAGCAGTACCATTAAAGGCTTTTTCAAAGGGATTTGTGGTTTCATTTAATATGAATAAGAGATTGTATAATGAATATTTTTATTTACTTATAACTAATTTCAAATTTAAAATATCACATTAGATATACATAAGTCTTTATGATAAAAACATTTGTTTACACTACTTTATTGGTATAACATACATACAATATTTGAACAGAAAATTAGCTCGACAGAATGTTTGTTCAGAACAAACTAAAATTTTAGATAAACATGAAAACTTAGTACTGTCAGCAGTCTTACTTTCATGAAAGTAATTCTTGTATTTAATAATTTAATTATATTGTGTTAACATTTTATCTATAATATAAAAAAATGGTAACAATAAATCATAACAAAATGTCTAAAAATATAGTCATTCTTTTTAAATAAAGAAACTATTGGTCTTAAAATCTTGTGCTTCATTCAGAAGTCTTTCAGCATCACATATATCTTGCTTGATAGCCTTTATTAAGTCTTCCAGAGAACTAAAATTTTTCTCACCCCTCAAGTAACCAACTAAACATATTTTGAGGTTTGACCCATAGAAGTCACCATTAAATTTATGGATGATGTGAGTTTCCTGAAATAGTATTGATCATTAACTTTTGTTGCTATTTTCTCAAAGTGCTTAAACACTCATAGTAACTCACTGGGGTACAGTTATTAAAATTAAAATTACTAATTAATAACATCAAAGAGGTTTAATATAGGGAGGAGAAAACCATTATACAGATGTGTAGCTGTAAGACTTCATGAAAAAAGACTACAAAATAGCTACTATTGCAATAATAGACAGCTGGGATCACCCCAGGTTAACCTTGATTATAAGGGACATAAATCTTAAAACCAAACTGACATGCATATTGCATACATGACATATAATATTTATAAGGCTGCTGGATTTGTAATCAAAAAGTACAGAAACCCAAACCCAAGAGACCAATTTGAACCAGCTCATGAACCAAGCTATTTAAATTAGTAGGATTTAACAAGCATACTAACAATTTATAAAATCTAACACAATGTTCAATACAAAATGTCTTTCTTTCTCGTCAGAAGATAACCTTGCCTATATCTAAAATATACTAATTTGGAAAGTATTCTATTTCAAAATCAGTATGCCTTGTAAGGTGTATAACTTGAGTATTAACAATATTATAATTACTTACCACTGACATTTGTTTGTTTTGGTAAAATGGACACCAACCAATGTTGGCAACCATTTTTAGGACTGAACCATTATCTACTTGTGCCCATCCATAGTACACTCCTGGCTCTAGTTCTTTGGGCAAAGATTGCACAACCTCTAATGGGTAATTTGCTAAAACAGATGAACTAGTACAGTGAATTCAACCACAATAAATTAATTCAAGACCTAGTGTTGAATCTAAGTAAACGCAAAAGTTTGGTATTAAGAGATAAGAAATAAATTATCATTCATGTTATCTTCTTAATAATGGTAATGACTTTATAAAAGAAATAGTAATAATCATAATTTAAGAACTAATAAGTTTTGTAGTGCATTGCCATTACAATGTTATATTATCTACCTGTTGGGCACCCAAGGTCCTTGGATCCTCTTCCAAATCCTTTAACAACTTCACCTTTAAGGTATAGTGGTAATACCTTTGACATAGTTTCTATGCTAAGGATGAAAAATAATAATTGTAAGTGCTATATAATTTTATCTCTGTGTTAAGAATAATATTTTAATTTTTCGTCGAGAAAATCATTAAACACAAAAAATAAATAAAAAATACCTACTAAATGTGTTTTTACAAGTGGAGGACTAAAATGTTTACACTGCACACGTGTAACTGGTATTACAAACTCAAAATTAATTTAAAAAAAATGAATTCACGACATCGAATAAACCAAACTAAACAAACACTGACAGCGAAATCAGCGAATAGCAATATTGGCAATTTCACACGTCAATTTGACGCAATAATTATTTATCTACTCTATGGCTTGACTTAACTTGACGTGGTCTATCCATGACCAAAGATGCAGTGACGTGTTCCAGCTGGTGATGTTCCGGATATCCGTATCCGCGGATAACCGAGGGAGAAAAAAGATCTGAATCCGTATCCGTTACATTTTGGCGGATCTCGATCGGATCTTTTACATTACTGTATTTTTTCAAGTTTATGATATTTTAAACATAGGTACTTACTTTGCCAAATTTAGGATGATAATTTTGACAGCTCACGGTAGGGATGCGGTAGTGTACAATCGTTTTAAACCTATTCGAAAATCGATTGTTATTATCACATTTCTTGGAATCGAAAGTAAACTCTACACTAATGTAAATACCTAAGTAATTTTGAGTCGGTGCAAAACATACAAACAAACAAATTAGGTAATTATCAAGTAAAATGATGTTTTCGAATTTCATTTTTTGTTTGTAGGTTTGGGCCAGTTTAGGGTCGATTCAAAATTAGTAAAAAAAAATGTATATGTGCAATTCACACACGGCAGAAGTGAAACTTCGGAAAGTAACCTACGAGAGAATGAGAAATAAAAGTAAAATTAATAAAAATAATTTACTAATGTTAATAAATGTAAGTTTCGATAAGTTATATAAAAGTTACTGGTCAAATTAACACAGATGTGTTAAATAAATAACATAAATTAATTAACCAAGGAATTTTAATACGCAAATGCGTAAAAATAGCACCACGTTGACTTGACGCATTTTCGGAAGGCGTCGTAGTACTCAGACGCAAAGACAAAGATTATAGAAAACACTGTGTACTTGTATTCTATCTTATTCTCTCGCAGGCTAAATCTTATTTATGAATATTTGTCTTGTTTGTCTCTTTGACTCGTATATTTTTCGTTTCATCGAATTTCAAATCACCACGATTCTCAAGTAGTTTCACTTCAATAAGATCACTATTTTAAGCAACTGTTAGCCTAAATTGTAAGCAATAATATTATTTTATATTTAAACAATTTATAACTTTACTATTTTCGTGATACAGCAAAAGAACTTAGTGGCCCTTATTTTATTTTTTTATGAGTAGGCGTAGTAGTATGTATTTTAGTTTATGATAATTGACAACAATCACATAATATGTTTTATTTATAGGTTAAAGGCGTCTTCTATTTATTTATTTACATATTACTTTATAGACATTAAATAAATGTGTAACTCGCACCATTATCCGTTAGTTATAAAAAAATTACATTAAAATGTACATATATTACTATATCTTTGTATTAGTTTTTGTCATAAAACTGATCGTTTGTTTGAGCTGATAACACCGTCTTATTCAATCTTGCTAGTTGCTATGTTCCAGATATAGATTTAAAAAAAAAACAATACTGTGGTACACACAGGATAACTTTTATTTCTGTTTATATATTTAATTTTCATTGCTATTCATGCAGTGGAAGTTATTAAATGTTTTGTGTACACGTTAGTTTACTTGTAAACAATATGTCTAAAATGAAGTGAAATTACACAGCCTTTATGTTGGTTGAAGTGTTGACAATAGGCAAGTTACGGAGTTACCTTGTACGTTCAGACTTAGCTTGAACGGTATGGAATGGTTAATATAAAATGACCGAAAGGAGTTACGAAGGAGAACACTCTTCTTCTTCGTGGGATATTGCTGGACCATCGTCTTTGGCAGCCATTCTGGACACAGTGTTTACATCTACAGAATCTGACAGTCAACTGAGGAACGGTAAATAGACAATGAAATGTTATTCATATGAATTGCATTATTTATAAAAACATAAACTGTATCAGAATTTAAGATCACACTGAATATATACTTACTTTGATAATTCTTGCTTCTATCTGTCACCCTAAGAATACCCAAAACTAAATATTCTACTTAGTGATAATTTAAATTGATATCTATACTAATATAAAAAGCTGAAGAGTTGTTTGTTTAATTGTTTGTGTACACGCGCTATAATAGTCTCAGGAATTATCAGTCAGATTTGAATAACTCTTTTTGTATTGGATAGATTATGCATTGAATAAGGTTATAAATAAGGAAGGAAGTATATCCAGCTATCTACATAACAAGTTTAATCGCAATCAGTTTAGTAGTTTTTGCATGAAAGAGTAACAAACATTCATACATCCTCACACACTTTCACATTTATAATATTAGTAGGATTATATGACCAGGATATACAACATGTAATCAGTATGTATACATTGTATTTGTTTGTTAGCAGTTTTTCTTACATAGTTAAATATCTGTTTAAAATAAAATGATCATGAGACATAATTAATAAAAAAGACATTCATAACTCCTGATTGTCTTTATATTTATAACCATATGTTTCCTTTCTGACACATGTCTTACTAATTGATGTACCTAAATTGAAAGCCTGATAGCCTTCTAATAAATATGTATTTCAAGTTCTAGGTTCCTGCTTAATATGATATGAACAACATAAATTATGGTAATTAATTAATAAGTACAATTTGTCTTTGCAGAACAAATGGAGTGTGATGCTCTCTTTGCAGAAAGTGATGATGAAGTAGAGGTACTGCCTTCAACTGGAGGTGTAGCTACAACAACATCTAACGAACAAACACCTAAACCAGTGTCATCTAATGATGTGAATTCAACAACACCTAACCAATCTTATGAAGTGAACATATCACTCAGTCATCCGGCAGACTCCCACACACCTGTTCCAGAAGAGTATCAACCTCTGCCAGATAGTTCCAGTTCACTGGACTATTCTTTTGGTGTAAACAACCCTGACAGTACTGATGCCAGTGGACAGAGAAGAATTCCTGATGTCAACATTCGATACCAACCTAAACCACATAATCAAAGTAATTACTATTATCCAAACTATCCTTACTTAAATCCTTCGAGGGAATATTTGTATCATAATAATTTAATTGTTCTTACTGATAATAGAAATTATTTATCTCATCCACTATCATATGCAATGCCCAACAGGACCCATTTATCTGAAAATCATCCAGAGTTTGAGTTTGTTGAAAATGTTGATTTAGGAACATATAATGTTAATCAAGTTACTGCAGGAAGTAATTCAAGTCAGCCCAGCAGCTTAGAACGGCCAAGTCGAAAGCTCAACATATCTCCACGGAGAAGACAATCAAAAGAAAGTGAAGCATCAAATTTAATAGAGGTGAGTTCAGATGATGAAGAATATATGAATATGCCTAGAAAGAAACAGTGTGGTAATGGTTCAGGAAATCAAGAAGAAAATGGTAACCAAACTGATAACCAAACTGGAAACAACTTAGAAGGTAGACAAAGAGTTGAGATCAAAGGAGAACCTGCAGAACATATGGAAAGAGATGAGCATGCCAGATCAACACCAACATTAGCTACAGAAAGTAGTCAAAACTTGCAACCTGAGCTAAGCAGGTCTAGTGTAAAGTTACAAGTTAAACAAGAGAACCCAGGTTGTGCTACTAGGGGTAGTTGTAGTTATGGAGTAAATCAAATTACTCCTGCCTCTTATTATATATATTGTCACAGATGCAACAACTGCCATGATAGATCTGAATCTTGTAGAACCAACCAGACTTCAAATAATGCTAGTAGTAGTGGTGGTGAGGGATCGTCAATGGTGCAAGTGAAAGAAGAACCTGGTGTACAACCACCTGTTATCAAGCAAGAAACATCAAAGAAAGAGAATACAATAGCAGCAGTTACTTCTATCAAAACAGAAAGTATTGCATTATGTCAAGTGAAAACAGAGCCAGGAGTTGCAAATCCCGCTACTAGAGAAAATGTTTCTGTGAAACCTGAACATGTCAATGCAAGTGGTGATATAAGGAGAACACAGGAACTATCTCCTCAGCCAGGAACTAGCTCAAGAAATCAAGGGGCAGAAACTAGAGCATCTAATAACCAAGTATGTATTGATAAATTTCTATGAACTAAAGCAATGTAAAATCATTTTCTGTGAAATATATTGTTGTATGTTAATATAACTATGTGAACATACAACACTATATAAATAGGGTAGTAGCATGTGGTTAAAATAAATTATATAACACTTTTCAGGAAATTAAGTGTTATGTAAGTCTTGGGAAAATAATTAAAAGTAAATAGTGTGGCAATAGCAGACTGTGATGTCATAAAATTTTTAGGACTTGAACTTGAAAGAGGGAAAGATTAGGGCTTCCTGTAACTTCACTCACGCAGCGAAAAGCAATGCAAGCACTGCTGGTTTTCTGTGAGGCCGTGGTATCACTCTGGTCGATCCGGCCCATACGTGCCGAAGCATGGCACTCCCACTGTGACTCTTCAACAGAATGTATTGTTTTAATAAAAAATAAACTGACTTATATTTATAAACACTTGAGTGGTATCCAGTATTCAGTGGTAAAACCTATGCTTTATTTATTGTATCCAATTTCAAAAGACTGACTGGAATTAATGGATCCATAATTTATTCTGTCTACCAATTATGTTGCAAAATAAAACAGACATCCATGTTCCTTGAAAAAGAAGATTATATATAATAATATAGATAATAAATTATGATCTTCCCAAATCTACTTGGTATTAGTACATAGGTGTAGTAAACAATTCTCTGGTATGGTATTTTATATAAAAAAAAAAGAGATCTACCTTGTAATTTTCGCAGAGCCAAGTACTTGTAGCCAGGTACTTGGCTCTGCGAAAATTACAAGGTATCAGCTGCAAAACATGCTTTGGTTATATGGGGTCTCTCAGTAAAACTTCTATAATATGTAGCAGTGCATAACCAGTTGGCCTTACTTTAATATTGCAAATGCTTATAGTTGTTTTATGCTATTATAGGAGACACACGGCAATGACCCTCCAGGTGGGTTCCTGTCTGCACCTGATTTGCAACTAGACTGGGTCTCTGATTCTAGCTCTGATGATGGTGTCATGGTAGTAGGAGAGGATAACAATACTGTAAGTATTATAGAATAATCAGTTCAAGCCAGAAACAGGCCCATAGAGACATTGTAAATTATAATATTCTTGCTCGACTTTTTTTTTGTAATTATTTCAGTGTAAAAGTATTATGATTTTATTTTAATACATTTACTTAAGCATTTATTTTGTATAAATAACTATACCCTAGCGGAGCAGCGACCATAACTGCGATTAATGCGTACTTTTTGTTAAAAAGACTTTGACAAGCAGTTTATATGTTTCATCAACAGGAAGTAATCGACTTAACGGGATCGCCGTTACGAACAGGCACAGAGACGCAAACAAATGATACTGCAGCGGATGGATCAATATCATCATGGGCAACCGGAGTGCGTCGTCTAATACGCGGCATCCCGCAACGCATATCATCTTATATGGACCATCCATCCACAACACATATGAACCACATGCCTGAGGTGCCCGCGTCTTTGCTGCGAGGAAACAGGTGACTTATTTTTGAATATTTGAATATTTTTGATATATTAAAATTTAATCCATTACTACGCCTTCATTTTTCCGCACTAAGTCTTCCGCAAAAAGTGTTTATCCGGTGATTGAACGAAAATGAAGTGATAGTTCACTTTATTTTCGTTTCCGTTCCCGTTCGTTGATGAGTCACAGAAGCAGCAAATTTTCTAACACAAAGTTTGAAATTTTACAAAGTATTTTTTATCGTGTCGTATGTGTAGATATACATTGCTTTTGCACAGTACAACGATAGTTATTAATATCTATGTGTGTGTAAGGCGGACGGTAACTCTAAATAAACGCTATTTCTTACACACCAATTGTGTATTCGATTGTCTAGTAGTCATTGAACTGTTGATATTGTATACACTTAAGTGCGTGTGAGTCTACGCATCTATTGGTTTTGTTGAACTGCATATGTAGTTGTAAGCTATTGGAAGAGACAATTTGGAGACAGCAGTTTTCACACTTTTCGATCTAAACGGCAAATCTCGTATGTGTGTTAACTTGTTTCTATGATCTGAGGGTAACCCCCACGGGTTATCATCTCCCCAGAGCTAATGAAGTTGTATGTCGGAATCAGACTCTAAAACCATGGTGTTCCTTTGCAAGTGCGCTCTTTGCAAGGGAGTTGGGTATACCTACCCTAGGAATGAAGCAGTCATACCATTACATGTGAAGGGTCTTGTCCCCCTTCCGGTTCAGAGAGGCGCGCGCGGAACACGTCGCGCAACGTCTCGGGTCAGCTTCTGCTGGGGTAACGGGCAGCCTCACACGTTACCTCGAGGCCAGTGCTCATGGATTCATGGAGGTTGGAGATCATTCTGCCATTATAATGTCATTTGGAAGTTATTCTTATTTTATATTGTATTGTATTGTGTTACAAAAAACGTATTTGAATAACTGTTTAATTAATTTCTAGTTGTACTAAGCTATGAAGGGCGGAAAATAAGTAGTTGGCAGCAGGTAACATTGAGTGAGTGAGACACATGTGTACAAATGCGAGCAATAGGTACATAATAGGGAATATGCATGTATTTTTTTTATTTTTAATTGATTTGTTTCATCATTCTACCCTAATAAAAAATAGAAACACTCTTGGCAAAACATTGAAAACATTTGATCTGTTTGAACGCCGCCATATTTCGCGGGCTTTGGATGACGTCAGATGCCACGCTCAGTGTTTGTTTCCTAAACTTATTATACTTTCTTGAAGGGTTACAGTAATTTCATACCGATTTTCGAAGATGGATAAAGTTAAAAAACCATTTTATAGGTATTGCCTTGTCCCTAAGTGTAAAAACACTATAAGAAGTACACCCAATAAAGTATTTTTAGCTGTTCCAAGAGATGCGAAAATACGAAAACAATGGTGTAAATTAATGAGGAGAGATGAAGTATCTTCAATATCGTGTTTATATTGTTGTGAAGATCACTTTAATGTAAGTATATTAACATTTAATTGCTAGTATAGTATGAATAAGTCTGCAGTAATTTGTTTTAAATATCAAACAGAAGGCAACTTGCTTGTCTACTTAAACTAGGTAACAAAAGTCCAATAAAACTTTATGAATAGAACTAACTATACATATCTTACCTGTCTTTTCGTCGAGGTTTTACTAAAGCTCGAACTTATTTCAGATCGAGGAAGATACAGTAAATTATGTTCAATACAACATTATGAAACAACACGGGGAAAAGTTACACTACGGTTAAAGGAAGGAGTTGTGCCTCATATATTCCAATGTCAAAAAGGAAATGTGCCTCCACAACTAGAGAGAAAGAGTGCTATTAAAAGACAAAGATTAGAACTAGTAAATGAAGCTTTATCCGAGTTTGCTGACAAAAACAGTAGTGTTTTAGAAACATGCGAACTTCCACAAACCAGTGATTATGGAGCGGGGCATAGTCCTCATCCTGATAGATGTGATGATTACCAACCAAGGCCCAGTACCTCCCGTATGAATGTCTCTAATGAATATGAAACAAAACCTAGTACTTCTCATATTGAAGACTGTGATAATGTAGAGAAATTGCATTGTCACAAAGCTGTGCAAGTAAATATTAAAACAAAGTACAGAAGTAAAGGTATTCATGTAAATGTAACTGTGGAAAAGAAAAATGTAGCGCTATCTCCATTTTCTCTTTCATCAAAGAATATTGCAACATCACCAATAAAATTAGCTATTCCAGCAGTTCCAAAAAGAAAATTATTAACAGATAAGCCAGTTGATAGTGTATCTGTTTCATCTAATTCTTCAGTGATATCCCATGATTATGAACCATGTAGTTCATCTGATTTAAGTTGGGTGCAAGATGAAAAGCATTTTAAAAATGTAATGCGCAGTGCCACATTAGCTGCTATAGATAAAGAGCCTAAAATGTTGCTGGGATTACCTAAAAAAACATATCACTTAATAAAACTTTTAAGTGAAAATATCCCACTTTCTCCACTCTACTATAGACATATTAATAACACACAAGAAAATAAAATTGAATGAGTCATTTGGCATATTAGCATTAAATTTTGGATATTCACAGAGCACTGTTAGTAGAATATTCTCTAAAACTATCCCTCTTATTGCAGAAAAAATTAAAGACTTAATTGTATGGCCAACACCACTAGAAATTTATAAAAATTTACCCATATCATTCCGGTTTAGGTATGCAAATGTGGTTTCAATCATTGATTGCTTAGAAATTCAAATTGAGAAACCATCTGATGCAGTCCACCAATCACTTACTTGGTCACAATACAAAAAATGTAACACCTTGAAGTACCTAATTTCATGTACACCTGATGGGCTGATCAATTTCATCTTTGATGGGTATGGTGGAAGAGCTACGGACGTTATGATAGTGCAAGATAGTGGTTACTTAGAGTGCTTACCCTCTAACAAAGCAGTGATGGCTGACAGAGGATTTAAAGACTTGTCATCTTTCTTAGTAGCTAGGAAATGTACTCTCATACGACCACCTTCTGTTTCAAAGTCCTCTTCTAGCACTAAAGACGAAGTGAAGCAATCGAAACGGAGAGCAGCATTAAGAATACATGTGGAACGAGTAATAAATAGGTTAAGAGAATTTCACATGTTGCTCCCTCATGCTTGTGTAGACTATAATTTAATTCCTATCATAGATAATGTAATAATAATAGCTTGCAGTTTGGTAAACATGCAGGATGTTTTAATTAAAAAATGAATAAATTTTACATTTGTTTTATTTAAATTTAAAATACATTTACCTATTTAGCTTAGGAAAAATTGCTTTATTCCAAAACAGGATGCATTTCTCTATCAAATTTGTCACATAGTTGCCTGTTATAACCCACCTCTACGATATTGACATTTTTAGATATTTCATAATCATTTTGAGCAACACAAAAAAGGGCTTTTGCCTTGTTGGAAAAATGCATCTGTAGTTGCACCTGTGCCATATATTTCGAAGTTACATTATTTTTTGAGCTGATATATTGACTCATGGCCTTTTCTGATGTTGGACATTTTATCTCAATACTGTACACACTAGTTTCAACATCTGGAGAAGCACCCATGATGGGATAGGCAGCATTTAACTTTAAGCCACATTTATATATTTTAATGTTCCTAACTTTTTCTACTTCCTTTATTACTTTGCTTTCCAAAAATCTGCCCCTTTTCATAGCCTCTGTGTCCCTCAGTTTATGAGAGCCCAATATATTTTTAGTTAAACAGCCATTAATAGTATTGCAATGTGCAGCCTCATATGTCTTTGAGGCTGTGATTCTCCCATATCTTAGCTCATGCCACAGTGGACAATCATTTTGTTCCAGAGTTTTTAATGCAGCCTCTTTACATGCATCTGTAGACATTATAAGTTTGCAATGCTCTATGAAATCAATGGCATTGGCAACTTTGCTTGAAATCATCAAATGATGAATTGAGAGTTTTTCCACATCATTTGGCTCATTATAAAATATCATCAAGTGATTATTTGTGTCTCCAACCAACTTGCAATGATTTTTTACTACTGAGAGGATACTATCAGAATTTAAATTCCTTGGCACAATATTCTGCTAAGGCACAATGCAAATTGCTTTTGCTTTTATAAATTTCAGGCTGGTACCAATTGAAGATAATTTGGATTTTTTCCAGTAGCACTCAACACTAGTTTTTGAAGGATCTTCACTACGCCGGTGCAGCCATGCTAAAAAAGCAATAGCATGCTTACATCCTCCTAAAACAAAACAAAAAAATTAATATATTGTTAATTTAGTTATTTTGACATATATCAGTGCTTCTTTGGATACACATAAGTCTGACTTTGCTTCTAGTGTAAGAATGGAAGGAATTCTCACCTAAGTGTGCCGTACAATCTTCACATTCTACAGAAAGAACAGTTTCTTTAGCTTCATCACAAATAGCTTTTACAGCATAACATTTCTGACGCACATTATGTTCTGGTGTAATTCGAGCTTTCACCACACATATGTCCCCTTCTCGCTTTACTTGGACATAGCCTAAATAAACAAATAAACACATAAAAAATGTGTTAACTTCTCCATCAAACATATATTTTTTTTAAATCTACTGGAACATGAATTGAAGTTAGTGAATGTTAATTCACTAATTAGTTCTGAGTTATTATAATATGGTTTTAATGTCCCAAGATTATTTATAAAATTATGTTTAGGTAAGTAATGCCGAGTGCAAATATGAAGAAAAACCTCTGTATTAGATTATAATGTAACATGTATTATAATAATTACCTTGCAGCTTTCACTCCTTTGACCTCAGCGGACATAAAATCTGGATTTGATGCAAAATATGTAGTCATCATGAATGCATCTATTTTCGGTAGATTGTCCGATTGTGCTTTGACAAAACCACTTTCAGTCATTGTCCTAGATGATTCCTAATATCACTTGAATGCTTAAATTGTACTAGCTAATGGCTAAAACCACAGGAACACAAGTAAAAACTATCTGTCTCCGTAACACTACGAATATCGGCGGCGATAAATGACAGGAGGTGGAATCTGACGTCATGTTTTGTTTCGACCAATAGTGATGCGTTTTGCAAAGTTGAATTTCGCGCCCTTATTATTATTTTGCATATTTTAATTAATATTTTTTGCAATTAAAGATGAACTAAATATGAAAATAATGGTTTAGGCTTAGATTATATATAGGTCCAGATACCGTGACTAGTACAAAAGTCACCGTTTACTTTGAAGCCACTTTTTGGTGCTGTGTGAGTGAACCCCGCCCAACGCGAGTGTCTACGTATAATGTTTGTGTTTGTGTGCATTGACGGTTTTACTACCAGTGCATAGAGGTTACCCCAAAATTCAGGGACTTTTTATTAAACATGTTTTTTTTTTTTGATGTAAGTAATATTAAATCGATACATTTTGAATGTTTTTAAATCAGTTACAAATATTCGTTTATTTCATTTTTTCGTTTTTTTTCATTTAATTCGTTTAGTTAAAAAGACAAATGTAAAATAAAACTACTTAGTAGGAACTATTTATTTATAACAATGTTTTTTTGGTTTGTTTTCAAGAGGTTTTTTTAGAAAAACCTCCTTAAGAATCGATTTTCATATAAGGCCGTATGAAAAAAATATGAGAATAAAAGCACTTTTGAGTAATAAAATGAAATGCAACTTTATTCACAGGAACAGAGTAACAAAAGGTATTTTGATAAAATAAAGTAAATGTTTTGCCTTGGTTTGTAGGACGAGACGATAAATAAAAAAATATTAATTTTTAAATCGTCGTATCAGTTTGTTTTGGGATTAACTAAAAAACCAGTTGGTTTGTAGGTACTTGCAAGGCCGGCAGGCAAATATAAAAAATAACATATATTATTTTTGCTAACATTTTGTAGATACTTACTACATAACATAACACTCCTTAAATAATATTATTTTTGAACACGATACAATTAAGATGCAATAGAAAAATCAAGATAAATACCATGAAAAATTATGACAATAATGTAATTTTTATTTTAATATAGCAAAATGTCAATGTACTTACTAAAATTTAAATCTTGAATAGATAAATAGAACCATGAGAGTTTAGGTGAGAATATATTTTATTATTTACAATCTCTGAAATTGTAAAATTTTTCTAAATACTTGTCTTTTAGATGGTAAACTTTGTAACATATTTTCAATTTTCGCTACATGAAAAAGTCTAATTTTAATGTATCCCTCCACTATTAGTTTCACGATATTATCAGCAGTATGGTTACCATAGCACAGGCTCTGCCTAGTTTGGGATCAGACGGCCGTGTGTGCGATGTGTGGAGTTATTATAATTATTATAAAAAAAATCAAAAAATTATGTAATCTAAAAATAAATAAAGTTTGGAAACACATTGCTGCTTTACAACATTACAACCCCTAAAAAAAAAAGTTTTTCAAAACAAATAAATACGTTTTATGTATAAGTGATACAGTGATGCACAACTTTTTTTTAATAGTGTATTTGTGGGCAGTGACTTTTCGTACCGTACCTCCTACGTAGCAAGCGAAAAAAAAATTAATGAGCACACAACTTCTCACACAAAAAATATACTAAAGAATGTATATACAAACTTTTAATAACAATTCTTTTTAACAGATTATTAAGGTATAAGGTTGCAATTTACTGATAGTTACTCATACATTTATGCATTTGTTTATAATAACTATTATTTCATACCCAATACCTTTGTAGGCACAGCCCCTGATCGAATTCTCTGACAATGACCACTTTTTTTTATGTAAATGTCCTTAACATCGAAGTGCGCCGAACATATATATGTTTTTGATTTAGGTTTCCACGAAAAAATCATTTCTAGTTCGTCGTATTATTTTCGTCCAACGGTTAGCAACTACAGGATTAGTTGGAAATCTATAAAAGTAAAGATATTGCATTTATTCTTATTTTAAAATTTATATCATTGAAAACCACATACCTTTATCAAATTATAAATAGGTATTGTTTTAAGGTAACAATGTTTCGTTTGTCTCGTAACCACGACTGAGTGCGAACTAAATTTTTAACTCGATCGTATCGTATCATATCAGGAAACCGGTGCATTTTATCCCAATATTATTGAATTTTAAACCATCAAATCAAATCAGCCACTCAAACTATACTGATATATATATATATATATATATTTTTTTTTTATAAAGTATCAAGAAACTAGCAAAATTTGACAAGTCCTAAGTGCTCTATAGCTGTGTTCGTTAGGAGTAGTAATAATAAGTTATAATACGAGTACAATCCCACAGCTAAAGTATCGTTTGACGGACACATTGAACTCCGGGTGCTAGAGTTTAGAAATTAAGAATATTTGAAGGATTCCAGTTTCGCGAACATTAACATTAAGCATATTTCTCGTCTTTCTATAAATAACAAGTTTGGCAAAGAAAAATATGTATATATACTGCTAGAATGCGTTATGGGTAAATTAAATTCACGTCCTGGCAACATCTCTAGTAATGGCGTCGTAATTTTATTAATTTGAAATTTTGTTCTATTGTTTATAAATACATTAGGAAATAGAATACTTCATATGAAATGTGATGTTCGGACACTTAAGATTTTTTTTTGTATAATTTTTACAGAATTTGACAGCACAAGCAGGCATTTTTAAACATTATAAGTAGCAACTCGAGACGTACTTCAGCGGCGAACGTTCGCTCGCGTGTGACGAGTGAGACGCTTGTATTTATATTAGACGCTTGTATTTTTTGGCTTCAGTTTTGAGGCACGGATTAGGCATCTGGACCTATATATAATCTAAGGGTTTAGGCATAATATCTTGACAATAAAGATTCAAGGGAAAATAAATCAAGTAAATTTAAACAACATGCATATTCCCTATTATGAAAGTTCTAAGACATGTTATAATAGATTTCTTAATATAGCAATTTAATACAGAAGCTACGTATAGCTATAGTACGTACACATAGTACAGCGAAACAGTCGGACGCAGGGTATTTTACGGTAAAATAACCGTTTTCTTGTTCTTTGGCACTTTTTTTTAAAAGCTAGATAAAAATTGTAGCAACATTATTATGTTGTGTGTATAGAATGCGCGTATCGTGTGGCACATGCCAGCGCTGCTGCTGCGGCCACGCGCCGTGCGCG